>JAUTXW010001641.1:0-343699 GCA_030620095.1 Kuschelorhynchus macadamiae | reverse complement strand
TTTCGATAAAACTTCAAAGTCTATACATGTTACTGATAAAAAGCAGAACGATTAACCAAAAAAACCTACGACAAATCAGCAACCAATTGAAAAAAATCTGTTAGGCGTGAAATCCTTATCTGTAGATATTCAACAGCTGTAACACAAGCTAGCGATAAATCAGAAATCAAAATATAATATGAGCTTTTGATGTGGAATCGGACTGTTAATTAAAAATTTTATTAAAAAATAAAACCAGGCTATGAGGCTTTGATTGTAATGCCGTAAACAGAGATCTATTCCGACTTTCGATAAAACTTCAAAGTCTATACATGTTACTGATAAAAAGCAGAACGATTAACCAAAAAAACCTACGACAAATCAGCAACCAATTGAAAAAAATCTGTTAGGCGTGAAATCCTTATCTGTAGATATTCAACAGCTGTAACACAAGCTAGCGATAAATCAGAAATCAAAATATAATATGAGCTTTTGATGTGGAATCGGACTGTTAATTAAAAATTTTATTAAAAAATAAAACCAGGCTATGAGGCTTTGATTGTAATGCCGTAAACAGAGATCTATTCCGACTTTCGATAAAACTTCAAAGTCTATACATGTTACTGATAAAAAGCAGAACGATTAACCAAAAAAACCTACGACAAATCAGCAACCAATTGAAAAAAATCTGTTAGGCGTGAAATCCTTATCTGTAGATATTCAACAGCTGTAACACAAGCTAGCGATAAATCAGAAATCAAAATATAATATGAGCTTTTGATGTGGAATCGGACTGTTAATTAAAAATTTTATTAAAAAATAAAACCAGGCTATGAGGCTTTGATTGTAATGCCGTAAACAGAGATCTATTCCGACTTTCGATAAAACTTCAAAGTCTATACATGTTACTGATAAAAAGCAGAACGATTAACCAAAAAAACCTACGACAAATCAGCAACCAATTGAAAAAAATCTGTTAGGCGTGAAATCCTTATCTGTAGATATTCAACAGCTGTAACACAAGCTAGCGATAAATCAGAAATCAAAATATAATATGAGCTTTTTAAAAATTTTATTAAAAAATAAAACCAGATGTGGAATCGGACTGTTAATTAAAAATTTTATTAAAAAATAAAACCAGGCTATGAGGCTTTGATTGTAATGCCGTAAACAGAGATCTATTCCGACTTTCGATAAAACTTCAAAGTCTATACATGTTACTGATAAAAAGCAGAACGATTAACCAAAAAAACCTACGACAAATCAGCAACCAATTGAAAAAAATCTGTTAGGCGTGAAATCCTTATCTGTAGATATTCAACAGCTGTAACACAAGCTAGCGATAAATCAGAAATCAAAATATAATATGAGCTTTTGATGTGGAATCGGACTGTTAATTAAAAATTTTATTAAAAAATAAAACCAGGCTATGAGGCTTTGATTGTAATGCCGTAAACAGAGATCTATTCCGACTTTCGATAAAACTTCAAAGTCTATACATGTTACTGATAAAAAGCAGAACGATTAACCAAAAAAACCTACGACAAATCAGCAACCAATTGAAAAAAATCTGTTACCAATTGAAAAAAATCTGTTAGGCGTGAAATCCTTATCTGTAGATATTCAACAGCTGTAACACAAGCTAGCGATAAATCAGAAATCAAAATATAATATGAGCTTTTGATGTGGAATCGGACTGTTAATTAAAAATTTTATTAAAAAATAAAACCAGGCTATGAGGCTTTGATTGTAATGCCGTAAACAGAGATCTATTCCGACTTTCGATAAAACTTCAAAGTCTATACATGTTACTGATAAAAAGCAGAACGATTAACCAAAAAAACCTACGACAAATCAGCAACCAATTGAAAAAAATCTGTTAGGCGTGAAATCCTTATCTGTAGATATTCAACAGCTGTAACACAAGCTAGCGATAAATCAGAAATCAAAATATAATATGAGCTTTTGATGTGGAATCGGACTGTTAATTAAAAATTTTATTAAAAAATAAAACCAGGCTATGAGGCTTTGATTGTAATGCCGTAAACAGAGATCTATTCCGACTTTCGATAAAACTTCAAAGTCTATACATGTTACTGATAAAAAGCAGAACGATTAACCAAAAAAACCTACGACAAATCAGCAACCAATTGAAAAAAATCTGTTAGGCGTGAAATCCTTATCTGTAGATATTCAACAGCTGTAACACAAGCTAGCGATAAATCAGAAATCAAAATATAATATGAGCTTTTGATGTGGAATCGGACTGTTAATTAAAAATTTTATTAAAAAATAAAACCAGGCTATGAGGCTTTGATTGTAATGCCGTAAACAGAGATCTATTCCGACTTTCGATAAAACTTCAAAGTCTATACATGTTACTGATAAAAAGCAGAACGATTAACCAAAAAAACCTACGACAAATCAGCAACCAATTGAAAAAAATCTGTTAGGCGTGAAATCCTTATCTGTAGATATTCAACAGCTGTAACACAAGCTAGCGATAAATCAGAAATCAAAATATAATATGAGCTTTTGATGTGGAATCGGACTGTTAATTAAAAAATGCCGTTAAAAATTTTATTAAAAATAAAACCAGGCTATGAGGCTTTGATTGTAATGCCGTAAACAGAGATCTATTCCGACTTTCGATAAAACTTCAAAGTCTATACATGTTACTGATAAAAAGCAGAACGATTAACCAAAAAAACCTACGACAAATCAGCAACCAATTGAAAAAAATCTGTTAGGCGTGAAATCCTTATCTGTAGATATTCAACAGCTGTAACACAAGCTAGCGATAAATCAGAAATCAAAATATAATATGAGCTTTTGATGTGGAATCGGACTGTTAATTAAAAATTTTATTAAAAAATAAAACCAGGCTATGAGGCTTTGATTGTAATGCCGTAAACAGAGATCTATTCCGACTTTCGATAAAACTTCAAAGTCTATACATGTTACTGATAAAAAGCAGAACGATTAACCAAAAAAACCTACGACAAATCAGCAACCAATTGAAAAAAATCTGTTAGGCGTGAAATCCTTATCTGTAGATATTCAACAGCTGTAACACAAGCTAGCGTAATTTTCATTCGGTTTTTCATAAAAAAATTTGTTTTATAATATATTTTTTTATTTTATATAAATTAGCACGTGCTCGTTAATCAGAAATCAAAATATAATATGAGCTTTTGATGTGGAATCGGACTGTTAATTAACTGACTGGAACAAAACCTTTACTACCCAATCCTGCTTTTTTATCCTTTATCCACACATGACAACTTCCATAGACCGCTGCAAACTTTAAAATTTGATACCCTATTTTCATGTTGTTAATGCTATCTCAGTATTACTAGCACTTATTTAATTATACCACTGGCAAAGTTGACCATGGATTCAAAATAATCTACTGCTCAAAGGAATCCTCTTTTAATTCATTTAAATTTTAAAAAAGAAACGATTCTGATAAAGTGAAAAAAAAATGAACTTTATTATAGCTAGAGTTGATTAATATTAACTAATAATAAAAGAAATAGAAAAAAGAAAGTACTTACTCATAATTAAGATTACAGGTCTCACATTTCTCAACAAATTTTCGTAATAAATTTTCTTTTTGGGTTATACTAATATTATTAATAGCACTAATAATTCGATTTCTTAAAATGTCCAAATTTTCAGGTTGAGTTACATAGACTTTCTCTTTGATATGACCCCAGAAGAAAAAATCTAGAGGTGTCAAATCAGGCGAACGTGCTGGCCACCTCACGGGTCCATTCGTTCCTATCCATTGGTCTCCAAACCTGTCATTTAAATAATTTACACAAATTCGAGCATTATGGGTCGGTGCATTATCTTTTTGAAAGTAAATGTTGAGAATTTCTGCAAAAAGTAAATTGTCCAAAAAATCGGTAACTGTTGTTTCTAGAAAGTTTAAATGAGTTTGTGCTCTAAGTGGCTCATTAAAAAATATTGGGCCTACAATCCTTGTTCCTAAATACTTAGCCAGACATTAACACCAAAGCGTTCTTGGAAAGATCATTCCCTAAATGAATGTTGATTTTCATTTGCCTATATAATATCTTACGTTATTTCTGTTGAACATTATGGTTAGAATTTTCCATAAACCATCGGCAATATTCGACTCGCCGAGCAAAGTCATTAACACCCGAGTGTTGGTGGATTTGGTATTTGTAGGGCTTGTACTTATGTTTCTTCAAAATGTTTCTTGCACTTTCTCTGTTAACTACAACTTCACTTTCAATTTGGCGAATAGAAATACTCGAATCAGTATTCACACATGCCAGAACGTTTATCTCAGCTTCTTCACTAATAATGAACTTTCCTTCATTTTCATTTTGGGAAACTGTATTCAAATGTTGTACTAGCCACGGAAAATAGGCATAGCAGTGTTGGTTTCTATCGGGGTATCGCTCTGCGTAGTGTTTGAGCCTGCCTTTTATTTAGCAAGCGCTCGCCATAAACGAGAAGCATATCTATTTGTAAAACTTGTCATTTTAAAGAGTTTACAAAGAACTTTTAATCTACATCGATAGAGACACGAAATAAAGCACGAGAATTTACAAAAAGTGCAACAATCTGCCAAACCTACAAGTGATAAAAGTTACTTGTCAAAATTCAATTGTTTTTAAAAACCATAGCAACTTCTGTCAAGGCTAATATGGTTATTTTAATTTTAGCAAAACTTTGTTTATAGGTAGTTATCACACTAGGTTAAGTTATCGTTAACTTAAATTTCATAAACAACTGCAAAATTAAAAATTAGGTACCCTATTTTTATGATACCAATATTTATCCGAAGCTAAAAACAGTCAGATGACCCTTTATGGTACAGGATCTAGGAACATTTTCTTTTTTGACATTTTGTTGGATGAAGGCTTGAATAAAGATTAAATAACTAAAACCATACATTTTAGCCATAGGTTATGTTATACAAAAGTTGTTTAGAATTCTTAAGAGAGTTCAAAAAACATAAAATATACAGGGTGTTCCATTTAAAATTACAAAGTCGCGGCCATTTCCGGGGAAATTGGCAACGATAATCCATTGTTTTATGTTACAAATGTTCACAATATCCAACCCTATCAAAACAGCAAATTCTATATTTTTATCTCTAGCCGTTTTCTAATGGCGCCCTGAGTAGTAGTTTCATTGTCACCCGGTATATTTACAGGTGCGTATTAAGAACTCTAAAACAGTCAGATGTTCAAATTGCTCATAACCATTTTAACAAAAAAAGTTATTCAGTCTTTTTTCTATTTTTTCTTCTGAGTAAAAATTTTTAAAATCTGCACCCAAGATTCAAATTGCTATTAATTTTTCTCAGAGAAAACCTCTGAAGACTGGGATACAAAATCATTTCACTCTTTATCTAAGTTTCTCTGATCTAGGTTGTTCCAGTTAAGAGGTTCTATTTTTTTTAACAAAATGTTAAATTGTCTAATATTCCTGTTATTTTCTCTAAACGAGATTTATTCATAATTCATTCCTTTTTCGAGAAGAAATGGTGATTCTAATATTCGTTCCCCAGTCACATAAAATATTTAAATCATTCTTATTCCTCCTAAGTCCTTAACTTTCAGGAAAAAAATTGAAGGAAAATTCATTATTAATCGTGATCGTTCGCGTTCTTTATTATACACTTTTTAAATTAGCAAGGTGCTATTTGAAATTTTAAGCATCCACATTCTTGAATCTGATTTTATTCTCGAGCTGCGTCATTAGTAATTTTCAGAAAGTGCAGTTTTCTTATCTTTTATTTATATTACTACCCTCTACTTCTCATTATTAATTATAATCCAGTCAAATTAGACTATAAAAGGCTACGAATCTCTTCCGACTTCCTTCAAATTCTGTGATTTTTTTTATTGTTTCTAGTTTAATGTACCTATTGTTATTACCAAGCATCTTAAAAATTTGACTTTGATTCTAAGAACGCCAAAAAAAAAAGACATTTATGTCTTATGTATGTTTGTCAAGTACCTTAAATATAATACCTATTTACTGCCTTTAGACATCATAAAATTTGTTTCTCTGGAAAAAAAAATGTATTTCACCTCTTTCAGTTTTACTTAAACGAAGTTTTATTGTAAAAGTCAGGTTTAAAGTTTTCGAAACATCAACTTAAGTTTGGGCTTGGACGTCACAAACGTATATTGGAACCTTATATTATAAAATTTTATTAAGATCAGGAAAAATGTTGACTAATATTATATATAGGCAATATATCTACATATAACCATAGAAATTAGTATTAGAAATGGTCAAAACATAAAATGATTAGGAAAACTTAATACTCCTGAAAACTTCGAAAACAGTAAAAAAAGCAATATTTTAAAGTTAATCCCCTCTTTTCATCTTTACTCCCACCATCTTCGCTATAAGCTGTACTTATTGACGCGATATTGACATTAGATACGTGTTAAGCCAAGAATAAAACTATTTAATACATTCATCAGATTCCCCATTCCCTCTCCCTAGGTCGAAGGATGTACTTCAAGGTATGTCCAAAGTACCTTTTTGATTTATTCCACCTCAGACAGCAAATTTTAGAGCAATATGAAAATTTGAAAAACAGTATAAACCGCAATATTTTCAAGTTAATCGCCTCTTTTCACCTTTACCCCACCATCTTCGCTATAAACTCTACTTATTGACGCAATATTCACATTAGAAATGTTTCACGCCAAGAATAAAGTTATTTATTACATTGAACAGATTCCTCACCCCCTCTCTCTAGATCGAGGGTTGTACTTCAAGGTATGCCCAAAGTATCTTTTAAATTTATTACACCTCAGACAGCAAATTTTAGAGCAATATGTTAAAACATTTCTTTGTTATCGTAGAAAAGAATCGTATATACTTCCAGAAAAATTGGTCCTGAATGGTCAAAGAATCTCACAGTAATCGATGTAGTTCCGGTATGTTTTAAAGAACAGGACATGGTTATCCATCATTTGTAATACCAAAGTTATTATTCTCATTAAGTCTTTAACTTCCAAGGAAAAAAATGAAGAAAATTCATTAAGAATCACTAGAATCTAGAATCGCCTTATTTTTAATTGTCTTGTCAACAGGGGTCTTTAAATAAAAAGTATTGTAATATTTAAGGGGCGATTTCATCCCCTTGATATATGATTTTTGAAAAATCCCTTCTTATCGAACCTACACGTCCTACAATCAACCTGTATGTCAAAATTCAGCTTTTTACGTCAAGAGGTTTGAGCAGAATCGTGATTAATCAATAGCCCGATTTCTTGAAACACTCTGTATACATTTTATAAATATTTTAGAAAATATTTAAAAATAATATAAGATAATCAAATAAAATTCACACGTTTTTTAAATAAAAAATATTGTAATTTTTAAGGGACGGTTCCACCCCCTTGAAACTGAATTTTGAAAAATGCCTTCTTATCGAACCTCTACATACTACAATCACCTTGTTCCAAAATTCAGCTTTTTACGTCAAACGTTTTGGGAAGAATCGTGATTAATCAGTGATCCGATTTTTTGAAACACCCTGTATACATTTCTAAGAAATTTTAAAATATGTAAAAGTATTAAATAGAATATACCAGTTTAAGCGTTTTTTTTAAACCGACCTTTTTTTAAATAAAAATATTTAAGAAGAGGTTTCGCCCCTTTTTGAAAATTTAAAAACCTCTACATCCTATATACTATCAACCTGTGTGCCAAAATGCAGCTTTTTACGTCAAGAGGTTTGCGCAGAATTATAATTAATTAGTGACTCAATTTTCTGAAACACCCTGTATAAATTTATGGTGCAGAAAATAGTGTTGTTAGGTCTCGGTCATCAGAAGATCATTTCAAAAAAAAATCATAAATCGGTGGAGTACAACTCTCTCACTATAATAACTTGCTAGCCAAATATTGGCTTAGTCTTTTAAATACATTGAAACCTTTTTCTTAGTGTGTGGGTGTGTGTGGATACTAAATCTTTCTGCCATAAAGGTGGTATTTATTTAGCACGGCGCAGCTGCTGCTTGTTTTATTTTAATTATTATTAATGGCGTTTAGTAAAAAACTTCTTAGTTTTCGTGAAAAAAATGGAAGTTGTTAACGTTTCGGAAAAGGAATAATTTTTGTTGAGAACTGACGGACTTATCTGATTTTCTCGTTCTCGGAGCCAAAATATTCCTATATCGGGGAGTTTAGTCAAGGAAAAAGCTCATGAAGTAGCAGAAAAGTTAAAGATTGTCAAATTTCGGGCATCCAGTGGTTGGCTAGAAAAATGATGTAAGAGACACGCAATAAGTTTTAAGTGTAACTCCGGAGAATCAGCTGATGTCAGTCAAGAGGATGTAAATCAGTTTAAAATTAAGCTGTCCGCGATGCTCCTTGGGTATCGGCCAGAAGATATGTACAACGCGGACGAAACTGGCTTTTTCTTCCGGGCTTTACCGGACAAAACACTTCCCTTAAAGTCTGAGAAATGTAGCGGTGGAAAACTTTCCAAGGAAAGGCTTATAATTTTATTTTGTGCTAATATGGCAGGGCAAAAAGAAGATTTACTTGTGATCGGAAAGGCAACTGGCCTAGAGCATTTAAGAATGTAGCAATGAAAGATTTACCGGTAAGATGGAAATTTAACAATAAAATTAAAATAATGGCTGACACAAGACGTTATGAATGAATGGTTGTTCTAATTTGATAGAAAAATGGCCATGCAACAAAAGGAAAATTATAGGTTCCACACCTGTTCACAGAATTTTAAGTTCTATTATCGTGCGTTAATACTTAAACACATTTTATCAAAAATAGATCAAGTAAAATCCACATCACAGCTTGCGAAGCCTATAAATGTATTAGAAGCACTTTATTACGATACGATTGAAAACATGATTGAATCCGATCCTGCACCAGAAGATGAAAGCGATCTCGAGCATGACACTGTTGAAAGCAGCAATGCAATTACTACATATAGTAATGCTTTAAAAATAAAAATTTATAAGATCATTTTCAATCTAATGTTTTTAAGCAAAAAATGACAAATATGCGTCAACCGAGCCTTTTAGAGTTTGTAGATAAGTAGTTAACTTATAAAATATTACCTGATTTTTTAGCTGTTTGTATTTTAAAGTGCTATTTATTATTCGGTTTACTTTAAATAAGTAATACAACTATGCACTTTTATTAGTATGTATGTATTAAAATTTAGTTTTATTTACCCACTCTATTAGGCGGACACCTCTAGTAAGCGGACAAAATCAGTGGAACCGTGAGTGTCCGCTTATGAGAGGTTTCACTTTATATAGATAATCGTTCGTTTTGTTTATTATACACTTTTTAAATGAATGAGGCGCTTTTTCAAATTTTAAGGATTTCTAGGATCTGGTTTCAGTATCGCGCTGCGTCATCGGTCAGTTTCAGGAGGTGCATTTTTCTTATCTTTTATTCACAATTACCACCCGTTACTTCTTATTATTAATTATAGTCCCGGAAAACTAAATTAAAAGAGGTCATGATTCTCGAATTTTAATGCCGTAAACCGGGATCTCTTCAGACTTCCGACAAAATTTCAAAGTCTGTACCTACTTGTTTGGCAATTTGTAATTTAATGTGTATATTTTTGTTACTGAGTTACTGATAAAAAGTAGAGTGATTTACCAAACCTACGACAAATCAGCAACAATTAAAAAAAAGCTATAAGATGTGAATTCATTATTTCTGTAGCTATACAACGGCTGTAAAACAATCTAGCGATAAATAAACAAAATAAAATATGAGCTTTTAATATTGGGATGTACGTCAAATTAAATATAATACATAAATACATATTTACCCTTTTTATTAGTTTAACGCCAATTTCTTAAAGTTTTATTTTTAATTAATATTACTTTAAGTCGTTTTTTTATAAAAATTTTATGTCACCTTTTGAGTTTTATTTACACGAAGTTTTATTGTAAAAAATCAGCTTTAATATTTTCAAAGTATTAACTTAGGAATGGACTTGACATAATAGACTCATCTCGAGACTCATACTGGAAACTTTATATTATACAATTTTGCTAAAATAACATAAAGTAGTAATATATATAAAGCGCCTTATTTACATGTTTATACAGAAGCAACAAGTCGTACTGCGAATTAAATTGATTAGTAGAATTAAATTTCACATCACTAAGAACCTCGAAGATCATACAGCATTCATGAAGCATGTTGAATAATACTAAATTCAAGCGACATATCTTAACATATCGATAGAATATCAGCAATACAAATTGTCAAAAAAATAAGATGTACAAGAAAAATTGATACCCCGGAAAACTGCAAAAACCATATAAAAACGAAATGTTTCAGATTGTCCCTCTCTTTTCATCTTTACCCCACCATGTTCACTATAAACTATACTTACTGACACAACATTGACACTAGAGATGTTTTGTGCCAAGAATAAAGCTGTTTAATAATTCAAAAATCATTATGATTCTAATAACCGAAATAACCTAATAAGAAACAGATTCCCACCCCCTCCTCCAAGTCGAGGGATGCACCTCACTGTATGCCCAAAGTATTTTTTTGATTTATTACTTCCTACTACTTCCCCATTCACTTTCAATTTTCATTTATGTGGAACAAAATGGCGTCCTAGTGAAAAGCTATATATAACTAAAAAAGAGAGTGGTACATAGGAATGAACTGGTAACATTTTGGTATGAATCCAAGATGGCAAAAAAATAGCGTTCTAATAAAATATTTAAAAAAAAAACTAAAAAAACTACTTATTAGAATGATTTTAAATTTTGTGCCAGAATTCTATATCTAAATCTATACTTCTATACTAATATATAAAACACTTAGTTGACTGACACTCATTACGCTCCAGCTCAAATCGCTTGAGGTAAAAGGCTGAATTTTGGCATTCAGGTTGATTTTAGGGTGTAGAGGTTCGATAAGAAGGGATTTTTCAAAACTCAAATTCCAAGGGGGTGAAACCACCCTTTAAATATTACAATATTTTTCGTTTAAAAAACGGCCAGTTTTTCGGAAAAACGCTTGATCTTAACGTTTTTTAATTTATTTTTTTTTAATATTTTAGGATTTTTAAAAATTCATACAAGGTGTTCAAAGGGGTGAAACCACAACTTAAATAATACAATATTTTGTTACTTAAAAACCGGTAAGTTTTTCGAAAAAACGCTTGAACACGTGTTTTTTAATTTATTTTCTTACATAGGATTTTTAAAAAATTCATACAATGTGCCCAAAGGGGTAAAACCATCCCTTAAATAATATAATATAATTTATTTAAAAAACCATTAGTTACTCGGAAAACGCATATGAACATAATTTGCTTTATATTTTATTCTTTTGCATATTTTAAATTTTTTTTAAAACTCAGACATGGTGTCCACGGGGCTGAAACCACCCCTTTATTATTATATTTTTTATTTAAAAAACCGTTAGTTATTCGGAAAAATACTGGAACACGTGCATTTTATTTCATTTTATTACATATTTTAGGATTTTCTATAAATTCATACAGGGTTTTTGAAAAAATCGGGTCATTGATTAATTTTTGCGATCTTTCTCAAACCGTTTGCCGTAAAAAGCTGAGCTTGTGCAAACAGCTTGATTTTAGAGTGCAGCAAGGATTCTTCTAAACCCAGATTCCAAGAAGGTGGAACTGCTCGTTAAATGTTTATAGTGGAAAATGCGGTTAATTATCCTATGTTCCTACACTCTCTAAATCCTTCAGGAATCCCTCATGAGTTAGCTTTAAAAGTGGGGGCACCGAAACCACCAAAATTGTGTAATGGAACTCGGCTACAGGTTAAAACACAAAACAATGTAATAGAGTCTACTATTATTTCTGGCCCTGGTCTGGGAAAAACAGTTTTTATATCACGTATCCCTTTAATTTCGTCAGACTATCCTTTTCAGTTTAAACGTGTACAGTTTCTTTTAAAGCTTTGTTTTGCCATGACAATTAACAAAACTCAAGGGCAATCCTTAAGTAGAGCTGTAGTAGATTTGCGCTATGATTGTTTTCCCCATAGTCAACACTATGCTGCATGCTCTAGAGTAAGTTCGGGTAGTAGCTTGGCTATTTTACAGCCAGAGAATACAACAACAAACGTGGTTTATAAAGAGGTACTCAAATGAGGAGATTTAAATACTTCCTTACATCCCGTTCATTACAGTCATATATACGCGAACGAAGTCACGGGTAAAGTGCAGGACACGAAAGAAAACCGGGCGGAGTCAATGGGTTTAGCAAGGTCGGCCAAGAAATCTCTTTAAACCAGTGGTGTCCCGTCGTGTTTTAAATAATATGGCACTGCTTTTTGACTATACGCACTTCAGATAATTAAAAAATGTAACTATGCTTAATGAATCTTTATCTATATTTGTCTGTTTTCTTTCGTATACCGCACTTTTATATCTCTTTTGTGCTGCAAAAACGGCGAACTTTCGAATTTTAAAATTATTTAATTTTGATTTTTCTTGATCGATTTACCTATAAATATATTTTTTCTTGAGTTCTGTTATTAACGGTTCACGGGCTACTGCCTACGTCCACTATTATTGGACCACCCAGTATAGTAATACACGGTTTACAAGTCCAGATTTTACAAGGGCAGCCAGCATCAGATCCAGTGAACGAGATTTATCAAAATTTTAATTTATGCAGTTCGACTTTGGGCTACTCGAGTATGCTAAAAGTGGCCGTCTGTCTCCGTTTGTCATATTACTTTATACAGGGGCCGTCATTGTGAAGTACTATACAGGGCGTTTCCTAATTGCGCGCTGATGTTAAAGAGGGAATTTTTGTCCTAAAAGTCTTAACTTTTGAGATACAGGATGGTAAAGTTTAAAAAGAAAACATATTTTTTTCATCTCAATTCTGTTGCTACTCTAGATAACTGCATGAAATTTGATATTTGTCTTCTATGGATTAAGGAGCATACGGATTTACCCAGGTTAATTAGATATGCACGCCACTGGTAGAAATTCCGAAAATTGATTGTTAATAAAAAATGCCCTTTTATGCATAAAACACGTGTATCAAATTTCACACGGTTATTTATCTATAATAGCATCAGAATTAGGATTTTAAAAAAATATTTTTTTAAAACCATGTATCTCCAAAGTTAAGAATTTTAGGTTCATATTAGACCTTTCTCTTAAAAAAGTCCAAGAATCACCCCCCCCCCCCTTTAACATTAGCACGCAATTAGGAAACGCCATATATGGTACTTCACAATGACGCCCCCTGTACAAATTAATATGACAGACGGAGACAAACGGTCACTTTTGGCGTACCCGAATAGCCCAAATCGAACTGCATAAGTTAAAATTTTGATAAATCTTGTTCACTGGAATCAGTGCTGGCTCCCCTACTATAACTACAGTGATGTGTTAATTTTGGAAAAATATGAGTTCTGTAGTTTTTCAAATATTAATTGCAATATTAGATATTTTTTGACACCCGGTATTGAACAGAAAATTAATTATTTTGAAGCAGTTTATTGACAGCTACTTTATGAACAATTTTACAAAATATATGAAAAAGTCATTTTCGAGGCTGAAGGCTGTGATTCTAATGGTTCGATCACTTCTAAATCGTTGTCTTCCTCCGAAAATGATGAGGTTTCGTCGTCACTACTTGAAGATTCCAATGTTTATCACATTAATCATCATCATAAATCATCAATAACCGTTTCAATTTTGCCATCGACTTCCCAGTATTTATCTTCAATAGAAGGAACATGTTTAACATACGATTTCCAATTTTCAGCCGATATTGAGTCAATCGCTTCTAATGTTATTTTATTTAAATCTTAAATTGAAAGTTCACCGGTGTTGCGCTCTCGAATATATTTTTTTACTCCTGCCCATGCAAGTTCAATAGGGTTAAGGTCGCACATGTATAAAGGCAGCCTTAAAGGTGTAAGACCGAGGTTACGTAAAAGACCGTCAATTATATACTTTTTTTCTCTAGGCTTGTTGGCTGATATTACTTCATATAATTGATATTTTCTCCATGTTGGATCACATACAAGATTGTTCGATTTAAGCCACGATATCATATGAGCTTTTGTAGAGTATTTAGTTGGCACTTTATCTTCTACGTGAGAATTATAACACGCATTATCCATTACCACGACTGATTTGAGAGGAATATTAGGTAGAAGCTGCTCGAGCAACCACTTTTCAAAATTATTTCTATTCATCTGTCCATGATTAGTCTCCAGTTGTTAGATCCGAGCGAAAAACTAAAGCAGCACCTGGAACAAATCCGCCTTCTGAACCACCATGAACTATAATAAAGCGACTACCACAGCGGATTCCCTGAACAACACCCGTAACACTTTCACTTTGCCAGCATTTGTTCAATGTCATATCATTATCTACCCAGGTTTCGTCTAGATACACAATATTGCGTCCTTCTTGCCTATATTGCCTTACAGTTGATAGATATTTCACCCTCCAGTGAAAAATATTTGGTCTCTCAATGTGCAATTTTCGTTTATTTTGGCACTTGCGCCAAACAAAAGCATTTGATCGTAAAAGCCGATTTAAGGTTTTATACCCGTACGGAAAATCTACTTTGTTCTTTATAGCACGAAGTAGGGCTTTGCAGGTAGGAACCTTCTTCAAGTTTATATAAAAATCCTCTATTGTTCGTCGAAAAACTTGAACATTACCGTCGTCAATTTTATCTTTGTATGATAATCGGGGTTTTTTTTACCAGGAGATTTTAAATGTGAAGTAGAACATGAGCGATCATTATGTTCTCTTTGAATTTTTCTTACACTACTTTCCGAAACACCAGTGTAAAATGCGGCGCGTTCCGTTCGATTTTGAATTGGAATAATCAAACTATTATTTTCAGCTTCTCTAGTACAGGCCTCTATAACGCTCGCAATAATTTCACGTGCACCGCTTCGAATTGTTTTTTCTCTTTTGCTCGCCATCGTTACTTCGAAATAATAATTCAACGCAACGCATTTATATAGGAATGAAAACAAATGCTCGAAATGTATAGGCGCCACTGGAAATAGCTAGAACCTTCTAGCGGCAAAAGCATGGATCACTTTCCAATTACAAGTGGACCAGTGCGAAATTTACTAAATCCTCGATTAATTTTCCGTACCGCTTAGATGGCGTACTTTATAGGTGAAGCGGCAAACTATTACAACAAATAAAATAACATAAAATTTATTTGCATACACAAATTTTACTTTTCCGCGTGCTTAAGACTATGAACCTTTATTTTAAGGACCGCCCGGTTTTCTTTCATGTCTCGCACTTTACCCGCTAGTAGGTGATATAAAGATAAGCTGGTAAAATTATGGTACGAAGTCAAAATGGCGGAACAAAAAATCAACTTTAAAAAACCTTGTTATTCAACTGACTACAAATTTTGCATAAAAATTAAATATGATATATACACTTGTAATAATTTATTAAGAATTCAACATGGCGGAAAAAAAGGCGGTATTATAAAATTTTTAAAAAATCAGTATAAAAAACTACTGTTCAATTTATTTTAAATTGTGTCCAAAAAATCAAGTGGTAGAATACAATGAGGCTCAATGAAAATGTTTGAAGGAAAGATAGTATTATATGTTAACAAATGACCGTGTGCGGAACTAAATTGAGTTACGTTTCACTATTGGTAATAATAGGATAGTTTCATCACGAGAGAAGATATTTTTTATGTTTTTCGTATTATTTGTTTTCATTGTTATATTCTTCTCAATGTGTATTTAGAAATTAGGACGCCGAGTTTATAATAGAATACAATTGAAGTGTCTTTTTTATTGCTTTCTTAAGCCGGTTTTATTTTTTTAATAAAAAGGTCGAGGTCGATCTTCTGGAAAATGGTAGAGTTAATTAAATATAACACTCTGTAAAATTCTCATTACTTATCATACATTATAACGACTAAAATATGTACGCTACAGCACTAATAAAGTTTCTAATAGATATGTCGCTCAAGAAAATTCCAAGCGAAAACTTGGTTATAAAATACGATATGAAATATATGTGTTGCGAAGTTCCTTTCAAACGCAATTTGTATTTTGTGGCAGGATAAAAATGTGACGTTCAAAAGGACTATATAGCGTCAGCATAAGGGAAATAAGGGAGATTAAAGTATTTTTCTGCGGCGTAAACATAAAAGAACGATTTATGGTTTGCATAACGTGCACAGAAAACCGACAACTAATATTTTCGGACGTTAGAATGTCGGCATGAGAAACTCTAAGAACACGTACTGTAACTTAATACGCTGAAAAGAGCATATTTGATAGTAATGCATTTAAATTGCATATGACTATTGACTGTTTGCCAATCGTGGTACTAGACGTCTCTAGTTTTTTAAATACAATGTCGCTTTTTAATTATCTGCATTTTATTTTTACATATTCCTCAAAACTATTTAATCAGCATAACATACAACTTTGCTGGTACTCCAACCCAGAAAAGACAAAATAAAATTTTCAATTTTAATAAAGTTGTCTTAAATGCGCAGTATACCATTTTAAGAAAATTGTAATTAAAACCTAGTTAGACCACGTGTAATCGCGATTTCCCTTGTAAAATATTTAATAAGTAAAATTTGTATGACTGTAAACGTTATAACTAACATAACAATTGTTCGTCTTGTAAGCACTGTTGGTTTGGGTTAAATGAATAAGTAGTAAAATAAAATTTGATGAGAATTTTTTATATAATTTACGAGGTAATTTATAACAAACTAAATCTTAAAAAAAAAAATCGGTAAATTTCTTTACCCGGAACTTCTCTCATTATGATTTTTTTCCATTTGTTAGTGAATAGTTAGGAATAGTGTGACCCAATTTAGTTCAGTACATAGTCACATATACTGTCTTTTCATTTTTATTTGTTCCATCATATTGGATTCCTACCAATATTTTACCATCTTCTTTCTACCTATGCCACACTTGACTTTTAGGCATAATACAATAGATTCAATAAGTAGTTTTTACAGTGACACATACCGCCGTTTTGCTACGTCATATTTAATTTATCCCATTTTTACATCTAATTTTTCTGCAAAATCTGCAAATCAATTGAACAAGAATTTTCTACGTTGATTTTTTAAACATTTTATTGGGCCGCCATTTTTTTTCAAAATCTTAAATTGAAACTCATATTATCAATCTTTATCTACTCCATGGTTCCGCAGACACTTCCCAGATATTAAGTTTCTAACTGGTTTTCGTTAACGATCCTCTTGTTGTTTTGTTAAATTAGTGTATTATTTGGATTTAGGTTCCTACTTGAGCTCAACTTTTTTAAAATATCGACGTTTCGAAACTTTATTGTTGCATCCTCAGGACACAGATTTTATATCCTACCTGAAACGTATATTATTAGTCTTTAGCTACTCCGTTGGTCTACAAATATTTCCTAACCCCTAATAATACACCGCTCTAACAACAAGAAAATCGTTAACGAAAACCGTTTAGAAACTTAATATCTGACTGACTGATACAATCGGTTTCATGCAGGATTTAGAATTTATGTGTCCTGAGGTTGCAACAATAAAGTTGCGAAAAGTCAACAATTTAAAAAAGTCTTTTGTTTCTCATAATACACCAATCTAACATAACAACAAGAGGATCATTAACGAGAACCATAGAAACATAATATCTGGGAGATATCTGCCGACCAGTGGAGTAGGTAAAGACTAATAATATGGAGTTCATGCAGGACATAGAAACTATATATATGTCCTAAGGATGCAACAATTAAATTCCGAAACGTTGACGATTTAAAAAAGACTTGTTTTTCTTTTACTGGATCTTAGCCCCAAATAATACACCACTCTAACCATATCCCTATATGACTCGTAATTATTTATCACAATTTGTCAATCGGGTTAGTTTTTAAGCTATGCCGCTAACTGACAGACAGACCGACAGACGGGTCGACGGAATTGATGAATCATATTTTTTGACCTCTAGAAACGCTAAAACGTAAAGATATGTAAAACCTCAGAGGGTGATTTTTTTCACGATTACAAACATTTTATTTGGCCGTCATTTTATTTCGCTATCTTGAATTGGTACTACTATTCTACTAATTGATCCCTATACCACAATTACCTATGGCACATAATTTGAAATCAAACCATTAAGCAGTTTTTTCAGGCTGAATTTTTAAATACTTTGTTAGACCGCTATTTTGTTCCGCCATCTTGGAATCGTACTAAAATGTTACCAGTTGATTCCAATATAATACTTGATGTTTTTGCAAAATTTGAGATAAATTAGGTGAGTAGTTTTGTAATAATAAGGCTATCCTCATATGTCCCTTAATTTCCAAAATTTGAAGTCAACCGGGTAAGTAGTCTATAAGCTATGCCGCGAACTGGCAGACCGACAAACAGACAGAAAGAACGACAGACGGACCGACGGAGTTGATAAAACATTTTTTTTTTCTTCTAGCGACGCTAAAACGTAAAGATGTGTAATAGGGAGAGGTGATTTTTTACAATTACGCACATTTTATTTGGCCGCCATTTTGTTCGGCCATATTGAATTAGTACCACTATTTTACTAGTTGATCCCTATACTTCAATTAATTATGGCACAAAATTTGACATCAAACCATTAAGCAGTTTTTTTAGGCTGAATTTTTAAATATTTTATTAAGCCGTCATTTTGTTCCGCCATCTTGCATTCGTTCCAAAATGTTACCAGTTGATTCAAACATAATACTTGATATTTTTGTAAAATTTGAAATAAATTGGATGAGTAGTTTTTTAATAATTTTTTTGCTAATTTTACCAAAATCTTACCAGGCTATCCCCATACGACCCTTAATTTTTGACCTAAATTTGAAGCCAATCGGGTAAGTAGTCTTTAAGCTATGCCGCGAACTGACGGACCGATAAACAGACAGAAAGAACGACAGACGGACCGACGGAATTGAGAAAACATGTTTTTCGTCATCTAAAGACCCTGAAACGCGAAGATCTGAAAAAATCTCGAAGAGTGATTTTTTCACGATTACAATACTTCCCTTTTACGAGCGAAGTAAAAATATATTAATCCAAATAGTTTAATAGAAATATTACCTAAAGCAGTTTTTTATATTTAATTGGAACAACGCGAAACCAGAGGAAATAGAAAACTTCTCTGATTTTCCACTATTTCGCTCAACGTGACAAACTTAGTAGTTAAATCATTCTTCTAAAAGGAAGAAGGTGTAGGATCACTCTGTATAGCGAGGTTTTATTGTTAATATATTGACAATTGTTTCTATAAGCGGAATGAGCACGCTGACGAGGCATCGTGCTCAAGGAGTGGTATATTAGGTTAGTCCGAAATAGATAGATTTATTTAGATAGACGATAGACCGAGTGAGGGCAAGTCCTTGTCGGTCCGTCTCTTGGGATGTACTGTAGCAATAGACAATAGAAGTGTTTAGTTACCTACGACTTTCTTTACTTATCAATCTGGGCCTAAAAGTAAGATACATCAACTCAATAAATTCATCAAATATTACAGTCTGAATATTTTCAAATGGAGGTTTTATTATATTTCACTGAATATCCTACCAACTCTTTAAGAGATGCACAAAGCGATATGAATTTTTTTCATGACCAGCATACATCTAGTATTAAAAGAAAAAAAATCCCAATATAAGTTTCTTCCAGTTCAATTTTTAAGTGAAGCTGATCATCAGACCAGACTGAATTTGTGTATGCAAATGATGGATCTGCATTTTGAAAGAGGGATTTTAATTAAAATCCTTTGGACAGATGAGGCGATATATTTCAGTGAGGGAATGCATAACAAAAAAATACTCACTACTATTCTGAGACAAACATTTGGTAAAACAAATTAAAAGGCAAGGACATCAAAGTCTTAAGTGTGGTGTGGAATTAAAAACGACCGCATAATAAGACCTGTGTTTTTTGACCTCTATTTGAATAGACAAACATTTTTAAACCTTTTAAGAAATCAAATTATGGAAAAACTCAATGATTTTCCGGAACATATTCGTGTGGACTGGTATATCAACAAGATAATGTTCCATACCGCTGTGGAGAAAATATAAGAGTATTTTCAAACGAGTAATTTAATTTAAGTATATATAGTAACGGTGAGATTCCATGGCCGCGGCAAAGTTCCGATTTGACACCCTCAGATTATTTCTCACAGGGCAAACTTGAAGATAGAATGTATAAAAATCGAAACAATTATTCCGTAAATGAATTAAAACAAAAAATTTGTGAAGAAATTATTAGTCTTAATAATAGTGACACCGTCCGAAACGCTGTGGCAAACACTCAAGTGCGATATACACTGTGTATAGCAGAACACGGGCATTATGTGGAAAATCAATCATATAGTCATTTGTTCTAACTTTTTCCTATTTTCCTATTTCCATGTAATCTGTTGTTATATGTTGTTTATATTGATAGCTATGCTACTTGAGAAGTTTGTTTCTAATATTAATTCCCAATAATGGTTTTAAGATTAAAATTTAGCAATGAATAATAAGATAAAATTAGGACTATAGTTACGCAAATAGAAATATTATCCATTCCATCGCCTCCTATAGTTTTTTTGAGTATGCAGTAACACAATATTCAAGAAATAATTGAGATTTTGGGTTAAATTGCGATTTTCTCTGTAACCATTGAATTTAGGTATAGAAAATATATATAAGTAGGTATTTTTGTGATCATGTGCATAAATAAAAACCATAGTGGGTTTCTAATTAAAAAAATCAACTTTTTTCACTTCAAAAAGGTGCAAGATTGATTTCGTAGTATGTCCACCCTGACAAAAATTTTGTATTCCGTATATGCATTGATGCTTTAGAAACTGGAAATTACCACTTAAAGGCCCAATTTTAGATTTTTGCTATTTTTTATAGTGATTTGAAAAATAACTTCAGTTTTCAAAAAATCACACATAACTTAATTATCTCGGAAACTACGCAGAAATCTACTATAGTTTAAATTGGTAACTTACGTTTATTTTTGACAAGGAATCAAATAATTGACCAAAATACAGGGTGTCCCATTTAAAATTTTATAGTTGAGGTCGTCCCAGCAAAATTGGGATACCCTGTATACATAGAAACATTATATTTTAAAAGAACTTTTTTTTGTATCTATTACTGATTTCCAGATAGTATAGTGGGTACTTTTATGTGGATCACGATGTACATACATGACTATTAATAAATTACTCTCCATTATATGCGCAGTCGGGTAAAAAGTAGTCACTTAACTCTCATATCGTAATTTATAATCGCACACCACAAAAATATTTTAATAAAAAAGGTTTATTTTCGAAATAAAAAATAATGCTTTGTTTAGATTCCTTCGATAACTGTCCAAGCCGGAATTATTTTACTCTCTGATTAGTAGCTATATAGATGTTATTTCTTCTATGCTATCCGGTAAATAACTACTTACCAGACTCATTTTCGGCCTGTAAATAGCTCATTACTGAACTAAAGCGTTGCCTAGCAGTGCCCCTAATTTTGTCTAAGGCGAACGTCGTTTTGACAGATAAAATTACGTCAAACAAATGACGCAGAAACAGAAAAAAATCGAAGAAAGTAAAATATATCTGAATAATCATCATAGTAATAATTCTATTACAGTATGAAATACTATATTATTACGATACACGTCCGTTAAGTGTTATTACTGTATTCGTTTACCTACCATCCTTGTAACGTAAATTACTATTATTTACAACCACGTATGTAATATTGACATTTCTGATATTTTAAAAGTTATATAGAAACATATTCTGACTTTAGCCTTTATCCAGATGAAAAGTGATATTTCACATTTTACCCAGGTAAATGTCACTTTTCAAACAAGTAAATGTCGATATTTACTTAATAACAAAAATGGATTAATTTTATTCGATTATTTAATTTTGACCATGATTTCTTCTGAATCGCTTTCTTCGAGATCACTTTTTTGATGACAATCTATCAAAAATGCAACTTAATTTAAGTTTACATGTTAGGCTTATTTAGTACTATAGTAACCGTTGTCAAAATGTCACTTTGACTTTTTATTTGTTGATGGTGACGAAGCTTGTGTTTATACAGGAATCTTACTTTTTAATTTCTCACATAATTATATTTGTCTCAAAAAATCAGCTTTGCCAATGCCAATTTTCCGAATTACCCAAAGATTTAGGTTAAATTCCCCAAATATAGGGAGAATAGTCTCGATTCCCACAAAATTATCGGAATAAAAAAACAAGTTTTTAATAAGAAAAAACGATATTATTTATTATTTTTACAACTTCGCCAGTAAAATACAATTAGAATATTTTCAAGTTCAAACCAAATGAACTTAGCTCAAATCGTCTTCGATATTTTCAAATTAACACGTACATAATTAAACTTTAACCAAGAATTCACATACATTTAGTCAGTAACCTACCTTTGAATTATCTTGTACTCTTAACCAGCATTTATTTCAATAAATATGGATTTCGTATAATTGATGTTTTAATCACTAACAATATATTGTCAAGTATCGACAAATTTCAATACATGGCAAAATGTTAAAATCCCCGCATTTTCCCCGCATAATGCCAATCTCTACAAAATCCCAAATCGAGATTTGATTCCCCGCAATGCCCTCAAATTGGTAAACCTAAAAAAACCTCATTTGCATTCAAAAGATATGGTTCTAAATAAAATAGTATACAAACCTCGGTGAAAAGGAGTCATACCTGTTACCGGAAATGGTTCACCTTGGTGCTACACGCCTTGGTAATTCATCCTTTTCTCCACCTAGGTATGTAATATAGTATTGTGTTCTTGCCCTTGCTTAGTTGAGAATTTCTCACCCAGCTCTATTTTCACTGGTTTCGTTGTTTTATATGGGCTTAGAGGCAAATAAGCTAAATATATGGACGGCTAAACGCACGTTAGATGTTTAAACTACACTATTTACTTTAATTTAAATTGCTGTTAAAAAAACTCACTGAACTAAAAAAGTATTCACAAATTATATAATAATGCTCTGAGGTTTAAAGCCGCCTAGATAATCCCTCTCTAAACGAGTTAATGTAAATTTAGCACAGCCAGTTATTAATTGTTTCAGGCTAACTAATTTGAATAGTTTTCAATAAAGATTATTAATCGTTCATTACTGACGTGCTCGGAGACAAATTGTCAGAGCAAATTATTGGTCATTTATATTTTAAACTGCCCTACAAAAGAGATCACTTGCGCTAATCCAAGTTAATGGGACATTGCAACCGCAATAAATGCATCATCTATACAAGGAAGCGTTACCACTGGGGAAACTGTTGTAGAAAGGGAGAAGGTATGCAAGAAAGTATTGAGGGCAATACCGGAAGTATCGAGGAAGTACGGGAATTATAGTGAAAGTATGAGAAGAGTCAATGTGGGAAGTGTCAAGGAAGTACAAAAAAGTATCAAGGAGTTTGAGGAATTGTGAGGAATTAATAAAGGAAGCTTAGGAAAATATGGGGACTTACCTATCCAGAATATATCCACAGTAATAATCCACGCCTTGCATTATTCGATATAAGTTTATGAAGAAACTACGACATAAAAAATTTACTATTTTTTAAGTAATTGATATTTTTCCGCGTTGTTAAGATATATTTGTATAACTCAACCAGTTTATTAACTTGACTATCTACACAAACAAACTACAAATAACAAGACTTGGTAATTTTCTTATCTATAAATCAGTATTACGTCGATAAGGAGCAATAAAATATTACTCACAGTAGTTAGAGTAAATGATGAATTTATGCCACACTGTTAGGCAACCGCCTATACATCTGAACGAGCAAGTAATAGGGATGTAAGGAAGAAGTATCAGGGATATATAAGAAAGTATATGCAAAACAAAGTAAGTGATTTAAACTAGTGTTTGCCCCTTGGGAACACATTATATCGCTACACAACGTTGTACATATGATATTCGGCTGCATTCTTTGCGATATGCTATGATGACACCTAGGCCAACCAGATTTTCGTCAGAGTTTCAGAAATCGTGAAATATTTTATACTTTTTTAATTATATATGCAAGCACTATGCATAAAAAAAATGGACGAAATTTTATTAATTGAAAATTCTACCTTTGAAAGCGATTAAGGTTTTATATTTAAAAAACAAATTCACTAACGTGTAGTAATTCCAAATAGTTCCTTGTTGAGGTTAGCTTCATGTATCCATTGTCATCTGTTTTGGAACGATATTGGGCGACAAAAGATGGACGCAGTACATTTTTCCACTTCTTCAAACCTACTTTTATTAAGTATCTGTGTTACAACACACATGACTTGTCTATCAGATCTAATTTAAAAAAAAATTGTATATATATTTTACGTTATAACTGTTATAATATATAATATTACTATTGCCAGTTAAAAAACCAAAGACACATGGATTTAAGTATTTATTGCAAAAACTTAATTTACATAATTACATTAGCCACTAATCACATAAAAATTTTCTTTTATACGACTTTCTAAAATGGAGTTTACTAGGGCAGTCTCGCTGAAAAGTCCAGCAGTAGTCCTCCATCATGTGGCTATCCCATCGTCCTTGATAACGATCTTCCACAGTTTTAATATCCTGATGGAATCTTTCCCGCTGTTCTTCACTACAATCACCTAAGTTTTCTGGAAAACAATCTAGGTGGCTGTGGAGGTAGTGAACTTTTATACTCATGTTACAGCCGAGAATATTAAAATTTGAAAGAATAGTTTCCAATAATTCTACGCAATTCTCTGTTTTATGATTGCCAAGAAAATTTTGCACTACTTCAACAAATGAACACCAAGCGTTAGATTCAGTCTCGTTCATTGACGTAGTGAATTGTTGATCTTTAACAAGTTGCTTTATTTGAGGACCATCAAATATACCAGCTTTTAGTTTTTCAGTGCTAATGCCAGGAAATTTACGTGACAAATACCCAAAACAATTTCCATCTCGATTTAAAGTCTTCACAAATTGCTTCATTAGACCTAGCTTGATATGCAAGGGCGGAAGTAAGATTTTTTCTCTGGAAACCAAAGGTTCGCTGATCACGTTTTGTTTTCCTTGAATCATGACATCTCTTGAAGGCCAATTTTTGTTAACCCAGTGCTCATTTTTAGCTCTGCTATCCCAAATGCACAAAAAACAAGGATATTTTGTATAACCACTCTGCTGTCCAAGGAGGAAGTTAACCATTTTTAAATCAACACAAATTGCCCCCTGATGTTCTTCGTATTTAATTTTTCTCAAAACTAATGCAATTGTTTCATATTCTTCCTTCATGGTAGTAGAATGACCAATAGGAATTGAGCCATATTTGTTACCGTTATGTAAAAGAACACATTTTAAACTACGTTTTGAACTGTCAATAAAAAGGCACCGGAGTGTATTCAGGCAAACCCATTTTTTCTAAGAGCCCTTTTATATTGTTACAGAATACCAAGTCATTTTTCTGTTCCTATCTCTTTTACGATAAAATGTAATATTAGTACCTGGACATTTTTTTCTTTTAATCTGGATGCAAGTAATTCAGCGGATTCCTTTGAGAGATTCAGGTCTCTTATAAGATCGTTTAGTTCTTCTTGATTGAAACACGACGGAGTTGCAAATCTGCCAAATTTTGTCGTTTTCTGATTGAATTCTTTGAACTTCGTCAGACGTTGATGTTTCTGTATCATCTTCTGTCAATAAGGGTAGACTACTGAATGATGGAACGGGTATTTCTTCCGAATGCGCTACAGGCCTTCTTGCAGAATCTAGAGCAGGATATGTTGTGTCTATTGTTTCTATTTATGCCTTTAATATTAACAACCATTGGTACAAACTTTTTTCTCTTTCCATTGTCCACTGTTGCAAATATTCAACACATGTTTTACATATGAAATGTGGGGCCCAGGATTTATCTTGATCTCCTAAATGAACGCCAAAATAGGCAAGATAAGCTCTTTTCACAAAGTCAGAAATCGTTTTTCTGCTCTCTTTCAAAGTGTATCCACCACACACATAACAAAAAACATCGGGATGATTTACACAGGTACGTCTGCTTGTAGATGCCATTGTTTCAGTTTAGTGTCTTGATACTACAAACGACCAAAATTTACACAAAATGATAGCACAACTTTACTTAATACTAAATCGAGTACAGCCAAGCAGATATAGAAGGATCGGGTCATAGGCAATTACAGGTATAAAAGTAATTAAGAGTAGTGTTTTGAGTAGTTCCTAGTATAGGAAAATTGCGTCAGGGACAATTCCAGGTATCTATTTGGTTAATTAGATTCTGGAAAATTTCTATTTTGACGATTACGTACATATTTATCTCTTTATTTGTTGTCCTTTATCAGAAAAAAATATCTGTTAACCTGTAACTTGTATCTCAAAAATTAGAGCTGATAGAAAAAAACTGGTAGCATTTTTGGAATCAGCACATTAAAAGCATCTAAAATCAGATGTTAGATTTCCGGCACCAAATTTTTGTTTTCATTTTGTTACCCTGTGTAATACTTTGAATACACGATACATCTAATGTAAAATAAATTAACCCGTTAATGGACCACAACTTTATATTGAATTAGTTAGAGTATAGTTGGGATATATTGAGGGATTTCTGCGTAGCACAATGCATGGGGCCCACGCTCTTTGCCTCGCACAACGCCCAGAGTTACCAGTCCGCGACTTACAGCATTCAATAGTCTAGTTAAGTTTGTTTATGTGTAAGCAGTAGTTTTGTATTCTATCTTTAAATAGGTAGGGGATTCTGGTACAACCAAACCACATATTGTTGCGTGCTTTTGAATTAAAATGCGACGCGAGCGATAACATGGTTAATTTCAATCAGATAGGCTGCCTATTCGAAGATATTCGGTACACTTTTTTGAAATCAAGGATATTGATCACGCATTTTTTCATTGCACTTGAGAAAAGTATGTTCACAATCCATTACAATATAATATAACAATACATTACAGCTCATATAAACACCTCACAGAAATATGTCCCTGCCTTTAACCAGATTCGGTATCCAATTTCCCGTTTAAAATGTCTTAAATATCTTTGATTAGTCAGCAAATCGGACAGTTTCCAACTTTTGCGAGTTTTAAAAAGCAATAGCTGAACGTGAGATCGTCTAGCCGTCTACTCCGAGATTAAATTATCTGATAGTTTATCGACTTTTATCCTGATTAAGCCGTCAAACTTTAATGAGATTAAAGGATAAAACATTTTCAATATAATCTTAAACGACGCTTAAATGTGCTGTGAATGATATCATGATAACGTGTATTTTCGAGTTTTAAATGTGTATGGTAAATTAAGTCCAGAGTTGTGTAAGTTGGTCTGATAGGGGCCAACTATGATTAAGACGATCAGAACAAATAGCCACCACAACTATGAGCCTTTTTTAGAAAAGTCTTGGCAAGAAGAGAATAAGGAAAAAATTACTTAGGTTTATCTATTTTCCGCAAAATGTAATCTACACGGCATTACATTACGTCTATAACTCAATCCAGTATAATTTTTTGGGCAACAATAAATACGATTATTTACTTTGCACATTTGAGAAGGCCATGATGCATATTTCAATTATTTTAACGCCCGAACTTAAGCAAAAACGTATCGAGTAGCTCTCTGGATCGAATAGTGACTGGGGACGGATCCTGGGTTCACCATTTTTAGCCGGAATAAAAACATTCCTCCAAAGAATGGCGTCCATCATTTTGGATCACCTAAATCCAAAAAAGTTTAAAGCTTCTCCATCAGCTGGTCAGGTTATGTTAACCGTATTCTGTGACAGAAAAGGAGTACTTATGATAAGAGGTACTACAGTCAATAGTACTTCATATTGTCAAGTAATAAAAGAAAAACTTATCTTACAACTAAATAACATTGATATAAAATTCCGGGTATCGAGTACTCACAATAGTAACCCGCCTGTTCGCATCCATTAATCGGGAAATATCCTGTTTAGATACTCACGGACATTCATATAATATAATGGTACTCAGTTTTCCAAGAGCTATATCCTGATTCTTGTTCGAAGGGGAACTTCTAATATGCCAGGAAGATAATTTAGTAAAAAAATTAAATATACAGGGTTATTCACGTAACCCGTTCATTAAAAGTTTTTGATGATGCCATTTAGATAAAAACTTCAAATTTTGGGATTAAGGTAAGGTCAAGGGGTACTTCTTTTTTGAAATATTTTCAACTTCCTGTCACTTCCGGTTAATTGGTATCAACTTGCTTATTTTATATGGAACACTCTGTATTTTATGATATTTTTGGATTCTACGGAGAATTTTAATGCTATTTTATGTATCATGTCCTATACCTAGGTTCAAGCGTTCTTAAGATACTTGACCTTGAACCAAAAATGAGCCTTCGGGGTAGCAAATTTTAAAATCTGATATTTTTGTAAGCTTTGAATATATAATCTTCATATTTTGCAGACGATCGGTAAATAATCTTAGGTTTCTATTTTTTTTATTGAATTTGTCTATTTTTATATAGGGTGTCCTAAATTCAGCGGCAAACATTCACATTTTCAAAGCCGCTAAAGTCCGTTTTTTTTTAAATGGGACACCCTATAACTTTATGCACTATCAAATGTAGAATTTAATTTTCTATCGAACTGTATTAAGGTCCCCAATACCTATTCGTAACCATTTTCGAAATAATCAGGTTTTTATTAAACTATCATATGTATTTGCTAAATGCTTACACCTTCCCGTAGTAAGCCATGGAAAAACAATTGATGTGCTTTTTTATTCAACATGACAGCTGATTTGAAACTTTTAAATTAAAATAAAATAACACTCAAAAGCTGATATTCCCAATTTATTTTATATTCGCGGAGAATGTTACAAAATATTGGAGAGAACGTGCCATGTTTTTAATGAATAACATCCTCATTTATCGCCAATGAACAAGAGAAAATTAAAGAGGATTGATACGAAATTTTTTCGTTTCGGAAAAGTTAAAGTTATAAAAAATTTATTAAATTGTTTACATTATTTTTAACCATATCTACTAAGTTCGAGACTGTTCTAAACTTGTTTTAGTGAACTTAAAAATTATAGCAATCTAACAATCAACAATAAATAAACAAAATAATAAAATTGAATTATAACAAATGTTCTATATGCTGTCCGCTCATTTGAAGACACATTTCAATTCTTCTTTGTACAGTTTTCTAATTCGGCAAAAGCTGTTCGTATCCTGTCCAGTAAATCTTGTTGGTTATTTACTGGGGAAGCATAGACCTTACCTTTGATAAATCCCCATAAATAAAAATCTAGGAGTGTTAAATCAGGAGATCGCGGGGGCCATCTCCAAGGGCCATTAGAACCAATCCAGCGATCTTAAAAAATTCGCGATAATTGGAGATAAACTGCAGCGAAATTATGTGCTGGGGCCCCATCTCATTGATTCCAATAATTTTGCAGCTCACCAATGGGAATTTCTTCTATAAATTCAGAAACCGTCCCTAGTAGAATTTCCAAATACTTATCACTGTTTAAATTGTCTTCATAAATACAGTACCGTGCGGTACTGATCATTTAATACTATACCGAAAACATTGAAGCTAAACCTCTCTTGAGAACGCGTTTCGCGTAAAGCGTGCGGATTTTCTGCTGCCCAGAAATGTTCGTTTCTTCAATTTGTTATTCCTTCTCTAGAAAATTTCGCTTCATCGGTCCAAAATATTTTTGAAAGGAATTGAGGGTCCTCTTGAATTTTCAAAAACATGAATTCGCTCGTCGGACGTCATCACCAGGTCTCAAGGCTTGCACGTTTTGGAAGGAATAAGGGTGCATATGATGTTCGCTCAAGATTCTTTCGACAGATGAATAAGAAATTCCCAAATCGTTTTCTGCAGACGGTATTGAACTTTGCGGGTTTGCGCGGAAATAAGCTAAAGTGTTTATTACGTTATCCTCGGCATTTGTCACTGGTTTCGGAACATTTTTTGTAACCTTTGACCTTGCCAAAACGAAAAAAGTCGTTTCAATCCTCTATTTTGACTTGTTCATTGGCGGCAAATCAGGGTGGCGTTCATTAAACACACGACACGTTCTCTCCAAAATTTTATAACATTCTCCGTGAATATAAAATAGATTGAGAATATCAGCGTTTGAGTATTCTTCCATTTCGATTTAGAAGATTTAGTTTATCACTGACAGCTTTCGATAAATAACGCATGCTAATCATCTATCATATTGAATATTGGATCTTAATTGTTTTTCCGTGGCTCACCATTGGAACATGTAAACATTTAAGAAAATATATACGATATTTTTATAAAACTCAATTATTTGGAAAATGGTTACGAATAGGTATAGGGAACCTTAACACAGTTCTATAGAAAATTAAATTCTAAATTTGATAGTGCATAAAGTTATAGGGTGTCCCATTTAAAAAAACGGACTTTAGCGGCTTTGAAAATGTGAATGTTTGCCGCTGAATCTAGGACACCCTGTATAAAAATAGACGAATTCAATTAAAAAAATAGAAACCTAAGATTATTTACCGATCGTCTGCAAAATATGAAGATTATATCCTCAAAATTTACAAAAATATGAGATTTTAAAATTTGGTACCCCGAAGGCTCATTTTCGGTTCAAGGTCAAATATCTTAAGAACGCTTGAACGTAGATATAGGACATGCTACATAAAATAGCATTAAAATTCTCCGTAGAATCCAAAAATATCGTAAAATACAGGGTGTTCTATTTAAAATAAGCAAGTTGATACCAACTTCCGGTCAAACCGAAAGTGACAGGCAGTTGAAAATATTTCAAAAAAGAAGTACCCCTTGACCTTACCTTAATCCCAAAATTTGAAATTTTTATCTAAATGGCATCATCAAAAACTTTTAATCAACGGGTTGCGTGAATAACCCTGTATATTTCCATTTAACATTCTACAAAAAAGTGGGTCCTATGAGACAATCGCCAATATTGCCGGCCCACATAAATCTTCGCTGATGACCCCTTTTTACACGTTAGTTTTCGAGGCCCACCAACGTGTGCTATGTAAATTTATTATCCTATCTCGTTTAAAACCAGAAAGTATTATCATTTTCATATTTTTTTTAAATACTATTTCACATGTTTAGGTTTAATATGTCATAAAGTGATCAGAGTCAGATATCGCAACATTTGAATCAAGACGACCTGTTTTTATGCCATATGAGAATTTGATTTATTTTGATGAAAAATTTTGACAATGATTTGAGACTAAACGGTAAAATGTATTGACTCTAAAGATTATATGACTTTTGGATTTTTATACTGTCCTTAAAATGGCATCTGCGTTTTTGCAATACCTGTGAAAATAAAAACGTTCTGCGCTAAGTAAGTTATGAATATCAGTTAAAGTGCCCTCTGGCGACGCTCAAAAAAATGTTTTATATCAAAGTTATATTAGATCAAAATGTATCAAAATAAAGATAGCGTCAGGAAAGAAAATCAAAATTTAAATACCAAATCTATAGTATTTCATTGGTGTTCTATTTATAGTTCCTGAATCAAGCATTATTCTTACCATTTAATTCAGAGAACTTTATTGTTCAGGGTGCTCCCAACTCAGTGGCCTATTAGGAATATGCTCATACTCAGTAGCTTATTAGGAGTATCCGAAAAAAAATAAGTATATTACTTTGAAAATCTGGCTTAGGACATAGGAGAGCGTAAAGTTTACAAAAATATTTTTATTTGTGCTATGTTGCCGCTTCTGCCATAAACCGGTGGCAACATCTCGGATCTAAATGGGAAGTCCTTCATATGATTGCATTTTTGTATATTTCTGAACACGCCAAAAGCTTTTTGTGTTCCTACACCTAAATTTAATTTTTTTCTAGAAAACGTCTCTTGAAATTTGAAATTTTTGACCTTGAAGTTCTGTAGAAAAACTGCCAAACAACCTTACTTAAAACAAATTGCATTTTACTTTCAATTGTCTGTTTTCCCGCACCAATATGAGGTTTGACAGGATGTGTCAAAATTTGACATTTCATGTCATAGTCTCAGGAGGTAGATAACTAAAAACTAAGAAATAATAAATGTCAATTTGCAAGCGTCATTTTCTCGAAAATTGAAATTAGATATTACTCTTACAACACAAAAAGTACTTGGGATGTTTAGAGAAACAGAAAAATGCAATAATACACAGAGTATTTCTTTTAGAAAACGAATGTTGTCACCGATTTAAACACACCGCAAAATTTATAATATCTTAGAAACTATACGTTCACCTGCACTCTGAGCTACGTTTAATAACGTAGCTCAGAGTGCAGGTAATCTAAATTATTTTCCCAGATACTTCTTAGAGGCCACTGAGTTTGACACATCCTATATATAAATTATTAAAAAGGCTAAATCAAGCGAGGCAAGAAAGACTGACCTACGAAAATTAGTGACATGTATCAAGAAACAAATGACAATATGTCTAGCTAGAAAGTTTTTTGTAAACCAGAAAGTTAGCTCTTATAATTATTAAAAGAAACATTACCAAAAATATATTTTTCCTACAACCATTTGCGAAACTATCAGGAAAGCTAGAGCTAGAAAGTGCCATATATCACGCGTATTGGAAAAAAATGTCAACACGAAAATATTGTGTCAATGTCACAGCTGACCAACGTTGCCAAATATACGATAATTACCGTATTTGTACGGTTAATTTGGTCAATTTTTCTGTTTGTACGATTTACGATAACACTTGTACGATAACAGCAAAAAGTACGATAATTTTACTTACTTAATTAGAGTAGTAAGTAACTTACGTTACTAATTACTCAAATTAAAACACCATTGGCAACCCGACGTGAATATAATGTTATTTTGCAGTTGGCAGTTCCTCCTATGCTGAATTTATTGGGGAACCCCAGTTTTAAAAGCAGTGAGTAATAAGCAATACCCGCCAGTACGTATTAGTATTTTGAACTTTTTCGTTTATTTCGTAACGTTTTTCGATTCAGAGATACAAATTTGTAAAAGCATCTTGTTTTGATCGAAAATGTCAAGTATTGAAAGTAGTGAGAGTGGAGCAGAGAGGAGTTTATCTCCCGAATATAAAAAAACTAAACGTGGTTAAGTATTAAAACATCGATCTCAAAGCTACTTTTATCTATTTCTTTTATTTTCTAATTTATTGGTATCATTTGTAGACTTCAAAAAAAGCAAGATGAAAGATTTGAAATTTTGAATTTACTGCCGTATTTACTGTTGTTAAAAATCATGCAAAATCAAAAAGCACACATCAAAAATTAAAAATGCACCACATTAAAAATTAAAAATGCCACTGTAGTTTTTATTATTCCTGGTATGGTCAATTTTTTTAAAATCTGGTAGTTCTATATCTCTCTTTTTACTTCTAAGTTTGTAAAAGTAAAATGTGAGATAAGAAGATACAAAAAAAATCCAGACCTTGTGCACACCTTTAGATAGTTTAACGGTACTCAATATAATAAGATAATTTGTACGATAAAATACGATAATTTGCCTTCTCTCATCTGGCAACACTGCAGCTGACCTAACGGGTGCCTATTAAACACTAGTGTTGAAATAAATTATGTTTATGTTATATTTTTATATATTTCAACCCTAGTGTTGAAATATACAAAACATAAAATGTAATAATTCTACTGAACATTTTGAGTGCGGTCATAGAGAAAGTAATGTACATTACTCGTCTCAAAATTTTCATTTTCAAACTCGAAGAGCCGTGAGTCATATATCTCCTGATTTGAAAACTACTACTTTCAGCACTTATTGTGTAATATCCTATATTATCTACAGCAAAGAAAATTGTATTTTGCTCCTAATCCACTTTTACGCAAATAGTCTATTTGGAGTTGTCCCAGGGACAAATCACAAATGTGGTTAATTGTTATAATCCGTTAGTTATTAGTTAATTGATCTAACAAAAAAACATTAATTTTTACTTTCTTGTTAGCTTCAATAATTGTTAACTTACCGATTATAACAATTAAAAACATTGCAATGTCATAATTGATATAGTATAGATGTAATAAAATCTCCATAGAGCTAAATAATTTTAGTGGCGTTTGCTTAAAAATTTGCGTAAAAAATCAAGTAAGTATGACATTGATTATTTTCCTCGGAATTAATAATAATATTAATAAGGTGATTTGCTAAAAAAATCGTTTCACCCGATTTCGGCTTTCGGATAACATTAATTTAACGTCAAAAAGCTATTAAAGTTAATCAGTTTCCAGACGTGCTCCTAATATACTTTTTTGCCTTCAAACGATTTCTCCCAGTAAATTGAAGCCTTGTAAAAGGTAAATAAGCCGAGACAAAATAAAACACAAACTGTCGACTAAAATCCACAAACCCTCTCAATTCCTGGGTGAAAAGCAGGAGCATGTAATATAACTGGAACGATTCAGATCCAAATTTACGGTTAAAAATTGAGGAAGTGTTTTACGTCTTTCGCGGTAATGGTGTAAGTTAGAATACATTTGTTTCTCGCATTTGATTTGATCTCCTTTCCAGTCAGTTACGTCAACTTTTTTTGTCGAGTTTAAAACAATTTCTTCAATAACCTTTTACAATTAAAAATATACCGCTATGCTGTTTTAAAAAATCATTCGTGTCAGGGAACTGTATTTCCTACTGTTCAGTAAAACAATCTCAGCCTTCTTTAATATATTATTTCAGATACCAAGGTTTTTTCAGATTCATCGGGAGTCTTTGCAAACCTAGCTTATTCGTAATCAGCAAGAAGGAACGTATTTGATGAATAACATATTACGTAACAAGTATTGTTGTGGAAGTTGTCAAACGTCGTGTCAGCAGAGTGCAGAAATCTTTCGAATTAGAAAACGATAACTTTTCTAAATAACGTACTTTATTTTCTTACACCAACAACAGATAATCTTTAGTGGAACTTTTTTTAACACTAGTGTTGAGAACCTAAGCTTGCTTGATTGTCAATAAAATCAAAATGTACATTACAATTTTCGAAGTATTTTTCAAACACGCCTGTGATATAGTCAAAAGCAGTGTTATCGTGCGGGTCATACGATTTATCAACGACAAACTCTTTAAGTTTGTTTTTCTTTTATTACGTGTAATCATATCCTCCGCATAAAATCCGGAAAATGAATTAGATCGGCCTATGGTATTTTCATATGAAAAAAGAGGATAAACATATAAATACCAGCTGTTGCGAAAATCTTTGGGAGATGTCACTTCAAAGTCAGATTGACAAGTCAGTAACAAAGTGAGTAATAGAAAACAATTTTCGGGTTTTTTTGCATCCACAAGCGAAAAAAATGGTATTAAATTTAATAAAATATTACGAAAATGAAAATTCACCGGCCAATATCCAGGAGACAGTAGCTTAAGCTCTGGGAATCGGTATAAGGACTGTGCAGAAAATTGAGCATGAAAAAAAGCGTAATTTACTACCAAAGAAGATTAAGAAATGTACACGAAAAAAGCCAAAGACGGAAGACTTAAGTGACAATGTAAAAATATATGTTCATAATGCAATTTACGATTTATACACATCAAAAACTAATATAACCCTTCAAGTTTTAAAAAAAGCTTTAAAAAATCGAGGCATATTTAAAATTGGACTAAAATCGTTAAAATTAAAATTAATAATAATGTTGGGTTTTCCACAGTTGCACACATATAGCAAGTCAGCGTATCCAGTTTTTAAAGAAATACACGGAAAATGTTAATTCAAAATTTAGAAAAGTGGTATTTTTTAGACGATACTTGGATATTTTCTAATAGAAATGGTTCGAAATCTTGGCAGGACGAGTCTGCAAAAAGAGTCAAGAGAAAAAAGGGATGTGAAACGGGAAAACGGTTCATCATTCTGCATGTAGGTTCTTCAACAGGATTTCTCCCAGGTGCAAGTTTACTATTTTCATCAACATCCAAAAGTATGGACTACCATGATAATATGAACTGTGAATTGTTTGAAAAGTGGTTAAAAGAACAACTGATTCCAAATTTAGATGCCCCATCTTTAATCATTCTGGACAATGCATCTTATCATTCAAGAATCTTAAATAAACTACCTACTTCATCCTGGAAGAAACTGATATTTATGACTGGCTAATAAAACAAAACAAAATCCTTTACCCAATATACTGAAACTAGAACTTCTTTTAATGGCAAAATCTATTAAAAAACCAACAATATACGCCGCAGATTAAATATTACGGAAAAATGGATATGAGGTTTTACGACTGCCGCCATACCATTGCCAGTTTAACGCAATAGACTTAATATGGGCAGGGGCAAAATCATATTACGAAAAAGAGGTGAACGATGGTCTTACATCAGATGAAGTGCAAAATGGTTTGGCAAGATTCATTAAATTATATTACGCCAGAGTACTGGAAGAAATCTGTGGAACATACGGAGAAATTAATATGGGATTGGTGGAATCGAAAACGAGTTCTAGATGTCGAAATAGCACCAATGATCATTACGCCATTTGAGGACGACTTAGAAGATAAAGACTTTTTAAGTGATAATGATATTTTTTAGTCTATAATATTAAAAAGTTTCTGAGGGATTATATTAGTCTTTGACGCGTATAAATCATAAATTGCATTATGAATATCCATTTTTGCACTGTAACTTAAGTCTTTTGCCTTTAGATTTCTTCGTGTACATTTCTTAATATTCTTCGGAAGTAAATTATGTTATTTATATGCACAAGTTTCCGTACTTTCCTTATACCGATTCACAGAGCTTTTGCCACTGGCTCCTGGATATTAGCCAGTGAATTTTAATTTAAAAATTTTTTTATTAGATTTGACCCCATTTTTTGCTTACTTTTTTAGTACGTTTGTAATTTTGTAGGCAATAAATAAATAATTATAGAATACTTGTTTCCAATTTTAAAGCGTGTTAAAAATAAGTAGTTTTTTTTATTAATTATAAGACAAAATTTGATATATAAAAATCGGTAAAATCGCTTTACCGGAAACTTGTATATAGATATATATATATATATATATATATATATATATATATATATATATATATAGATATATATGTTGATTTTTACTCCTTCACGGATGGAAAAATACAATGTGTTTTCATTCCGGGTGTACATCCGTTCACTACTGTCGTTCTGAAAAGAACAGTTTTGCTGACGTTTCGCCAAAATCACATTTGGCATTTTCGAAGCCTTTCTTTCTCGCGTCCGAATAGAGACTGAAGTGTTGGTGACTGCGACGCTTCCTTTTATACCCCCACTCGGGGCCGAAGGTTATATCTGCGCAGGCGTTGGTCGTTATTTATGTTTTCCGGATGGTGCTGTTGTTGTTGCGCTAATTGCGCTTGAGTTTTTGCGATTTTAGATTTGTCTATTATTGTCTTCCATACTGTTGGTAGTTTTAATGATTCGTCCCTTTTATTTAAATCACCTTGCTTTTCAATTTCTATGGCTTCTCGGATTATTCTGGTCTTATAATGTTCTATATTGGCAATCTCCCTACACCCATCGAAATTTATTTTATGGCCGGTTTCCTGATGATGTAGGAATAAAGCTGAGGTTGTTTGTTTATTTCTGATGCTGAGTTTATGCTCTTCCACTCTTGCTGATATTCGCCTGTTAGTTTGCCCTACGTACAACTTTTCACAGTCCTGGCACGGAATACTGTACACTCCGTGGTTTTCCAGTTTGATTTTATCTTTTGGGTTTCCGAGTAGTTTACCTATAATTGTTTGTGGCTTGTGTATTGTTTGTATGTTGTGTTTCCTCAGAATTCTTCCGATTCTGTCTGTTGTGCCTTTTACATATGGTAAGACTACTCGTTGCTTTCCCGGTTCATATTTTTTGTTGTTTGTTGTTCGGGAAACTTGTGCATTAATAGCTTTCTCTATGGTGCGATTTGTGTAGCCATTTTTCTTTAAAGCACTAGATATTACCTTAAGTTCGTTTTGTCTCATATATGTAGAAAAAGCTGATTCATTTGTAAAAAACTCGGAGCATTTCACTCGAATTATACGAGACATCGTCCTTGAAAAAAACGACATCATAGCAAGCCTAGATGTCAAATCGTTATATCCCAGTATTCCCATCGACGAAGCATTGGACAAGATTGCTATGAACGAGGATTTCCAGGCACATATAATAGAACTCTCGGAGCATTGCCTCAAAAATACTTATTTTTCTTTCAACGGGCAAATGTATAAACAAATGGATGGTGCTCCAATGGGGTCCTCGCTATCACCAGTAGTCGCGAATTTATTTATGATATACTTCGAGAAAGAAGCTCTTGAGAAAGCAAGTTTAAAACCCAAATTATGGATTCGTTATGTGGATGACATATTTATTATATGGCAACATGGTCATGCAGAGCTCGAAAAATTTCTGACTCACGTAAATTCAATCCACCCCAGAATACAATTTACTCTAGAGTTAGAGGAAAACAACAAACTACCATTTTTAGATGTTTTGGTCACAAAACTACATAACGGACATTTCGAATACACCGTGTATAGAAAACCAACACATACAGACAGATATTTAAATGCAAAATCACATCATCACCCAGCACAAATTCAAGCTGTGGCAAATATTCTAATATCTAGATCCGTGCGACTAACTGAAACACAGACGAGACAAAACGAACTTAAGGTAATATCTAGTGCTTTAAAGAAAAATGGCTACACAAATCGCACCATAGAGAAAGCTATTAATGCACAAGTTTCCCGAACAACAAACAACAAAAAATATGAACCGGGAAAGCAACGAGTAGTCTTACCATATGTAAAAGGCACAACAGACAGAATCGGAAGAATTCTGAGGAAACACAACATACAAACAATACACAAGCCACAAACAACTATAGGTAAACTACTCGGAAACCCAAAAGATAAAATCAAACTGGAAAACCACGGAGTGTACAGTATTCCGTGCCAGGACTGTGAAAAGTTGTACGTAGGGCAAACTAACAGGCGAATATCAGCAAGAGTGGAAGAGCATAAACTCAGCATCAGAAATAAACAAACAACCTCAGCTTTATTCCTACATCATCAGGAAACCGGCCATAAAATAAATTTCGATGGGTGTAGGGAGATTGCCAATATAGAACATTATAAGACCAGAATAATCCGAGAAGCCATAGAAATTGAAAAGCAAGGTGATTTAAATAAAAGGGACGAATCATTAAAACTACCAACAGTATGGAAGACAATAATAGACAAATCTAAAATCGCATTAGCGCAACAACAACAGCACCATCCGGAAAACATAAATAACGACCAACGCCTGCGCAGATATAACCTTCGGCCCCGAGTGGGGGTATAAAAGGAAGCGTCGCAGTCACCAACACTTCAGTCTCTATTCGGACGCGAGAAAGAAAGGCTTCGAAAATGCCAAATGTGATTTTGGCGAAACGTCAGCAAAACTGTTCTTTTCAGAACGACAGTAGTGAACGGATGTACACCCGGAATGAAAACACATAGATATATATATATATATATATATATATATATATATATATATATATATATATTTTGGCATGCATGGCCCTTAATTATAGACTGAAATTTGAAGAAATCGGATAAGTAGTTTTTTAGCTATGCCGCGAACAGACAGACTCACGGACAGACATACCTACAGAGAGACGAAATTGAGAAAACATGTTTTCCGACATCTAGGGACCCTTAAATGTAAAGATCTGAAAAAATCTCACGAGGGAAGTAATAACTAATTATTATTAAATAATCAAAAGTGTATAATATTTTTGCAAAATAACATTTTTTTGTTATCACAATACAAAGAAAAACAAGTTTTCTTTGCACAGGGGTGGCCCGTATTTAAATAAATGACACTGTATAAGTGGTTATATTTTTAGGTCAAGCGGGGCTCATAATTTTTGGTGACCTATTAAAAAATCTCACTTTCATTAAGTGGCTGTAGAACATATCCTGATTGTTCCACTGATTCGAACCGCCTTCCGACTTTATTAAGGCGCTTGCCATTATGTGTATTTTTGTTTTTGCCAACCAAAAAATTCTAATCAAATACATATTTTGCGAATTTTCTTATTTAGTTCCTTGCCATTTAATATATAAAATAATATTAAGTGACCGTCTTAATAATATTGCGTAATATAATAAAAAAAACTATTTTCTTTTTCCCTGTATATTTGTAAATAGCCCATCGAGATTTAATAGCTCGATAAAAGAATCACACAACATTTTGGTATTCACTGTGTTTCCTGATTTGATTCATAATGTTGGTGACCTTTGGACCCGCACGATAAGACCGCATTCGACTATATGTGGTGTTTTCTAGCCAGTACTTTTTTAGTTGGTTTCATAAGAGGTATAAGAACAGTATTTATTTGTTGCCATTATTAAGAACATAATAATTATTCATTTTTAATCCCATAATCGGGTGTGACTGCTTTTTAACTTACGCTTGGGATATCCGCAATATTGAAATATTAAATGGTCTGCTGACTCACATATTTAGTTTTGGCTCTTGTAGTAATAATCCGCTCGAGTCGTCAAAGTGGTTTTGCATCAGTCATGAACAATAATTCCATATACAAATTTCATATTATTTAGCTTTGATGTAAATCGAGTTGTAAGGAAAGCAATTACACGCTTGCATAGCCGTCAGCTGCCCTTCGATTCTTTAACCAACCAGCCTTCAAAGAATCAGGCCCGGACCTGAATTTTATTAAAAGAAAATCGGCTTCTAAAGAAACATAAAGTTGAAATTTTCACATAAAACTAGACAGTTTTACCAGTATAAAAAAATCTTTGAACTCTTGAACAAAAGGAACTAAAATAATTTTATTTCCGGACTGTGCCGGCGTATGCAGAGATCTATCTTCTGTCTATATTATTATATTGTTTTCATTTCATATAATAGTTTTTTCTTTAAATTTGCTTCATTTTTTGCTTTAATTTTTCGCGCTGGCAGATGGAGAATAGAATGGCATTTTCAGGCAAGTCGAGCTCCATCAGATGTCTGATCGTGTTGAGGTGTACAAACCCATTAGTGCTGATTATCAGCGGTATGATCTTAACTCTTTTGAGGTTCCCCTTATCCATAATTTCTCTAGCCAAAGCTATATAGTTATTGATTTTTGCGGTGTAGGTTTGCGCCATGTTGTGGTCTAGAGGCACAGCAAAATCAATAAGCAATGCCGTTTTATCGGTCTTATTCCACATCACCACATCTGGTCGGTTATACTCCATTGCCCTGTCTGTATTTATAGGGATGTCGTAGTAGATTTTTGCTTCATTATTTTGGATCATGGGTCGTGATTCCCCAATTGAGATCAAGTAATTGATGAACGACCTTTCCCATGCTATTGTGCCTCTCCAGACACCTGGTGGGGGCTACCGGTGTGCACCATCCAGCCAGGTGTTGCACAGTTTCTTCGGCTATATTGAATATTCTGCATTTCGTGCTACCCACTTGTTGCTTCACGATGTGGTGGGACTACTTGATCTTAGATGGCGAGCAGAGCTTCTTCACTTTCCAGGAATAGATACCCTGCAGTGAGAAAAGTATTCGATTTATGTATGTCTATGTCTGGTTGGTGCTTGCTCGCGTGGAATCTTCCATGCAAAGCTTTTCCTCGCTAACGTGTTCTCAGATTATCTAATTGTTTTTCTTCCTTTTAAGGTTCTTCCTGTCTTGCTAGGTTTAGTGTCATACAGGGTGGCCCATCGAAAACGTACCGCAAGGCATAACGGCCAGGGTAATTTTTTTTTCAAAAAATCCAAAAACACATCAATTTTGTTTGTGAGGGGGACAACTTTTGCCCTTAAAATGATCGCAAAATTTTCAACCCTCTAAGCGGGGGTGTCATCCCCCAAACTTTTTCAAATGGGAAGAGGGGTCAAGTGGTACCGCAATGAAAAGGGCTTTCTATTCTCTATACATTCCCGCTTTGGTTTTGAAAATCGGTCAAGTCATTTAGAAAATATGAAGGATTGAAATTTGAAAAATACATTTTTCAAAAAACGCATAAATTGAATTAAATAAAAAAAAACTTACCGTATTAATGAAGCAAATGCTGAAAATGTTGCCCGTCGACCTCCATACAGTAATACAAATTAGCTTCAAATCGTTCTCGAACATTCTGAAGAACTTGAGGGGTCACTTCGCGACAAACGTCAATAATTCGTGTTCGCAGATCTTCTAATCAGGCAAGTGGAGTGCTATACACTTTACTTTTTATGTGTCCCCATAGAAAAAAGTCTAAAGGAGTCAAGTCGGGTGACCGGGGAGGCCACTCAATGGCACCCCTTCGTCCTATCCACCGCCCGGGAAAGTTAGTGTTTAAATAATTACGCACATTTTGAGAGTAATGTGGAGGTGCACCGTCTTGTTGAAATATCAGTTCCGCTTCAACGTATCCAGGATTATTTTCGATGATGTCAGTTAGGGCTGGGTCGATGGTATTTTCCAGTAAATCTAAGTACATGTCACCTGTTAGAGTTCCAGGAAGAAAAAAAGGACCCACAATAGAATTTCCAAAAATACCAGCCCACACGTTCAATTTCTGAGGATGTTGTGTGTGCACCTCGTGAAATACCCTGGGGTTGTTCTCAGCCCAGTACCGACAGTTATGCCGATTAACTACACCGTTCAAAAAGAAAGTGCACTCACCCGAAAAACACACATTGAATAGAAAATTATTATTATTGGCCACTCGTTCACTAATAGTTTCACAAAATTGCAAGCGGCGATCAAAATCGTCTTCGTTGAGTTCTTGTACCAACTGAATTTTATACGGGTGGAAATGGTGTTTTTCAATATTCTTTGGACACTTGTACGATTCACGCCGGTCTCATTGGCTAATTTTCTTGTACTCAGCGTACTATCCATGGCAACTTGGCCCAATACAAAGACCTCCATAGCTTCATTTACTACAGGATTTTCCATCTGCCTCTTTTTATTTATAAGAGATCCAGTTTCGCGAAAATTTGCTATAACTCGCGAACAATTTTGCCGGAAAAGTGTTTTTCAGGATGTCGTTCATTAAATATCTGCGCAACCCGATTGCCACATTCATTATTTTTAAAATAAAGTTCGATTATTTCCACTTTTTCTGCAAGTGAGTACACCATAATTATTGATAAAAAATTTAATGATATTGAGAAATTTAAACGCACAAGTTACAGAACAGCTATCTAGCAACTACCGCACCTGATCGTTGTGGCATGTCAAATCACTAAAATCAGCAGTAAACATCTAAAATAACAGGACAAAAATAGCGAATTTTAACCTTATCATTTACTCTTTTAATTTGTAAATAAACATTTTAAATTTCAATCCTTCATATTTTCTAAATGACTTGACCGATTTTCAAAACCAAAGCGGGAATGTATAGAGAATAGAAAGCCCTTTTCATTGCGGTACCACTTGACCCCTCTTCCCATTTGAAAAAGTTTGGGGGATGACACCCCCGCTTAGAGGGTTGAAAATTTTGCGATCATTTTAAGGGCAAAAATTGTCCCCCTTACAAACAAAATTGACGTGTTTTTGGATTTTTTGAAAAAAAAATTACCCTGGCCGTTATGCCTTGTGGTACGTTTTCGATGGGCCACCCTGTATATCCTCTGTCCCAGGCTACAGTGCGTCGAGGGAATGTAGTTGTTTCTCAGAAAATATTTTTTAACGTTAGCAGTCTCTATGCTCGTCAGTCTGCGTCCTCCTTCCCTAATGGGTAGCTATCTATCGTTGAGTTTGGATGCTGTACACCACGTTTGGTTAGTGCTGTTCGTACTTGCCGGTCCAGTCTTTAGAGATCTGTTTTGAACCAGTTAAGGATTTCAGCTGTATAGGAGAATGACAGTATCACCTAGGCGTTAATTTGTTTTTAGCATCTAGTTCCATTTTCATAATTTTGTTAACACGGCAAAGAAACTCCTTGTTTTCTTTTTCTTTTACGGTTGTATGCCTAAGTACCGGTAAGTATTTTCTGTTCACAGGTATCGGATCTCCGTGCCGCCGGAAAGTACGATATTGCGCTCTATCATCATTCTTCCTCGCTTGACATGGACAGTTGCGCATTTTTCGAGACGAAAGATGTGTGATCTTTGCTTCATCATCATCAAGGTGTAGGCGTATGAGCTGCGGCAGAAGCGGGTTCAACGCGAGGCAGAACCAGGCCAGGCTCAAGCTGTCATCCTGGAAAATTTCATTTCTGATGGCGATCTCTCTTGTTCTGATTGCTCCTGATGACGGGCCTCAGTAATTGCGTGTGGGTTTCCTTCTGCCCATACGTGATTATTATGGAAATTTCGAATGGAACTGCGGGAAAAATTAGCTTCATCAGTAAATTTTGTATCAAATCCAAATAAGAAAATGGGAAACATTTAGCATTACCGCAATTTTCCTAGTATTTGTTTCTGGATGTTCCTCAATTGTGTTTAACAGCTTCCTCTAATTCTGGTATTCTCACCGTGCGATGTGCCCCTTTGGAACTATTGTCAATGCTAAGACTCCCAGTTTCATGTAGTCTTCTGTGTATTCTTGAAAAGATTCTGTCATCGGGAATGATACGATTTGGATACCGCTCTTGATATATCCGCATAGCCATAAACGCATTCCCGTCAGCAAGTCCGTAGGTGAAATGCATATCTGCTAACTCGGAATTTGTAAACCTTAACATAGTTTACTTATTTTCTTTATTATTTATTAAAGAAATTTTCACAATGTAAAAAACTGCAACTTTTATGAATACTTGTCAAAATAAGACGTAACGCAACGTAATTGATCAAATGTCATTATTTTAGAAACAAAATAGGGCACCAGCCTACTAGTTTAAAATATTTTCGTAATATCACAAACGCATGAAAACAATTTTTATTTTTTTGCTCGAAAACAGTGCGTTGGACGAAAAGAAGTTTAGAAATTAAATTTGTCGCAAAATAAATGAGGATTTCAAAAATGATTTTTAATTCCGGAAAAAGCAGTGGGGTACCATACTTTTTAAAAAGTCTACATTCCGTACGGACGCCACTGGTAAAATTATCAAAAAATCTTCTACATAAAAAAATGCCTATTATTGGAACTCGCGTCGAAAATTGTCATATTGACAACTGTTTGCTGACTTCTATAAGTAAGGCAAATTTTATCATATGCTGAGCCTTTGAACTAAATGCAACATAATGTAATAGCCGAAAAAGTAGTTCATGGTTAGGTAAGTCAAAAGCCTTTATAAAGTCTAAAAGAACCAGAGCTCATTCGCAAAAAGAATATCGTTAGCCCTAAAGCCAGATTGTTTGAGTCGAAGAATATTTTATAAATCCACAAATGATCGCATTTGCTCTTAAGGCTTCCTTCAGAATTTTTGTTTAACTCGGTAAAATACTAATTGACCTGATTTTCCGAAATTCAGAAGGCTCTTTCACTTTAGGAAACAGAGTAACATAAGTTTGTTTCCAAGGAAAAGCAGAATAAGAAGTACGAATACAGTCGTTAATAATATGCGTTACATGTTAATTTATATAGTCAAAAGCTGTGTTATCGTGCGGGTCATACGATTTATCAACGACAAACTTTTTAAGTTTTTTTTTATCACGTGCAATCATATCTGCCATATAAAATCCGGAAGATGAATTAAATAGACTTATGATATTTTCATATGAAAAAAGAGGATAAACATATAAATACCAGCAGCTCCAAAAATCTTTGTGCGATGTCACTTCAAAGTCAGATTGACAAGTCAGTGACAAAATGAGTAATAGAAAACAATTTTCGGCCTTTTTTGCATCCACAAGCGAAAAAAATGGTATTAAATCTAATAAAATATTACGAAAATGAAAATTCACAGGCCAATATCCAGGAGACAGTAGCAAAAGCTCTGGGAATCAGTATAAGAAATGTGCAGAAACCTGTGCATGAAAAAAAGCATGATTTACTGCCGAAGAAGATTAAGAAATATACACGAAAAAAGCCAAAGGCAGAAGACTTAAGTAACAATGTAAAAATGGATGTTCGTAATGCAGTTTACGATTTATACACATCAAAAACTAATATAACCCTTCAAGTTTTAAAAGAAGCTTTAAAAAATCGAGGGATATTGGAAATTGGACTAAAATCGTTGTCAAAATTGATAAAAATGTTGGGTTTTCGATATAAAAAGGACTGTAATCGAAGATTTTTATGCGAGTTGCCACATATAGCAAGTCAGCGTATCCAGTTTTTAATGAAATATACGGAAAATGTTAATTCAAAATTTAGAAAAGTAGTATTTTTAGATGAGACTTGGATATTTTCTAATGGAAGTGGTTCGAAATCTTGGCGGGACGAGTCTGTAAAAAGTGTCAAGAGAAAAAGAGATGTGGGACGAGAAAACGGTTCATCACTTTGCATGCAGGTTCTTCAACAGGATTTCTCCCAGGTGCAACTTTACTGTTTTCTTCAACATCCAAAAGTATGGACTACCATAATAATAACTGAACTGAACTGTGAACTGTTTAAAAAGTGGTTAAAAGAACAACTGATTCCAAATTTAGATGCTCCATCTTTAATCATTCTGAACAATGCATCTTATCATTCAAGAATCTTAAATAAACAACCTACTTCATCCTGGAAGAAAAGTGATATTTATGACTGGCTAATAAAACAAAAACTAAATTCTTTACCCAATATGCTGAAACTTGAACTTCTTTTAATGGCAAAATCTATTAAAAAACTAACAACATATGCCGTAGATAAAATATTACGGGAAAATGGACATGAGGTTTTACCGCTGCCGCCATACCATTGCCAGTTTAACGCAGTTGAATTAATATGGGCTGGGGCAAAATCATATTACGTAAAACACCTGAACGATGGTCTTACATCAGATGAAGTGCAAATTGTTTGGCAAGATTCATTAAATTATATTACGCCACAAATATTTTATTATCACAATACAAAAAAAACAAGTTTTCTTTGCACAGGGGTGGCCCGTATTTAAATAAATGACACTGTATAAGTGGTTAGATTTTTAGGTCAAGCAGGGCTCATAATTTTTGGTGATTGATAAAAAAATATTACTCTCATTAAGTGGCTGTATAAACAGAACATATCCTGATTGTTCCACTGATTCGAACCGCCTCCTATTTTTGTTTTTGCCAACCAAAAAATTTTAACCAAATATATATTTAGCGAATTTTCTTATTTAGTTCCTCGGCATTTAATATATAAAATAATATTAGGTGGCTATCTTAATAATATTGAGTAACATAATAAAAAAAAACTATTTTGTTTCTCTCTGTATATTTGTAAATAGCCCATCGAGATTTAATAGCTCCATAAAAGAATCACACAACATTTTTGTATTCACTGTGTTTTCTGATTTGATTCATAATGTTGGTGACATTTGGATCCGCACAATAAGACCGCATTCGGCTATAAAAAGGCGGCACAAATTTATATACATACATCCAAAAAATATCACTTTACTAGGCAGTCGGGTAAAAAGAAAGCAAAAAGCTATAAATTAATCAAGTTTGTTATTTTTTCGGTTAAAATAAATTGGGATGCCATACAATATGACAGAAAGAAAACTAAAACTCCTCAGTTAGTCGCTCATTTTTTCGTGGCATTTAAAGCGTTGAATAAAAATGCCGCCTTGTTCCACTCTTTTTGAAAATAAATCAAGCAATTTTTCAAGTTTCAAACCACCCCAAGGATTTGGTTTTATTCCCGGAACGGGCCATTCGTCACTTTCTATTTGAGTCCTCCATTTCCTTTTATTATATCCATTAGGCTTAATTTGTACACTTCGTATGACTTTGTCTTCCTCTAATATTTAAAGAGTTTTGGTTACGAATGCTGGATTGGAGATTTGCCAAGGGAGAATAAATTAAAGAAACTTCGACTAATGGACTTTTTAAAATTAACTGAATATGAGAAAGTTAGACAGTCGGAAGACCTGTGGGCATTTGTAACAATTTACCTCCGTTTATTACTCAAATTTTACAGCGGGGACAACTTTTAAGATAATATTATCGAAATGACAGTAGAAGGTCGTCATAGCAGGAGCACTCTCGAGCAAGTTAGAGCGACAGCTAAAGAATTGTTTATGATAAAAATATTACGTTAAGCATTAATATGTGTATAATGGCCTTTTTTCTTAAAATTGCTAAGGAATAGACCCAAGTTTATATAAGACTTTTAAATAAAAATGAGTCATGTGTAGGCTTAGGATATATATGCATTTGCATGAAATCATATGCAAATGCATATTTTGGCAATACTTGTATTTAAATGCATATTTTGCAGTACAGGAAAAATGCCTATATTCTAATTTTTCTGAATATATTTTTATTTCCCAAGACAAGTTTGATCTGTTTCAAATATAATCCATAATAATAAAGTTATAAAAATATCTAGTTGCCGGCAGGCCAAGGGTTTCACCCATGCTTTCTTAGAATTGTTATAGGAACTCAACAAAACATCTGTGCTTAAAAAACCATGGATTTACCACGGATTATAATTCATAAATACGCACGTTTTAGAATGTTAGAAATAATTTTTCAATTCAGTGTAGTTTACATATTGTGGCGCGAATATTGTCCAATATGCCGAAAGAAAAGCCTTCATTAAGTGCGGTATTAAATCAATTCCTGAAAGATTTTCTTGCTTTTACGACTGTCGGTTTTGTGCTGTTTTGTAAATATTGTGATATTCCTGTTACTGCGAACAAGAAATACCAAGTGACATAACATATAGGAACTACAAAGCACCAGATCCAAAAAAGTAAAAAGTGTGCTCAGAAACAAATTTTAATCACCACAGCATTTTCACCGGGACCCAAACGATCAAAGTTCAATGAGGATTTGTGCAAGGCGTTTATTAGTGCGGATATTCCACTGAATAAATTAAGTAATCCTGCCCTGAAGTCATTTTTAGAGCAGTTCACAAAGATATCAATTCCACATGAATCCACGTTAAGGAAAAACTATGTTTCAGATTTGTACAGTAAGACAGTTACCGAATTGCGGGAAAAAGTAAAAGATAAAAGTATATGGGTGTCACTAGATGAAACAACTGATGTGGAACAGAGATGTGTTGCTAATTTTGTGTTTGGTGTGTTGGGTATAGAAGCAGAAAGGGATAAATCATATTTACTTACAATGAAGGCCTTAGACAAAGTAAATCATTCAACTGTTGCTGGATTTTTCAACGACTTTCTCACCCTTTTATGGCCCGGTGGTATTAAATATGGTAAAGTGTTAGTGGCAATTACAGATGCTGCTCCATACACGTGTAAAGCAATGAGTGGTCTACAAATATTGTACCCTAAAATGATAAATGCCACATGTCTTGCCTATGGACTTCATCGAGTTGCAGAACAAGTTCGTGCTTTTTATCCACCAAATTTAGGGAAACTGCAGGAAACATCCTCCTACCCCCATCACCAACTGTAACTAGATGAGGAACTTGGATAAACGCTTCCATTTATTACGCAGAACATTTCGAGGCAATAAAAAACATAGTCAATCAATTTAATGCGGAATACTCACATTTTATACAAAAAGATGTACGTGAGGATTTTATTTACATTAAAAACAATTTTTCTTGCTTGTCTGATACTATAAAAAAATTGGAGATGAAAGGACTTTCTCTGTCAAAAAGCATAGAAATGATAGAAAAAGTGAGTGAAACTATAACTAGCACTAAAAATAAAGTAATTTCTCAAAAATTAGCTACGATTATACATAAAAATATTGGTTACAAAAATTTGAAAAATATTAGTGCAGTTTTGGACAATAAAGAAACATAATAAGATAATGAACAATTTTTAATAAACAGTGATTTGAATTCGTTTGAATATGTTCCAATTGTATCTTGTGATGTTGAAAGAGTATTTTCTGAGTACTATTGTCAGATAATGGAAGAAAATTTGAATTTGATAATTGGTTACATCATATAATTGAATCACTGATTTGGAAAAGGGAACATGTCGCACAATAGTAATTTTACAGGACAAACAAAAAACAAAATTGAAGAAGCCATGTTAAATTTTAAATAATTTAATTTTGGTAATCTTTTAGAACTTTGTGTTACTGATATTTTTTTATGTTTACAACGGGGAATCATCACTGCTTCAATTTTTATTTTATCTTTAGGTTTTTTGGACATGTTGCCTTTTCCAAATAAATGGTATAAAAATACTCTAAAGTGGTTTAGAATCTATGTATTATAATATGGAGAACAAACAGATACCAAAATAAACACTTATTCATAAAATATAACATTAAACAACAACATAAAACTAGCATTAAAACTCTTCTTCATGACGTTCCGCTGCATCTGTTACTGGCCACTGCATCACTTCGTTGTAAAAGTTCATTTTATCATCTGGTATGTACTGTAGAAGACTCCTGACGTTGTCCATTTTCTTGCTATTAATAGGTAACTTATCAGCATAGGCTCTATGAGTTAATGCTGTAGGTAACTGTGGATGAAGGTGTCCGGGTTTTGCAAGAAAAAACTTTTCAGTAGCAATATCGCTGTCAATATATGGTCGTAACAGAAGAACTCCAGGATCGGAAGAATGGTATTCAAAGTGGAAATACTCGGATATTTTTAGCGATACTTTATTTTCTTTTGGTACATTTTTAGAATGGCTTCGTTGCGATAGGACGGTCTTTTTATAAAAATTCGGCCACCATTTTTTAAAGTCAGTAATGTCTTCAGTTTTGACCGTGACGACTGTAAATTTATTATTTTTTGAAGATTCCAGTATTAGCTGTACATACTCATCATGCGTATAAATTCTGTCTTGTCTTCGAATTTTTCTTTTAACAATACCAAAGTCGCGATCACAATCATTAAAAGAGTGTCCTCGTATAGGAAAAATATGATAAATGTTTGTGAAACGACCAGAAGCTGCTAACGCCATAAGGAAACGGACAACTGTATGGTTCCGATTTTGTCCCGGGCACCCGTCAGAGAATATATACAGCTGTTTAACAGTTGGAGGTATATAATGTTCTATGTAGTGTGTTAAAAAAGAGCATACCTCATTTGGACCTTTATTAGCTTGTCCTTCTTGGTAGGAATAAAATACAGCTTTTTCAGTTTTTAAACTATGTACACAAAATTCGTAGATCCAAAGCTGTCGTAAGTAAAACACTTCTTGCACTGGTATGTGTGGAAGAGGCAGGTTTTGCATATAATCAATAGTTATCCCTAAAATAGTATCATCCTCGGAGCATATTTTTTTTATTTCGTCAACTTTCTTACAAAACTTATTAGCTCGTCTTTTGTGTATTATTAACTCAGCAGTTGTAACTCGTTTTGCATTATCGTTTAAGTGTGGGTCTCTGAGTTTTACTTTCAGTTCCTCACACTTTGAGCACACATCTATTTGAGGTCTGCCGAACGATAAGTTGAAATTTTGTTTAAAAAACTGATTAAAAAAGTCATATTTGACTTTAGTCTCCAGTTCCGGAAACTTTTCAATAAACATTGTATGCATGCTTTTGACGTTGAGAGTAGCCGGAAGATATTTTTTGACTATATTGTTCGAATAATGTATTTCTTTTACGTCGAAACTTTCTATAAAAGCCTGTATTTTGACACAAATTTCGTCAGGTATTGCATTATGTCTAGATCCATCCGACTTACCTCTTTTTTCTCGAGGAATTTCTCCTTGGGCTTGTAATGTGCTTAAACGCCATACTCTTTTATGAGTTATTCCATGTAGTCCTATGAAAGCCTGTTTACAGACATTGGTTTTTCTTCCGTGTAAATTTATGTGATATTTAAAAGTATGTGTTTTTGGCTTTTTGGGTTCTTCTCCTCTTTTACTAATATCCTGAACATTGCGAACCCCGATCAAACTTTGAATGTAGACATCTTGTGTGGTTTTTTCCTCAAAACTATTAATATTAGCAAGAATTTCTTGCTTTTCTTGATCGGAGAATATCTCACAACATTTCATTCGGCAACTAAAAAAAAAACATTGAGACAACTTAGTACTGAGCAATACCAATTAATTTTACTTATAAAAGACATTTAACAAGTCCTTACCTGCATGGCGTACCAGTCATTCGCGCGGCGACTTCATTTCCTGCGTGGCTTTTATGAGGTAAACCTTTGATTTTTGCCTTCTTAATAACGTTTGCCTTATATAACTTTGGATTATGAACACCTTTCTTTCTTTTCGGTTTGATAACTTCTTCATTAACGCTTTCCGTACTGCTATCCGTCTCAGACATCGCGAAAGAATGTAAACAAAAACAATCATTTGCAGCCGTTGCCATACGACCAAACGATAACGACACTAGCGCCATGATTAGCTCGAGCGCCAGCGCCATGCGGTTCGAAAAAGTAACATATCCAGGATATGTTACCTTTTCGTACTGAACGAAAAGTCACGGGCATTACTATTAATCTAAGAATAACTGGATATGTTCCGTTCTCGCGCGGATTGATGTATTTACCTTTAAAAATTGCTTTGACGTCAAAATAGTGAAATGTTCCCTTTTCCAAATAAGTGATTCAATTATAAAATGTAACCGCTGCTTGTTAAATAGCGTGAACAATAAATTTTAAACAGGTTTATTAATGTAATAATTACTGGTAAAAATAGCGTCTTAAGGATACCTTGAAGTGTAAATAATTTAATATTTTAATTGCTATACTTTTTTTTATTTTTAGGTGCATATTTTCCCTTGTTTCGGAGCATATTTGCATGCGTATTTTTAGATTTTTAAATGCATAATTATCCTAAGCCTGGTCATATGTTAAAATATTTGTGGTCAAACCCCTAACACCCAGTATTTAATGGTTACGCATTACTTGCTACCTGTGTCAAACATTCAGCATGGTTACGAGCAAAAAGGGACCTCAAACAAAGTGTATTATTGGAAGGAGAGTATTACAATTTTTCCTAGAATTATTGCACGTTAGCAACAAATATTTCTTTATTAAATAAAAATTTTAAAATGTTTATCTTATTAAAATGCACATAAAAATATTATAAATAATTTAATAAACTAAGAAAAATGTTTAAAAATAAGATTTAAATATTACTTTTTACTTGCTTCGTAAAAGGAGACATTGTAATAGCAAAAAAGTACCCTCTGAGATATTTTCAGATCTTTACGTTCAGGGTTCCTAGAGGCCGAATGTTTTCTCAAGTCCGCCGGTCTGTCGCGGTATAGCTTAAACGTTACTTACCCGATTGATTTCAAATTTTGGTCAAGAATTAAGGGTCATATGTGGATGACATGGTGACATTTTGGCAAACTGTATGATAAAACAAAATGGCGGCCTAGTAACTTAAAAAACTGCTTATACAATTTATCTCAAATTTTGCACAAAAATCAAGAATTATCAACGATCTATTTTAACTTACGCAATAGATAACCTATTTAAAATGGGACGCCTTAAATCGATCCGGAGACTTCAATGCTCGCGGAAACTATATAATTTCGTGCGGTAACCCTCGGCTCGCCAACGCGAAATTGACTCGGCGTTTCCGATCACTAAATATTAAAAGAGATCTTTTAGTTAAAAGAGGAATATTGAATTTGCCTGTTAATCTTTGTTGTTGAAATTTGATAAAGGTTAACTTTAAATAAAGTTTCTAGGAGTGAGCATACGCTTTAATAGAAAACAAACTTATTCCTACAAAAACCTGAATAACGAAATCAAAGAAACATCACTAAATATTATTTTAATCAAAAAGCAGTTTTAAACCTATTAACTTATAAAGGAAGAGGAACATTTTTTGCTTTTTGAGATACTTGCCTGTAAGGTGTAAGTTATTATATTATTTCACCCACATACAGGGTTATTTATCAACAAAGATAAAGAAAAAGTGTAAATACAAAATGTGTAGGGTAAGAAACACATTTTTTTTTTAATGGAATGCACTGTATATTATTTATTTTTATGAAAGGCCATTCTCTACTGATTTCAAAAATATATAATTTGATTATATTAGTGCAAAGCGTTTAATTAATTAATTATTTTAGTTTAACTGCAACATTATAATATAATGCAAAACTTGTTAAAGTTAAACCAAAATAATTGGAAAACTGGTTGCGTCAAAGTATTTAAACTATATATTTTTGAAATCAGAAAAAAAAACATTCATAAGGGCATATAGTTAGGCACGCGATAGTCGTTTGTTTTTTTCATAACGGATTCTGGCGGTTTAAATGAAACCCTAAAGCTTTTATTTTTACACTTTTTATCTATCTTCGTTAATAAATCCTCTAGGTAGGTGTGAAATATAATGACTCACCCTGTATATTTTTGAAACAAGTCAAAAAATAGTTGTCACTTTTTTAAATTAGGTAATCAAGAAGAAAATCAAATCAGCAAAATTTGGCGAAAACGATATTAAAAAATCGTTTTTTTTTGGAGGAATCATTGCCCTTTTCAGAGGTTAATAAAGGTTAATATAGCCGTCATAGAAAAATATCTATATCGGGGTTAACCGCAAATTATCTTTGACAAGTCTGCGGTCGCTACTCTGGTCTCAACACACTTGGCAATATTGCGCGCTAATTTCACGGATTTTTTCCCCTCGTAAAAGGAAATATTGTAATCGTAAAAAAATCACCCTCCGAGATTTTTCAAAACCTTTACGTTTTAGAGTACCTAAATGCCGAAAAACATGTGTTCTCAATTCCGTCGGTCTGCCTGCCTGTCTGTCTGTTCGCGGATTAGCTTAAAAACTACTTATCCAATTGATATTGAAAATTTTGCACAAAAATCAAGTATTATACAAGAATCAACTGGTAAAATTTTGGTTTAAATCCAAGATGGCGGAACGTCATAGGGCTTAGTAGCTTGAAAAACTACTTACTTACTGGATTGATTTCAAATTGTTTTCCATAAATAATTGTGGTATACAGATAAACTAAAACTGTGGTACTAATTCAAGACGACGGAACAAAATGGCGGCTAAATAAAATGTTTGTAATCGTTAGAAAATTACCCCCTCAAGTTTTACATTCCTTCACGTTTTAGCGTCCTTAGATGACAAAAAAATATTCTTTATCGATTCCGTCGGTCCGTTTGTCCGTATGTCTGTCCCTCTCTTCACAGCATAGCTTGAAAACTACTTACCCGATTGACTTCAAAAGTTACTCAAACATTAAGGGTCGTATGGGAATGACCTGGTAGTATTTTGGTAAAAATCTAATAATATCCTGGAATAAGATTGCGTATTAGTAAAAAGTTAAAAAAATTATTACTAAAAAACTAATTTTCCAATTTACCTAATATTAAGTGTAATATAGAGATAAACCGGTAAAGTTGGGGTAGGAATTCAAGATAGAGGAACAAAATGGCGGCCAAATAATTTTTTTTTAAAATTAACGTAAAAAATCTTATTCAATTGACTTTAAATTTTGCAGAAAAATGTAATGTGATATAAGGATAAACTGTTACGAATTCAACATGACGTAACAAAATAGGGGTGTGTGTTAATGTAAAAACTACTTATTGAATCTATTTTAAATTATGGCCAAGTGTGGTATATGAAGAAAATGGCAAATATTGGAAAATATAGAAATCCAATATGATGGAACAAAATGGCGCCGAATAAAAATGTTTGAAAAGACAGTATATGTGTTACTAAATAACTCTGTACTGAACTAAATTGGGTAACATTTTACTATTCCTAATAAAAGGGGAAGATTCATAACAAGGGAAGTTCCGGGTAAGGGGAAATTTACCGATTTTTTTCAACTGTTTTAAGACTATTATAATTTTATTACAATGCTTATCAAAACTCTTTTAAATATAATTTCCCACACATTTTAAGGTATGATTTTAAAGTTGCCTGTGCCGCTATGATTTTCTACATGTCGATATTTTCTATGAAATCTTTTTCGTTATTAAAGCAATATCTAAGTTTAAATATTCGTCCCCATTAGAGGATGCAAAACAGAATTCACAAATTTTAACGAACGTGAAACTGGCATAACCGAAAAGTTGGTATGAAAACTATAATGACACATCATTATATTGTGCAATGGGGAAAGGTGTCTTTGAAGCCCACAGGGATCTTGTTTACTGTAAGGGTACATTAATATAAACGAACTTTTAATTTGATGAACTAAACTTTTTTACAAAGTTTCAAGGAAAACGAGTTTTTTTATGGTTATGACCGTTTATATTTTTCTGTAAGAATATTAAAACATCCAGAACACAAAAATATATTACGTCTCTCGTCCCCTTCTATCTGTCTGTCTGTCGTTCTGCCTCTTCGCGGAATAGCTAAAAACTACTTACACTATTGACTTCAAATTTTGGTCATAAATTAAGGGTTAAATGCGGATGACCTGGTAAGATTTTGGTAAAAATCCAATATGGCAAAACGAAATGGCGGCCTAGTGAAATGTTAAAAAAATAATTAATAAAAAACTACTTATCCAATTTATCTCCAATTTTGCACAAAAATCTAATATTATGTAGGAATCAACTGGTAAAACTTTGGTATAAATCCAAGATAACGGAATAAATTGGCAATTTTATAAAAAAAAATTAAAATTCAGCCTGAAAAATCTACTTCATGAACTGATTATGTGCCATAACTAATTGTGGTATAGAGATGAATGAGTAAATCTGTGCATAGTACTGATTCAAGATGGCGGCCTATTGAAATTTTTGTAATCTGAAAATAAAACACTCTCTCCAGATTTTACAATTCATCACGTTTTATCGTCCTTAGACGACAAAAAATATGTTTTATCAATTCCGTCTATCGGTTTGTTTGTCTGTCGCTCCGTTCGCGGCAAAGCTTGTTAAAAACTACTCATCAAATTAACTTCAAATTTTATTCAAGAATTAAGGATCAAATGTGGATATCCTGGTAATGTTTTGATAAAAATTCAATGTGCTAGAACAAGATGGCGGCCTAGAGAAACGTTAAAAAAATTATAATGACTGTAATAACTAACTATCCAATTTTCCTCAAATTTTGCACAGCAATCAAGTGTTACATAAGAATGAACTGGTAACATTTTGGTATGATAGGAAGAGAAAATGGCCGCCTAATAAAATAGCTTAAAAAATCAGCCGGAAAAAAGTACTTATTAGATTAATTTGAAATTTTGTGCAAGATTAAGTGTGATATAGAGATAAACTGGTAAAGTTGTGGACGAGTTCAAGATGGCGGAACGAAATGGTGGCTAAATAATATTTGCAAAAAATTCAACGTAAGCCACACTTCACTATTTGTAATAGAAGGAAAGATACATAACGATAGAAGTTCCGTGTAAGGGAAATTTACCGAATGTTTTAGCTTATATTGTTATACAAGTGTTATATATAATAAATGTTTAAAACAATCTTCTGAACAAAGCCCGCGGTAATCAAAGGTATATCTTTCAGATTATGAACAAGGTTGACACCCTTAAATTTTCCAACATGAATATTGTATACAGGGTTCATCAAAAACTAAGAGGTGGATGTTAAATAGTCATTTGTTGGGTTTGGTTTTTTTATCAAACTTGAATTCGATGTAGCTTCTAATGCGACTTTTAGTAACAATGGACATATTTACCGAAAAAGTTTTTTACATTTTAAATTTGCCCTATCAGATATTGCCTGTAATTTAAAACAGATTTTTTAATAAAAAAATAAAAATCGCCTTTTATCGTTGATGTAATTCTCTTTTTCACAATAAAATACAGTTTCACATGTTATATTTGTTTATACAGGTTTTCTTAAACTGTTTACCCATCGTTTCGAATTAACTAAGAATATGTCCCAATAATACAGTGGGTAACAAATGTCTGGAACACTACATAACTTGCCGAGCAGAAATTCGACATTGTTAAAATTTAGAATCCGTAGAGTTTTTGGGGCACCCTGTATGGAATATTCATGGTGGAATACTTAAGTGTGCCAATTCTGTTCATAATCTGATAGACCATACTGAATCTGATTGCCATGAATAGGCTTTGTTCACCAGACCATTTTAAAAAAAATCAATTTTTTTAAAAACTCTGTACATCGGAAAGGAAGAAAATTTTTCTAACGTAATTTCTGGTGTGCCGCAAGGCTCTCTTCTGCGGCCTCTACTTTTTTCCATCTATACGTTTCAATTTACAAAAATCTTACGCTATTGCAGTTACCACATGTATGGGGATGATACCCAACTCTATTTCTCATTCTCAGAACCTTTCCTTTAAGATGCTTGCAATAAAATCGGAGATGACCTGTTAGCTCTGACGGATATTTCAAAAAGGTATGGTCTGACCTTAAACTCCTTCAAATCACATGTAATGTTGTTTGGTAGTTCCGCTTCTCGTGCAAGGTATCGACCTTATATAAATATTGAAGTTAATGGCGAACCTCTTGTTCTTACTGATGTATCAAAAAATCTCGGACTAATTCTGGATGTTAAACTAAATTTTTCGGATCATGTTTCGACAATAATCAAGCGAGCATTTTGCAATTTCAAGTTGATATACCAATGTAGATATTTCCTTAATAGCAAGCTTCCTCAGATCCTCTGTGAAGCAATGGTTCTTACAAATCTAAACTACGGCGAAGTGATCTATGGTCCGAATCGACTTGAATCTGCGTTATAGGTGCTTGTATTTATACTTCTTTTTTTCTCTCAACTCTCGTTTACCTTCATCTGTGTTGTATCATACTTATATTCATGTGTCTCTGTTTATAACTTTTATTATCGTATTTTTTTTATTCCATTTTGTTTTACTTCATATTTATATCCCTTTTGTGAATTGTAAAGGAGTCTCCTAACTCTGTCCTACATATGTATCTTGTTGTTCTGGATACTAGAACTTATATCACTAGAATTCATCAACATGCTGGGCGAGTTTGGCACCTCCTTTGCATTCGTTATATTTTTTTTACTCGGTTGAGTGGAAGACCGTTTTTACGGTCGGACGCGAACTCTGCCTTTTGTTGTAAGGTTTTACTTTTGGTTTAGTTATTAATTATAATTTGTATTTGTACTACTTTCCTCTGTTATTAATTATAATTTACAACAATAAAAACGTTAAATAAATAAATAAATAAAATATATGTTTGCTTTCACCGTCCAACTTCAAACCCTTTTTGCTTACTCCAATATTCCCAAAGGTCTATCAATCTGCAAGTCTATGGAAAACTTTATATGAATCCGTCACTCAAAAGAGCCCTTTCGTAGTCTGCCCGTGGATTAAGAAAAAGAAGCTATTTAAATTGTATCCTTTGTCTCTTCGTAGTAAGTAATCCTAATACACACTCACTTTATTATTATCAAACCAAGAAGGAGTAACTCTTAAAATATGTTCTGTGTGGAAAGATCATCTCATGTTATAGCAGCCGTTTGGAACTTTTATTTTTTCTGCCACTGCGCGGCATCGGTTTTATCCGGGAAAGCCCCAGACATTTATTTATACTTTAATTAAAAATCGTTTACTGAAATACCAGCAATCCCTAAATAAAGAAGAGAAACGTTTTTGAAGTCGCAATAACTCGAACTTCCTCATTATTGTATATCCCCTAATGGTGCTGCAGTTTCTATAGCGAAGGCCCAGTCAGGATTACGACTAGATTTTCTTGCAAGCTTGCTTTAGAGTTTTGTCGAAAGTTTTGGGATAATGTTTATTGCCAAAATCATTTTTTTTTAGTTGAATGCTCACATATTATAGGGAGAACAAACCCAATTTTATGCTTGCCGAACATCAATTTTTTCATACTTCTCAATAGAACTAAGCCTAGAATAATAGTCAATATTAATAACGTAGTTTGTTTCTTTTATAGCCATGGCTCTTGGGAGATGGCAAATTTTAAGCAGCAGTTAATTTGATTTAATTTTAACATGTTGTTAATGCTATAAGGAAACTCTTTGCCATTGCACCTTACCTCGAGTTAGAGTTTATACTTCAATGTAAAGGTTGTTTTCGATAGGTACGGGGTTTGGTTACAAATATATCCCTCATTAACTTTCGTATTTTTCTAAATAGTAACCTCTCTTAGTGTAATTTACAGATATACAGACTACAGAGTGTCTAGTTTTTCTGAAATCAACATCAACATTTGATTTTTTATTTATAACACAATTATTGATTACAAATATACTAAGTGTGATACCTTTATCTTTAAAGACACTTGAGAAACTTGAGAAAAACCTGACTTTAAGAAGCAATGTGTTCTCATTGAATCCACTAACTAGAACAACTTTTTCTGCCTTTTTTTATCACATTGCTTGATCATAGCAAGGTTTTTGCCAAACATTTCAGATTTCTTTAAAGATAAAGGGATCAAACCTGATATATTTATAATGTATTTGTTAAATGTATGGGTGAAGTTAATTGGTTTTTTACTAATATGTAGTCTTCAGAATTATATATGCCTTATGTATGTTCAACATGATGTGGTTGAAGGTCAATTGTTGTGCATCTGTTTCTTGTTTTGTAAAAACTCGTTCACTTGTTCAGCAACCATTGTAGACTCCTTTCCACCATGGCACTCCTGATATCTACACCACAATCTACTAACACAGTGACTGAAGATCGTTTATAACAATGCCCAGCGTAAAGCTTGGGATTTGCAACTTCAAATATCCAGTCACATCCGTGGGTATCCTGCCGATTTTGTTATTTCCAAAAGGCGGGGTTTCAGATTTATTGGCATTGATCCTCAGTTTTGGATCTATAAATATAAATATTAACAAAATGATTTTAGTTAATAAAACTTTTATTAATATAATGGTCAAGAAAACCGATAGGTAGAATAAAATATATCTGAAATAACTAGTGGTTCTTAAATAGTTTTAATTATAAAATTTAAAATCTTTGTTATGAAAAAAGAAGTTACCTGCTGAAAATGCTCGTCAATTAGTATGAAACGGTGAGTCGTAGACTCATTTTATTATAAATCGTTGTTTAAACACCCTGTGTAAATAAAAACAAAAGAATTTATACTTCATACTCCCACTCCCATTTTGCTTCTAGTAGAATCCAGTGGTCTGGTCAGTTTTTCTAAATATTACTCTTTTTGAAGTATTGACCAATGCTTGGTTTCATAAATGGGACACCCTGTATATTTGGCAAAAATTGAATTTGGTTTTTTACATCTTTTCAAAAATCCAAATTTTGATAATCCAAAATTTTACAGTAGGCCATGCAAAACAGTGCTGCTTGTTATTTAAAGTCATTAGCAGTATCTATATGCTAACAACGCATCAAAAAAATATTTAATAACAACTTTTATTAATATATGTTCATAATTTTGCACAAAAAAGTGCTATACTACTACATTTATGTTATAAAAGAAAAAAACATTAATAAATATTAACCAATAAGCCTACTTTAAAAGTCGTACCATAATAACTAAGCAACCACGTAAATACAAACAACTGTATGCATGCCTCATATAATCTTCTATTCGTTTTAAGGAATTAAGCAAAACAACGGGATGATTTTGTAAGTAGCGAAAACTTTCTCTTATTGCTTTCCCCAATTCTTGAATATTATCATAATGAATTTTATAAATTTGATTCTTCAGATATCCCCATAAAAAAATCCAATACCGATAAGTCTGGGGACCGAGGGGGCTCTTTTATAAGCCCACTGGTTTCGATCTATTGATTAGTGAAATTATTTTCTTGAAATATCTGGGGCATTTGAGAATTATGTGCAGGAGCCCAGTCCTGTTGAAAATAAATTTCGTTTACATGCGCTGGAAAACATCATCAAGCAAATCAGGTATAGCTGTTTCTAAAATTCCTATGTAGCGACTAGTTGTAATATTTCCCTCAAATATATACAATTTGGACCAGAATTTGATATTTTGTCTATTAAGTATACCAGAATTACTAAAATGTGCTTCGTTTGACCATATAACCTTCATTTCAAAATCTCTATTTATATCACATCTTTCTCGATACCAATTGCCGAAGACTATCCGACTTTGAGCATCCCCAGGCTGTAAGTGCTGGATAAGCCTACATTTCTATGAGTGCTATTTGTGTATTATTTTTTAAACTTCAGATGTTGGAACCCTTACTTTTTCACTGATAGAGCCAGGAGTTTGTATGGTAAGCTTCTGCGTTAGCCAAATCTGTAATTTCCTCAACCTCTCGATTTTCTTTATGATATGTTTTTGAAAAAGGTTTGTTCTTTTCTTAAATTCTTTTTTGTTCGGTAAAACATGGATATATTAGGTTGCGTCCTTTGTGGATATCTAAATAAAAATAAGGCAATAGCATTTAAACATACCTAAAAACCAACTATTTGCCTGTTAAAATACATCGCAGATGCCTCTTCAACATTTTCATTACTTAATATAAAACATGCTAATGTTCGATGGTTTGATTTGATAACCACAAATATACTTCTTCACAATAAATAAATTCAAAAAATTAGGAAATTTTCTTTTACATTTCGAAAAAGTTTAAAATTCTCTAAACGTCAGTCTTCAGATTTTCGAACTCGGACAAAAAAAATAAAAATAAAACACAAAATGTATATAAATAAGCAAGAAATGATACGGCATAGAATAAAATTAAAGAACTCTCACTTGCATCTAAGTAAACCATAAAAAAGCAGCATTGTTTTGCACGGCCTACTGCAAAATTTTGAATGCTAATTATGAAAATTAAGATTTTTATTGTTATTTATTAAAACAGACCCATAACGTTATATATATTTCAGATGTTGGTAAAAAGACAAATTAATTTCTTGACAAATATACAGAGTGTTCCATTAAAGAAAAACAAGTATTGGTCAATATTTCAAAAACAGTAATATTTAGAAGAAAACTGATTGGGTCACTGGAGTGTTCCAAAATGATTCGTTTTTATCTTTTTAATAAGGTATCAGACAACTAAGATATAAGGGGTGCCTGACAATGCAATACTTTCAATATCGCCCTGTAGCTCGGAAACTAAGAGGGCTATGACTATTTCGTTTACGGCATCTTTTGCAACCAAAATGGGACACCCTGTACATATCTAACCTTTTGTTTTGCATTTTGTCGATCACACAATCGGCCGATGATGAGATTTTCATCGGTAATTATTTTAAGAACAAAATTGTCGATCAGTTCCCCTATTATACCAAATATAAATGAAATTAAACTTCAAACAAAGGATTCTAATTACCTAATTTAAATTAAAATATTTATGTGGTCGATTATACTGACAATTAAATATGTATGAACAAAAAAACAAATGCATTATTTAACAGTTTTCTTTACTGATAAGCACGTCTAACTTGCGTTTTGTATGGGAAGTATACATATATCTAATTATGGCAAGTCTTGGCGACGAAACTCCTACAATACTTGATGAGGTAAATATTGACAAAGAACAGTTTTTAATGAACTAATTTAATTAGGTCTCAAAATTTCTGTCTCTTGATTTTGAAAATAATACATTTATTGGGACAAATTCTAGGCCTCTGAATTCAATATTGAAATAGCATAGAATAATATATGGCTTTTATATAGGTTAGCATAAATTCTAGTTCAAGTTCAAAAGAAAAACTGTATTTTTTGTTTTCCCAAAATTTCGTGACCATTGGCAATGAATTGAAAGATTTGAGATTCGAAAACTTTTCCTCGCATTTTCTTTCTTTTTGTTGATCCAAACCTTTAGAATTTTGTTAATTTGTTAGTTTTTCTGCTTCTGTATCATTTTTAGTTTAAGTAAGTACCTAAAAACTTTCTGTTCTTTTCGTTAAAAAGGTTAAAAAATGTAGACTTGTTTTACATAAATTGTTGTTTTTTTACAATTTAGTTGGCAACAGCGTTCACACAATTCTACGATTTAATTTAAGTTCGTTCTTTTGTTATCAGACAAAAAAACCGTAAAGAACTTTGTTTAGATAAAATCTATGAGCTAAGTATACCGATTGTCTACAATTATAGGTACTAATAAAGTGTGTATCAAACTTTTAACAAGTTATTTTTTTGATTTTCGTCATTCCAGATATTGAGTCGTTTTTGACAATTTTTAATTACACGTGCCTATATTTTCATATTAATGTTTAATGTGAAAGGATGATAGACAATGAAACAATAATTTCAAATATGTAGAAAATATATGGTTACGTTTCATATTGTACCATCCTGTATTTTTCAAAATCGTTTCATATTAAACGATATTCGTTGGATATGGTGTCTCACGTAAGCGAGTCCTTTTTTCGATTTTACTCCTTTATGGTTTAGCTAGAATTAAAATTCCAAATGTTTACTAATGTAGTTTTTTCCGGGCTATCGAACAATTGTATAAAAAAATATTTGAAAGTCAAATAAGAAAAATGTGGAAAAAGAATTGATGTTTGAAAATAAAATCTACACTATATATTAAGAAAAGATTTGACAGCTGAGATTATATGAAGCTTTTATGCAATTGGTTTTCAAGCTTCGCTTCGGGTTTAACCGGAAACGACATATATTTATCTTTTACATTTTTCGGGGTGTATGCGTTTGGATATATCCATATAGTGACTCTGCTAGTGCTATAGTATGCTGTGGTAATATTCAAAAGCGAGTATCTCTGAAACTTTAAAAGATAAAAACACAATCAGAATATCTTTAAAATCGTAGGAAAAAGCTCTATCGCTCTGTACTGAAATTTATTTGAAAACTGAATACATATAAATTTTGCAAATAACCAAACCTATTTCTAATATACAGGGTAAAAATTTTGTAAATTTCTGTCACATATTTTTTTATTCGACTTTCAGTTGTTTTTTATTGTCATAATTCGATAGCCTGGAGAAAAATACATAAGTTAGGTTAAAAATCTTTATTTCTATTACTCAGTAGATACTAATAAAAAAGCATTAGTCAATTTTATTTTTTAATGTAAATATTATTAAATTTTCAGAATGCACTAAATTTTTATGATTATATATGGATGAAAATCTAAATAAACATATTTAAATTTTAACACGAAATATATATATATATATATATATATATATATATATATATATATATATATATATATAGTGGCGGCAAACTAATTGGAAACGATACCTTACGAAAATCTGAACCGTTGCTAGTAAGAAATTGGATTAGTTATTTCGAATATTATAATCATTGTTGCTATTGTTAGGGCGTATTATTATTGCATTAAACAACCTTATTAAGTTTGAAAAATAATTCATTACAAAATTCCGACAACATTTCATTTTTAAGCGGCAAACTAACTGGAAACGTATTTCTGAATCAATATTTTCTAACAAGTAGGCGCCTTTTTGAAATTGAAAATCAACATTTTCTATCAAGGAGGCTTATTTTAAAATTGGCAATCGTTACCATAAAGCTTTAATGGGTTGTTAACTTCTGTTCACGTCAATAATTTAATGTTAATCTTCATTCGAATTTCTGCAAATACGGGTTCCCGAAAAACTTGTAACAAAAATGAACGACAAGTCATTATTAATCTTCACAGGAAAGGCTATTCGTATCAAAATATTGCAGAAATGGTTAATCGTTCCAAAAGGACGGTGTTTAATGCTGTTCATCATGTTAGCATTCATGGAACCCCTAGAACTGTTCCTAGAAACCGACGTCCTAGAAAAACGAGTATGTAAACAGGTCGTCGAATTGTTCGCATTTCTAGAAAGACACTCACAAGCCAGCAGTTGATATTTGGAAAGAAATTTTTGTTGAAAATCCAAGAGATTTTAGTGTTCGAAATGCTCATAATCGTTTGAACGAGGCACAACTTTTTGGCGGGGTCCAAGGAAGAAGCCTCACCTTTCTGAAGTGAATCGAAGGAGCCGTTTGGAATTTGCTAGAAATCACCTTCAATGGAGCGTCCAACAATAGAAGCAGATGCTATGGTCAGATGAATCCAAGGTAAATAAATTTGGTTCTGATAGAAAACGTTTTGTTTGGCGTACACCAAATAAAGAATTTGACCCGCGCTACACAATGAAAACAGTGAAATTTGGTGTTGGTTCTATCGTGGTATGGGGCTGCTTCTCTTGGAATGGTGTTGGCCTTTCTTATAGAATAACTGGTACTCTGGGTCAGTATGAATATATTAACATACTGGAAAACGTGATGCAACCATATGCAGAAGAAAATTTGTCAGTACTTTGGAAATTCCAACACGATAACGGTCCAAAGCACTCTGCTAGGATGGTGACTAGTCTGGCTTCAGTATAATCATGTAGATGTTTTGCATTGGCCATCTTGTAGTCCAGATCTTAACCCAGTAGAAAATCTTTGGATGATAGTTAAAATCAAATTGAGACAAACACTTATAAGTTGTTAGAAAATGTTGATTCAGAAATACGTTCTTCGAATTTTGTAATAAATAAATTAATTTTTAAACTTACTAAGGTTATTTAATGCGATAAAAATAGGCATGGTTTCCAATTAGTTTGCTGTCACTATATATATATATATATATATATATATATATATATATATATACATATATATTAATTATTACTGGTTCTTTTTTTTCTACAATTTATTTTTTTTTATTATATATTTATAGTCCCCTGTAATGAACTTATCATAAGTTAGTTGGAAATAAAGTTATTTTTTTATATAATTGATCAAAAGAACAGATTAAAATTAAATCACCTAATTGCATGCTTGTGATTCAATGCTTAGGCTAACTAATGTGTAAAAAGTTTTGTAAAACAAATTTATATTTTTAATCGAAAACGCCCCAAGGCCAGGCTTTTTAAATGAGGATTTTCAAAACACCTTAAGTTTTTGCATCACTTCTTTCACCAGCCTCTATAAATACGCCAAAATGCAAAATTTATCAAAATATCTTACAGATTCTTAGCTATGGATAATTGAGCCACTTAGCATTATTAGTTATTGTTCGAGTTGCTTTTATTTTGATATATGTGATAGTACTGTACGTTCTAGGAGGACCAGTATAATATATTTCTTAATGGAAGGATATACACAATTAGTGCCCGGAAACTTCAGGTAAATATACTACTCAAAATAGTAGGCTTTTGACCTAATTATAAGAAAGAAATAATTATAAAATTATACTGCTGACAAAATTCAACTACATGCTCTTCCCCTTTGTTTTATTTAACTTTAACTTGGGGAGATCACAATTGTAAAATCTGCGTCTCTCCACACTTGGTTCTTTTTTCAACTTAACTTAATATTTTATATACAATTTTATTTTAAATATTGGACTGCATTTTTGAATAAGCTAGGTTCTCGGCTATAGAAAATAACCCCCCGTTAATCCTATCTTCTTTTATGTTTGAAGATTGATTGTCGTAAGCAGTCTGTGTTATCTTAAGAGGTTTTAAGCTCCACAAAATACAAAAATTAACTTTTAACAGCTGTGTAAGTAAAACCATTTGAAATAATCTAGCAGCATCTTTTCTCTTTTTTATATTTATTACTGACTATCTTTCTGCCAAACATTAAATATTAATCTAATATCATTATACACTCAATTCTTGTACAAAATTTGAACCTAATAAGTATTTCTTCAAGATTATTCTTTAAAGGTTTTATTGGGCCTCCATTTGTTTTGCAAAATTTGAGGAAAATTGGATAATTTAATTTTATTAATTTTCACGATTAGTTTATTTCGCCGCCATTTTTTTCCGCCGTCTATAATTGGTAACACAATTTTACCATACGTAATTCTTGCAAAAGTTTTAAATTAATCTAATAAGTAGTTTTTCAGATTTTTATTAAGATATTTTATTAACCCGCCATTTTCTTTTTTCATTTTAGATTCATATCAAAATTTTACCAGTTAATACCTTTGTAATACTCAATTTTTGTGCAAAATTTGAGATAAATTGGATGAGTAGTTTTTAAGCTAGGCAGCTAGGCCACGTAGAGACAAAATATTAGATCGACAAACTAACGGAAATGAAAATGTTACATCTTACGAAGGTACTTCATGCCATTATAGCTAGGTTTTGCTCAAATTGCTCATGTTTTTTTTTTAAGATAAAGATATCGAACTTAGAATCACTATACTGTAGTCTTACTGAAACCGATGCTAAAATTTAATGTTTTTACTAAAAAATTACTAAAATTCAGAACGGTGTTGGTCAGTTATCATCAGCTTTACTCTATGATATTCCTAATATTTTCACAATGATAAATTCAATTCTGAATATTGCTTACTTCCCCCATGCAAGCTTAAGTAACGCCACCTCGACAATATATTCGCTGTCTTATTTTGTAGAGGTCTAATAAAGCCTAGGTGTTAAAGCTATATAAAGCACCCCATCATCAAATATAAATTTATCCAATAAATTCATTTCTTAGTAAGAGAAGAGTACACAGAGTAGCTCTAATGCAGTTACCGGTATTTTGCAAAAATAAGTTGACAATTTCACATTTTTTATTATTCTGGAATAAAGAAACTCTTTTTCCCCTCCCTGTATTGTAAGCAACCTATTTTGACCCTGCTTTGACAGACGTAAGTGAAAGTTTCTTAACAAGGTATTGGTTGCCCTTAACGACAGGATGTAAGTCAACTTACATCCCTAGGGAAATAATAATCCAAAACTATTATAAGTGGCTATAATTTTTGATTTCATCAACATGTTACAAAAATCCGGCGATATTAATTGAAATGAATATTAATGGTATTAATTCGTTTCTTCTCGATGTGTATTACATTTTCTGACTCCACAGATCCTTTATTTCTAACCAATGTTTCTGTCACTGTTGAAGCACTGCAAGAGACTTCTGGCTGGGTCTTATTGTATACAATTTTATTCGCTACTTCCTTTTTATTATTGAGGCTCTCAGCTACGTAACTTTCCGCAATAGTAGCGGATTTCAATCCACTATGTCGCTTGATAGCTAACATATCAACTTCAGTATTTGCTAATAAAGTTGCCGACGTTTTTCTAAAAGAGTGTCCAGTATACATTTTGAAGTTATCAAACTTCAGAAATTTCGCAATTTTACTTGGAATTGACGAAAACGTATCTTTCCCGACAGGCTGGTTTAAGCACTTTCCATTTTGATATCGCATAAAGAAGCGCGGATTAATAGTCGTCATGTAGGATCTTGTATCAATGTAATTTGAATTATTTTGAGATGACAAACCTGAGTGTCGTCCTTTCCCTGTTAAACACATTCGATTGTTTGGGTCTATAACGATCATTTTTTCTTTTCAAAAACGCTCGAAGTTTTGGATACTTAGAAATATCTATATTTTCCTCTATAAAAAGGGTGGACTTTAACATCGAATACTCACACCATAAGATTGATGGGGACTTTAATATGGCACTTTTTTCGTGGAAATACGCCAAAAACAAGGTTTCTGAGACTGCAGCTGCCGTCTTGCTTTGGCACCAATTGTTAAAGGATTTATATGCTGGTTCATACCTTTTTTTCGACTTTTCCGGTAGTAGACATAAACAAGCAATATTCGCTGATTCTTCTATGTCTGAAACATCCATTTTATCCACACAGAATCAAATAATTCGACTTCTTCAAACTGTTCGCTATGAATTGTGAACTTGACGTTGTTGATAAAATAAAAACTGCTTATGTTGCTCTGGCAACGGATCACGGCTGCCTTCATAATTTATTGAGAATGCTGTCGAATGTAATGATAATGAAAATCCAAAAATATATCCAGCATTTTCTTGTAAACATACAATACAGAGAAGGGGAAAAATGTTGTATACTATATGGGATGTAAGTACATTACCCGGTCTCAAACTTTTTTGCCAGCCCTGGCTATCGCTCGGGCGCAAACTTGTCCTCGACTGGTAAATATTACTTAGATCCCTTATAATATAAATAACTATTTATGATCTATTTCTTATTTATATTTGTTTCTATTCGAGCTGGTGAACTTCTGATATTTCCAGGATCACAATCTGCTACAATTAAACGAAATATCTCTTTCTTTATTCTAATTATATTTTAGACGATTTCACGAATTAATAATTTGGAAATAACGGATCAAGATAAGACAAACATTATCAGTGCAATTGAAGATATCCATGCATCGTTTCAACCAAATCGTTCATCTGAGGTATTTTATATAAATATGACACAGAACAGAGACACGTACGTGAGCATGCATCCTCCCGAGGAATTTTGTTTCAATGAAGGTTAAGTATAAATCACCCAGCGGATTTAGACAGTTGCAAATCTAGAATGTAGTTTTTAAACGTAGGTGGATTATCAGATCAGATTTTAATTTATATTTAACCGTAACCCCATATTTTTTTGTTCACACTAAAACCGTCTTTCTGAGTTAGTTGCTTTAAACGTCTATAATTCAAAATTAAAGTAAAAAACTTAAAAAAATATAAAACTGACATAATGGATAGTAGATGGCGCTGTATTTGGAATAGTCGCGTGGTTGCTGTACTCCGAAATTTCTTACCTTTTTGGTGGTTTAAAAGTCTTAAATAATAACATATTAGTGTTTTTTAAGTGTGGTTAGTGTTATGCTTCAAATTGATACTAAGAAAATTTTCTGGAAAAATGAGTACAAAAGCACCCTATGTTGTCGATCTAAATTCACGTATGGAAAAACTTACCCACGACAACCAGGGCTTGACGTTATTGCGCGAAGAATTTATAAATTTTAGATCTACACATATACCAGAGCCGTTGCATTTGACAGGGTCTCAGGATCGGATTGAAGATAAGCTCAAAATATTCCAAGAAAATATGAATGCTTCTTTATAGGAATTGGTAAAGGATATTAGTAAAACAAAAACCGACGTCAGTATTTGTCAGCTAAAATTGAGAAGCATGGAAATTATGTACAACTGCCAACACCTGATTGTTCACGGCATAAAGAAACAATCACCTGATCTGTACAATACCATGGTTGACTTATTTAAAAATAAGTTAAAATTTGAAATAAACAAATCGGACTTATCATATTGTTATCGACGAAAGAAAAATTAGTGTTTAGCGCGAAGAAACTATTAAAAGGCGTTATTATTACCGAGTTGCTTACTGCTGAAAATGTAAAACTCTTTAAAAAAGCCCGTGATATGTTTGATAAATCCGCCAATGGACTTATCTACGTCGAAATATCGGGTGTTTAAAAATTAATAAAATGTGAAAACGACCTAAATGTACCGGGCAGTGCATCTGATGCTTAGTGTTTTAGAATGTTCCTTGGGTATTGTGTTTTAAAGGATACACACAATCATTACGGTCAGTCATTTTTCTTATAGTTGTTTTGTTTTTGTGAATCCACCTTAGGCTATGTTCACATATATATATATATATATATATATATATATATATATATATATATATATATATATATATATATATATATATATATATATATATATATATATATATATATATATATATATATATATATATATATATATATATAGTATATGAGTATTTGTTACTGGAGAAATATAATTTAATTTTGCGTCTGCGGCCTAAATTTTAACTTTTCACTGTTTTTAATACACATAACGCATTTGTCTAATATAAAATAATGTGTTCATTGCTTGGAATAGAAAAACATATTAGTAAAAGACAATTATAATCATAGAGGTTTGGCTATTTTAGCTTTATACTAGCATATTGTTGAGACATATCCTTAACAGTTTTTATTCAATATTAACATAGAATAGTACGCTGTCTTTTCTCTTTTTCTTTTAAATCGTCTTTTTTTAAGCTAGGTAATATATTATACTTTACAATTGGTTAACATATGATTAAATAATGAAAACACACTTTATCTATCCTTATAAATTATGTATAATCAAAACTTTTAATATTTTCTAAAAATTATGTTTATTCTGGGGCACAGTACGTGATTCTGTTCACTGTTCACTCTTTGCTTTAAACTTTGTAATACGCCAGTGCACCTTATTAAAATATTTTTTTCACCTTAATCGCTTTTTTAGTCATTTATTGACTGGTATTTACTTAGTTACCCGTATATTGTTACCCTAGTATTCTCCTCGCGCGTTTCCCTAGCTCTGCGGCGCGCTATTAAATTTTTTGTTTACACTTTTCAACTGTATTTTATTGTTTAGTTTTTAATCTAGCACCGCTCTCATAAATTTCAATATTCATTGACAGCAAGAAAAAAAATATTTATTAAATGGTCTTTGCTCTTATTTATTTTCTTTTAATTTAAATATAACAAAAGTATGAAATTTGCTCACATTAATATAAGGTCGTTACCGGTTTTGACTTATTTTCAAATTTAGTGACATGCAATAAATATGACGTGGCCATGGTTGCTGAAACATGGCTCTCAGATTATATTATACAGGGTGGTCCATCCCAGCTCCCTTCTTCTGTATCTCACTTATCATTTGACTCATGAATTTTAAAATTTGCACAACTCATATGTATATTAGGGCCCATTTTCTAAAAATATTTTTGATTATACAGGGTGACCCAAAAAACTGTGAAAAATCATTTTCATGCCTACCATATTCAGCTTCACCAAGAGCTTTATGATGAAGATTATGAGCATCGGATAGCGTTTTGTAACTGGGCACAATCCAAAATCAGAGCAAATTTTGAATTCTTCGATAAAGTGCTCTTCTAAGACGAGGTTACTTTCCATAAAAATGGATGGAAATTATATGGCCACCCCGTTTACCCGACCTCACTAAGCTTGATTTCTTCTTATGGGGCTATTTTAAAAAAATCGTTTTCCAGAAGCCCCCAACAACACCTGAGAACATGAAGCTGCGAACTCAAGACGCATTTCGACAGGTAACACCCGATATTTTAAAGAGAGTGGCAGCATCTTTTTATACTCGTCTTCGTTTGTATTCGGAAGAAAACGGAAGACACGTTGAACATAAGTTCTAGTGAAAAAAATTAGATTAACTATAGTTGAATTTAGTATAGTGTAAGTCTCAAATGTGATACTTAAATAGTAAATTTTTAATTTTAATGTCAAGATAAATGATAAATTATAATAAAATTCAATATAAAAATAGATAAATAAAAAATTTGCGATATGTCAAAATTGTCTCTTGTCATATTGCTTGAATTCTACGTCATTCATTTTAATAATCTAAGCCATCTTGGATTACTTTTCATTAAAACAGTTGCTAAAATAGGACGCTTTACCAGGTTTTGGCGAATATCTTTTAATACGTTAGAAATTTTAATAAAGATGTATTTACAAAAAAGTTTTGTTTTTCAATTACGCATCGATTGCAATGAAAAAAGAATGGGGTTGACGTTTAAAATAAGAAAGAAAATGCACTTTGAAGTTTGGTAATTGTGACACTTAATTTTGTAGAGCCTGTATAAGTTAGATTGTTTAAATTTGATCAGCGAGATTGTCAAACCTTATTTAATGATCTTTCAGTTTCATTCTTATGTCGAGGAAATATTTCAATTTTTATAATTTTTTTTTAACCGGTGGTGTAAATTCACTTTTTTTCACATTTAATTTTTTAAGCCGTTATTTACCAGTCGAATCCAATAAAATTTTAGGATGATCTGAACAACTATGGAAGTCATCTACATATGCAAGAAAATATAGGTCATCTAATTTAAAAAAATATGCCATTGTGACGTCACACTTTTTTGGGTCACCCTGTATAATGAAAAATATTTTTAGAAAATGCGCCCTAATATACATATGAGTTGTGCAAAATTTCAAATTCATGAGTCAAATGATAAGTGAGCTACAGAAGAAGGGAGCTGAGATGGACCACCCCGTATATCCTGTTGTTGCCATCCCGGGATATAATATTCATAGAATCGATAGATTCGGTCGTGGCGGCGGAATTTGTTCACATGTTAAAGAATCACTTTCAGCGCAAAAAATATCTTTCAATTTCCATGTAAATCCTCAGTTAGAAAATCTCTTTATTAAAATCAAACTTCGTTCTAAATCTTTGGTTATTGGTGCTTTTTATCGCCCACCCAATACAAACATTAATATCTTCATGCCAGATTTTGACAATATTTTATCCCACGTCATTTGACTATATAATTTGCTCAGGAGACCTAAATATTAACTTTTTAAATTTAAACGCACCTATTTCTGAATGCTTTGAGTCCTACGGTCTTTACCAAATCTTAAACGAACCTACTAGAATACCATCGACTACAAGCACGCTAGTCGACCTAATTTTTGTAAACTACCCCGACTTAATTGAGTGTTGCGGCACTATCTCGACAGATGAGATATCCGATCACAATCTTGCATACGTGGATCTGGACCTAAAATCAGTTAAACCCCCACCTTAAATAATTAAGTACCGATGTTTTAAAAAACTTAATTACAATAATTTTTATGTAGATTTGCATAATCTTAATTGGGACACCCTTTTTACAGGTCGCGATATAAATAATAAAATTAATATATTTAACGAAACCTTATTACAACTTGTTTAAAGGCATGCTCTCTTTAAACAAGCTCGAATTACTAACCCAAAAGTTCCCTGATTAACTGACGAAACTATATTGATAATAAAACTTAAATCTAAAGCGCTGCAACGATATAAGAAAAATCCTACTGAATTAAATACAAATTTATATAAGCAGTTACGAAATCAATCTGTCACACATGGAAGACGTACAAAAAAAACAATATCTTGAAACTATCTGTGCGGAAAATAACTCTTATAAGACTTGGAATACGTTAAGGGAACTCAACATACGTACGAGTAAAAGTTACAATTTGTCACATCATTTGTCCAATCCTGAAGAGATAAATAACTATTTTTACAAAATGTTTCCGATAAAGGTAAGAATAAAACTGCATTCTACAAAAATAATAAATTTAAACAGGATTATCATTTTAACTTTAGACTTACTACTCTTGATCAATTGCTGTGGTGTAGATAATATCTCAATAATTATGATTAAATATTGTAGTCAATTTATAGATATCTATATTTTACATATCATTAATTCCTGCATAGAGCAAAAATATTTCCCCGATTCTTGGAAGATTGCCACTGGTAAACCACTAGCTAAAAATAACAACCCTAAACCTTTCTCGGACTTACGGATTATCAGTATTGTCCCTATACTTTCTAAAATTTTAGAAAAAATTCTACACGATCAAATGTTTTCTTTTTTACAGATGATAACATTACTCCAGACAAACAATGCGCATTTCGAAAAAATGTCTCCACAGCCACCGCGCTGGCATCGGCCACAGACGACGTCATTGGGGCCTATGATAGGGAGTACGCCAGTATACTCGTTCTTTTAGATTATTCAAAAGCATTTGATACCCTCGATGATGGGCTCCTATGCGCCAAGTTACAATACTTTGGTTTTGTATTGAGTCGGTGAATATGATATCGTCGTTCATGCGCAGTCGCTCTCAGAAAATTTCAGTGGATAATATTTACTGGGGTATAATTAATTTACTATCCGGCATATCGGCAATTTTATGCATAAACTCTTAACTGTATCAAACACTTCCAAAACTCTAAAAAAACGTTTGTACCACGAAGCAATATTCACAGTAAAAATATTCGTTTTAAAAACATATTTACCATGCCTCGTCATAGAACTGCTATGTTTCAAAGATAATTTAGTTACAACGCTATAAAACTGTACAATTCTATGCCGGATGAATTTAAGCTACTTAACATAAATAAATTTAAATATAAATTTCATCACTATTTACTAAATAAGCAATGATTGACCTATAAGTTATTTTTGCGAAGTCGTTCCTGCTGTGGGATCGAGCGGGATGTACTTGCTAGTGGGGTTATATTATTTTTTCATCCATCTACTTTAAACACTATTGGAATGATGTCTTATTTGAATCGGAGAAATGACCATGGTGATCGTTTGGTTGAGTAAGAGTAGCCGATCAGGCTAGACTTCGCCAAGCTCACCATTGGTTTATCTTCTTTAAATATTTTTTTTACATAAACTTTTGTACTTGTCTTTTAAGATGTAATCTGCTTTTGGAAATAAAAGTCTTTATTATTATTATTATAACACTAATATACAATTTCTAGAAAGTAAAAAATGAAACCAAAAACGCACTTAGAAGTAAAAAAAAGGTCATTTTAAGCAACTTCAAATGCAATATTTCTTAGTGCGTGTCAGAAAAAAAAAAGTTTTATAGGTGTAAAACGCCAGTTCATATTATCAATATAAAAAGGAATAGAAATACCAAATAAAAAGTTTAAAAATTAAAAGAATAATAATAAAAAGCTTACAAATTATTTTAAATATACCTCTACATAGCCCTTGTAAGGTGTTCAAAGGGATCACTTTCCCTCTGGACTGGATTTTTATTGGGTAACTACATTGAATTTAAAAAAGGGCGTTAACCGCAAATTAAGGTCAACAATGAATTTAAATGCGTAGCTTTTAATATATGAGCCAAGAAACAATGAGTGACTATGGCTGAACTGCATTGAACCTTGCCTTTGCAATGTAACGGGGACATCACTGACCGATGTAACTAAATACATTTAGGGTATTTCGCGGATGCCTAGAAGCTAAGTACAATCATAGCGGAAGCCGAAAGTTGTCGAGCGAAGCATCCAAAGTAGCTTTTTTAGAAATGTGAAAAAAAAAACAAAAAAACAAACCCTTTGATGTATTTGGTATTAGGTGCCTTCCTTTAGAATTCATATACCGTAAAGATATAATACGGTCTACGACTTCAAGAATATATATATATATATATATATATATATATATATATATATATATATATATATATATATATATATATATATATATATATATATATATAAATATTGTATATATTTTTTTTCACCAACAAACTCCGAAATTAAACAAAAAATAAATAATAAATTACCAAATAAATTAGAATTTGATATTTATAAGAAATTTACTAATAATGATAGGTATATAACATCCGACTCATTTCATTGCCGTCAACACAAAATGGCAGCATTTCATTTCTTAACTCACAGGTTAGTCAATTTTCCATTAAGTAAAGAACGTTTTAACAATTAAATAAATCGGATTAAAAATATAGCTAAAAGTAATGGATATAATGATAATTTTGTATATATAGTCCCGCATGGCAGATTCTAGAATATGCAAACTAGTGGCATACTTTCGTGCTGCTTACTAGCATATGTATTCCCGCCTTTTGTTTTTGCGAATGCGAATTATTATAGAAATTTTAATATTTCTGAAAATATATTTTAATACTTGCATTTTTATTGGCAGATTTTCCTAGCGATACCGGACAAAGCAATTCACCTACAACAAGCTTTGACTATTGCAGAGAAAATCAGACAGTTCCACCGAAAATAAGTTCATTTAAAAAACCGAGAAGGATATTGAAACAGCCTAGAAAATCAAGATATTATAAGATTGTTTCGTGGTTTTTGATAAGCTTAGGAATTGCTGCATTTATTGTGTCAATTATTTATTTTGCCTTGTTTGACAAAGATGATTCCGCATTGAGAAATCCATAGCTATTTTACGATATGGAGCCAATAGTTGCAGTTTTTATGATTCAAAAAAATATATAATAACCTTATAACATAACAGCCGTAAACTGTTAAGACCCCAATTGTTAGAATCTTAATAAATATTATTGAAAAACCATTGTTATTAATATATCCATCCGAAACCAAAGTTTACTCCCTTTAAATTTTGATAACGGTTTTGTATACACGATGTCTATTTTAGATTTAAAAATATTTCTATATTCTATGCATAGAACTCTAGAAATATATTTACACCTTTCGGTAATTTTGCACAGTGCAAAATTTATTTTCTAGTTCGACAATATTTGCACTGAGAGCACACTTTTTGTCACGAGGCAAAGTGTTTTACAGAATAAGGTATGTGGGACAAAAATCGAAAATTTTGCTAAACGCAAACAAAAGATAAAAATAACCTATAAGTTAAAAAAATACAATATGTCAATACAAATAATTGAAAGATATTTTTATATATACAGGGTATGCACTGTTATAAGTCCAAAATAACTTCATAAAATTATATGTTAAAAAAATTGCCAACAAATATAGAATTAACAAGTAAAACAGATTCGTAGATTCAGCAGAAAGTGGCGTTAGTGAAGCACTAAAACTTCAAGTTTTTCAAGTGTTGATAAACCGTTTTCGACTTTTTTGGCGTGTATAACACTTGCCATCTTAAGCTCTTGAAAAAGCGAGAATTAATCAATGAAAACGAAATGAATTATATATTTTAGTATTTCTCTACCCCTCCCCCCCCTGCTAAATCTACAAACCTGTTCGAACATACATACTGTTTCAAGTTTTGACAAAAAATCTTATGAAATAGTGTTTTTTATTTAAAAACAATTTATATTATTAATTATAGTATTTACAACCTATAGACAAAAAAAAAGGTTGCAATACTGTATTAAATCTTCGATACGTTTATTATTTAAAATGTCTACTAATTTCGTTATGCAGTGTGTGTCTAAAGCCTGGACTCCCTCTTCAACTTTCGATGGGTCGGTATATTTTCATGAAAATTTGAGAGCCTTAGTATAGCAACATAACCCAAATTTTAAGCAAGAAGTGACAGATTATATTGTCAAATTGGCACCATTTTGAGAAAACAAGATTAAATTGTGAGGGAATCGAGTGATACCTGATATAAAACGTTATTTGGAAAAGTGAGAGCGACTTCAAACTTGCAGAATATAATAAAGGTAAAAAGATCTTTCAAATACGGTGTCACTCGACTTTCATTTCTAACCTGATTGATTGAGTGATTCGAAAGCTAAGGGGCTCTGCTGACTTTAGACACGCACTGTATGTACCAATTTAGCCGCATTCGTTATTTTCTTCACTGGATAAAGATATATCTCAACGGGATTTTTAACTATTAAATATTCCTTAATTTCGTCAGTCGGTAATAATACATTGATTAAATCCGTCCGTGGTCCTGGATGTTTTCCGAGTCTAATTCAATCGAAGTTTTTTGATTTCCTAGCTTCAAGCGCCTGTGACAATTGGCCTATAGGCAAATCAAAAATCTCGATTATCATGGCACCATAAACTTAAACTCGGGAAGCAGTCTTTATGAACGGAATTTACCACTGATCTCAAAATATTGAATTTTCTAACAGATAAGTCTAAATCCAGATATATTTCTAATGCTTGTTGAGGCGTTAAAGATGTTTTTTTAATAACCGGTTGTGGTGCTGAAATTGATACCTCGTCAGATCTTTGTGCAGTAAAAGGCAATTTTTCCGTTCTCATTTTCGAAACAATATCTTGTACCCTTCGTCTCTTTATTTTTACAGATAAATCTTCAAAATCCTTTTTGGATGTACCTTCAGGTTTTTCAAGATTATTAATAACTTCTACAAGTTGTTTTGATTGCAATTTATTTATCAGGTTCTGTGGTAAGCTAATTGTATCGTTTAATCAAGGGGTTTCTCGAAACGCGAACGAGTTCTATTACATCCTTTCCATTTTGTATCTAAATTTAAACAAAAATATATGCTAATGGTTTTCACAGATTTTTCTACCTCCTCGTCATTCTTGATATAATCTTGGCTAATATTTAAAATTTCTTTTATTTTGCATTTTTTTAAAATTGCATTTCCCCCCAAAAAAAATTATTTAAATTTTAAGGGCAGTTTGGAGCAGATTCTCATTTTAAAATTAGAAGGTACATATTACAAAGCTTTAAACAATGCAAAATTCACCGAGGTGTTTTTGGAGGTATTTTAGAAAAATCTTGATTAGTTTAGAATTGTTTATTTTTCATTTAATAACATAACAATAATTAACTGTATTCGTAACAACCTTACGAACGTATTTGTCATTTCAAATATTATAATAAAATATATACCTTTGTTAACTTTATCCATAATTTGCAAAATTAAATTGAGTATTTTTTTTACAATAAATCGGCAGATTAACACAAGCAAATACGACAGTCGCAAACCAGTATATGACGCAAAGATAATTGTCATATTTTGTTAGCATACTACGATAAACTTATCGGGTTGCTAAGGCAAATTTGGACCTTTTCGGATATATTAAAATGTATGTGGAAACCGATGACAAGTTTTTCGACTTTTGTCTATTGCGTCAAACACTGTGCGAGGTCTAGGAGAGACATGACGTTGGTTGCAATTTCAAGATCGCGGAAGATATTCAAATTCAAAAAACAACAGTAGCCACTTGTTCTTTTCAAGTAGCAGCAAAAGTGACGAGGAAATTGCACTTCTATTTAATTGAGAGGAAGCTTTTTCTAATGTAAAAATGTCACTGAAGATTTAATTTACAGATTTGATAATACAGGTAATTTTAACAGGTTAAATATGTAGGAAAATTTTACGCCTGTCGTTTTTATATAAACAGGCGCTTTCTTTTTGACATTTGTTAATGTGGCAACAATCAAATTTTTCTGGAAATTTTAGTTACCCATGAGCACCTACCAGTATAATTAATAAGTATAAATTTCCCTGCTTTGAAAGAAATCATATGTTCAGACAATATGAACTGTAATGTTTTATATTTACGTTAAGTTAAATTTTTACAGTTTTGGACTAATATTCGAAAATTTCTTCAACTAATTCTAAATGATTTAAAAATTAAACCTGTACATCTTGTTTCCTTATAGTTCAACAAAGCACAACATTGTTGAGCTTTATCACCATATGTCTGTGCTTCATAAAATAAAAATAGTACTACGACACCAGTTTAATCTTTTGAACACTAGATTTGTGGTCAAAATAAGGCACAATGTCACGAAGAATATTGTTTATCTCCTTAAACAAATTGTTTGCTCAGGATTCAATTCAGACTTTAATGTGCTGAGATTCTTTACAAAAGGAACATAGACTACCTATACGATTTCCGGTTTATCTTATTATCAGTTTTTTGATACACTGTAGTACAATTTTAATGACGTGTGCCAAGAAACTTGTCATGGATTCCATGGCTGACTTTGAAAAATATTTTTTTTTAATGCGCGATATTTGCTACCATTTTACTCAATGACGTCAAAAAGAAATTCCATGTCGTTGATTTTACTCATAATAGAATATAATATACAACGATTTTCCTTTACTGTAGTATAAAGGTTGTTTACGTGATATATTATTATAGCTAATATTAATTCGCTATATTATTTTAATATAACTAAAGCTTAGGGCAATTACAAAATAAATACATATGTTATAATCTGCATTAATTTGTTATTATCGCTTAATACTGTCATTTTCCTAAAACCTATTATGACAAAGTTAAATGATCAACTAATTTTTAACTAGTATTTATCTACTAATATATAATTTATTTTACTAGGGCAAGAGAAAAATTAAAAAAATTGTTTGCCAACAAAATCGTTTACAGTTTGCTAAAGTTGTGCACATAGATATTTTAAAGTATACCATTTCTTTTAGTAGACAAATATTTACAAACATTCAACGGATTCTCCTTACTGTAGTATAAAGATTGCTTACATGATAAATTAGTACAAATTATTGCATCTCTTTGCAACTGGCGTCGTTTGCAACTCTTGTAGCTGCAAATTCAACGTCTGAGAAAGGAGCAAATTTGAGCTGGAACTTGGAAAAGCACATTTTCCTTGAAGTTTTGCGGTTGAATTTCACATAATCTAAAACAATAATACATGTCTGAATCCTTGTCTCACTCCTTAACAAATCTATCTAAATCTTATTTCGTTAAGGGAGAACTGCACGCAAAAAGTGAAAAACCAGCGACAAGGTCTAGTCGAGTTGAAAGTAAGATGAAAAGGTACCTACGCATTAAAAAAAACTTCCTGCACGTCCGACCTCAAAAAAATGTGTTATGTATAGGTAATTTAAACTACATTTCGGTTAAAAATGGATTCAAAAGAGTTCAGGCGCTGCAGAAATACAAAGACATGAGTACCGATTTACCATTTCAAATTTTGTAGTTACGTAGACAAAGGATCAATGTAAGGCGGTAAACAGCCATTTTGCGGAAAAAAATTATATGTGAAGGCATGTGCGTCAAAAAGCGGTCAAAAAATGGTCGAAAATGGACAAATCTACTTTTATTTTATATCTCTAGATTTGATTTTTTCACAAAAATTCGCATTTAGCGCCCAACTATACATATTTCCCTATTAAAATCACGTTGAAGCTAATACATATCTCTTATAGTTTTAACATAATATTGCAGCGGCGGAAGGCTTGCAAATGATCCATATTACTGCGTGCAGTTCCTCCTTAATACTATAAACAATATCTCACCTTAACCAAAGATTCTTTAAATCATCCAAGTTCTTTTTCTTCATGTTAAGCCCCCAGTCCTCCAAAACTGCAGCCAGTTTTTTAACAGAGGTTTCTCATTCAATTCTTTAGCATTTTTCAATACGGTGTCCTTAGCTTTCTCCGTATTTAATGGAAATAATTTATCCACCTCTCTTCTTATTAACTCAGTATTTCTTTTCCCAAAAAGCGATATTTTTTCAAAAACAAAATAAAATGAAACATACGCCACCCATTTGACACTTGTATGCGAAAACAGCAAGATGCCGGACACAGCCATCTTAAAATCTCTGTGCACACCTGCACCAGCGGCCCCACCTTTTTTTCTTGTATTTTTCAAATAATTTTAATAAGCAAAAAATTTTCTTACCGAATCTCCCTCGCACTTGAACTAAAAGTGCGGAATTTTTTTCTCGATTACGAATTTTCTTAGTACTAAAATTTTCAAAAAATTCGTACCTTGATACAATTTTCGGAAATAAGTCAAGCTTTAGGGAAATTATAAGTGAAAATTAATTCAATTGATCAATATTTATCATTTTATTTCACAGGTATTTAAATTTTTACTAGTTTTACAAAAAACTAGGAGTGGAATGGGACACAACAAATAATTTAACTGACTGATTTCAACATTCAAAGTCTTTTACGAAAACTGGACGTGGGCAAAATCCAATATCTGCTGAGGGTGCTTGCTTATAGTAAATGATAATGAAATTTTTCGAGGAAGTAAAAAGGGGAGTAGGTAATCCGCTGATTAACATAGTTAAAGTAAATTCTGACCGAAACTCATTATGATTGCAAATCGTTTCTAAAATAAAACAAAAGTCATCAAAACGGTTAAAAAAAGAATAAAATATATTTTTATAATCACAAAAACATGCCCTAAAAAACAATATATTTTTGATTGTCAGGAACATCCACTGGCAAAAAGAAAATCATAAAACTTATTTTAAATAATTATGACAGGTTTGCGTTAAAAATTAAAGAAGGTTACCAAGTTGTCCCACAAAAATTAAAAAACTCTAAAATTTGAAAACACCTCTGCTTAAAAAGAAGGAAAAAGTCATAAACGTTTCAGAATTGGTCTAAATGCAATTTATATAAACTTGTATTATGCTTAAATTAAGAAAGAAACTTTGCAATGTTGAATGTGTTCTAAAAATCATTAGTCATCCGTGACAAAAACAAATGAATATGTCCGGCATACATTCCAAACATTTTCTCCCGAACAGAAGTGATTTCTTAAAGTTTGCTGAACTTTAGACAAAAATAAGAATGGTTCCGCTTTAAAATTATTTGATTGGAGAAAGACGTTCATATAATAGGGTTAATATTCATTGGTAATGAGGTTTAATTTCTGAATGAAAACAAGAATCTACTAATAAAGTTGTTACATACGTATGGAAATTTATAAATGAGCTAAATATGAGTAAAATTACTACAAACAAATCAAGGTTCATATCAAATTTTGATAAGTTATTTATGAAAGAACTAAATGACGTGGTGTCCTTCGCCAATAGCATTTTATAAGCTGAGGTCTTTGGTAAGTTTCTGTTTGTAAATTAAAAAAAAATAGGTAATATTAGTATAACAAAGAATGATTCATAGTCCAAGTAATTTATCTAATAAACATAGTAAAACTTTCCTGTTAGGAAAAACAGAGATGTTAATATTTAACCACTAAGCATGCATTTTCAACGAAGCCAGACTACGATACCATGCTTCTTAATGTTAAGTTAAGTAGTCCAAAAAAAAATTTATATGGACAATATAAATTTTGGATATAACGAAAAAAGAAAAACGAACTAATTTTTTTTTTGGTTAGGGGTATTCATATTCACTATTGTTTATCAATATCACAGATTACACTTATCAGATTAATTAAGTATTAATATTTGCCATATACCCAAAGTTCGTGGTCTTAACGCCGCCGCCGCCGCGCCGTGAGAAATGTATTTAGGATTGGCGCTTGCTAACTGGGAAAACGACAAAATTTAGTCCGCGCTTGTAATCTCTGATAGTGTCAAACATAATACCACGCTTTAGAATCAACCAGAATAAAAAATATTTTATTTTCGTATTACATATCATTAATTTGGTAAATAATATAGTCATTGGCAACGGATCTATATAAAAAAATGTATTCTGGTAAATATACTACTTTCCCCTATATTATTGTACATCAAATGTTAGCACAAGTTGAGATTATATGCAAAAAATATATTTTTCGTAATCTAGGAACTCTAAAATATCGAATACATCCAACTTATATGTTTTCAAACATTTTTGCGATTACAAAAAAAAATGAATTTGACCATTTTTCAAAAAAGCTAAATGCTTTTGAAATAAAATTTTGTTTCTTTTTCTGAGGGCTATTTCACCCCCTAGGGCTACCCTGTATAGCTGAGGAAAAGATTATATAATCAAACGAATAAAATAAATTTGAGGTGCTTTAACGTTTTTTGAATGCCTTTTTTTTCGTTTTCAAGGTGCTGGCATCATGCTTTCAGAATAACCCTGTACAGTGGAAAAAATGATTTTATATACAAAAAAATCTAAAATAAACTCGACGTGTTTCACCACTTTTTGAAATACTACGTTATTATTTTTTAAATACAATGAGGGCATAAAGTCTGGAAACCTTGAGATATGTCAAAAACTATACAAGTTGGGTAAAAAAGTTTCATATAAAAGTTGTATAGTTCCTTACGATTAATTATTCAAAAATGTCCTCAAATATACAGGGCGTTTTAAAATCAAGTTACACGCCAAAACTTCAGAATCTCTAATGGAACACCCTGTATATTATTTCATTTTAAGAATCTACATGAAATTCTGATCATATTTTATTAAGCATACCCTATCCCTAAAGTCAACTCTTTTTGAGATAAAAAAATGAGAAAATGGAAATTTGGCTTTAAACAAAATTAACTCATTTCCCTATGCATAGTGAAACCTGGTGGATTATTTTAGAACTCCCATAGAAACTGTCATGTACTGACAATAAACTGTGTCAATTTTTAACATATTGTTGGAGAGTTACTTTTTTCCTGATAAAAATTCTTTCAGAAAGAGAAAGAATAGAGATTCTTATGATGTTTGGATGGGGAGATCGCCAAAGAAATCTTGACGAAGTATGTGAACTTTTTCATAATACGCATCCCGAGCGAGGACAAGCAATTGCAAAATTCACAGTTAGCAAAATTATCAAAAAATTTCGTGATTATGGTTGTGTAAAAGATCTTCACAGGACAGGTAGGCCAAAACTAGATGATGATAGGAAATTAAATGTTTTACTCAGTTATAACGAAAATCCACATTTACCTACAAGTCAAGTAGCATTAGATTTAAACCTTAGTCAATCATCGGTAAAAAATATTCTACACAAGGCAAAGTATCATCCCTACAAAATAAGATTAATCCATGAATTAAATGAAGACGACTTTGACCGCCGACTTGAGTTTTGCGAAAGTATGCAAGAGCGGTGCAACCTGGATCCATTCTTTTGTAGAAATATTTTTATTAGTCTACGGAGAATCCCCATTGGGCTCAAGTGGCTCATACGCAATATCCCGAGAAAATCAATGTTTAGGCTGGAATATTTCAAGATAGAATTATAGGTCCCTACTTTTTCGACGTAAATTTAACCGGCGAAATTTATCTTGATTTTTTACAACTCGAGTTGATTCCTGCCTTAACTCAATTGTATCCAGGTAATGAGTCCGATATGCCTACTGCAGCAATGTGGTTCCAACAAGATGGAGCACCACCTCACTACGCGCTACCTGTTCGGCAGTATCTCAGTGAAATATTTCCTAACAGGTGGATAGGACGTCGTGGTCCCTACGAATGGCCGGCCAGGTCCCCGGACTTAAGTCCCCTAGATTATTTTCTGTGGGGATATTTAAAGAGCAAAGTTTATTTGAACAGACCTCCTAATATCGATGCGCTGAAAAATCGTATAAGAGATGAAATCCGACAAATCCCACCTACTATCATTCGAAATCTGCAACAAGAGTTCATCAATCGATAAGGATATTGTAAGGAAGTGAACGGACAACAGTTTCAGCATTTATTACGTTAAAACGCATCATTTAGGGTATGCTTAATAAAATATGATCAGAATTTCATGTAGATTCTTAAAATGAAATAATATACAGGGTGTTCCATTAGAGATTCTGAAGTTTTGGCGTGTAACTTGATTTTAAAACACCCTGTATATTTCAAGACATTTTTGAATCATAAATCGTAAGGAACTATACAACTTTTATATGAAAGTTTTTTACCCAACTTGTATAGTTTTTGACATATCTCAAGGTTTCCAGACTTTATGCCCTCATTGTATATGACTTGTTTAATTTAACTTATATCGCTTCGCACATACTTAAAATGTGCTTTTACGGTTCTACCCCTTAAAAATATCGAAGATCTACCCAAAATCTAATTCTTGTGAAACATTGTTCTAAACTATTTTTGGTGAAAATTTGAAACGTCTGAAACGTTGACTGACCTTTCTCAAGTTATCGTTGACCAACGTTTTATTTATATACAAACATTTGTATAGAGGTCATAATTTGTTGTTCTAAACATATGGTTCTAGTTCTCAAAAAAGATGAAAAAACCCAACATATATTTTTCGAAATTTTTTGCTATTACAATACTTCTCCTATATAACATATATAGTGTATTAATGAAGTTAAAAATGTATAATTTTCTGACAAAGTGGACAACTTCTCGATTAGAAAACCGTTTGCATTATGCGAAGATGCCCCGACACAAGCACAAACAATTCAGTTTCAAATAATAATTGTTTTTATGTATTTACAAAAAGTAAAGAAGCTAATTTTATTAAAATGTATTGGCGCAATGTGTGCGGAAAAAAAAACTTATACAAATATGAAATACTTAATGAACGGAGGCGAAGCCCAGGACTATAGGGGATAAATTATATAATTAATAATTAACATATTATCAAATGGCAAAAAATAATACTGTTTGTGTTTTAATTCAGGTTCAAAATAGGGTGGAGGGATCAGGCCAAATTTCACCAAATTTAATTTAAAGGGAGGGGAAATCAATAAAAATCCTACATCAACTTTTTAATTCAGAGAATATACATTATTATGCAGATAACATTTTTCATTACAAAATCAAGCCCGGGCATAGGACAATATTAAATATTGTATATGTCCGGGATTCACCGATGATCGGGATTCGACCAACGCGTGTGGTCACCCGTTAGCTGAGGAGCTGCTCTGGGCCGTGGACGATAGGTTGGAATGGCTGCACGAGAATGATACACAAACGTCTAATGACTGTCTTCCTATACTACCAAATGACATGGAGGTTATATGTCCAAATATTACAATAGAGGAAACACATGAATGCTCATTGAGTGAGTGAAGAATTAAGGAAGGAGGTGCCACAGCCTATTTTTTACTTTTACTACACTTACACCTTAAACGCATTTGTCTCCCCTTATTTTACAGAAAAAATGTAGTACATAGAAAATATCAATATTAATGCTTATATATATATATATATATATATATATATATATATATATATATATATATATGTAGTGGCACGAAGCAGAATACATAACCATTATATATAAATTTAATTAAAGGGCTGCGTTGATCAAGAGAGTGCAAAAAAAATGGTTTAATATAATTCAGTCTCTCCTAGACTTTACACCTTGTCAAAAAATACATAAGCCTTATATACCTTATCAATGATACCTATTGTTTCTTTTATTAACAAATGAAACTTTAGATGAATATATTACTAACATACTAACAATTGCCTATAACACTAAAAATGCCTGATATATCAAAGACTCATTTCGTTCAGCGAGTTTATAAAGAATTACCAATCACTTTTTACAAATTTTCCTTTAGGACTAATTATTCAAAGCCTGAAAAACCATTGGGAAGAAATATCTGACCATTGTTTCTTGGATTTTGATACTTTTGAGGGTGTTCTGAAATTTATTTTTGAATCTAACTTTTTTGCAAAGCAAATTTTTGGCAGCCCTATGGGCTCTAAAATTTCACTAATCTGAGACAACTATGTACTGGATACTTTAGTGAGTGATTGCGTACAGTACCTATCCTTTCACGTGCATTTGTCAAACGATACGTGGACGATCTCTTGATGGCTCTCCCTAATGAAAGGGTTGATATTCCGGTTGAAATCTTCAACACATACAATCATATGTGGTTCACCGTCGAGCACGAAAGTGAACAGAGGTATATATGTGAGTTTTTCGTACCAATGAAAACATCTTAAAACACAGTGGTACAGAAAACCTATCTGCTCTAACAGATTTATTAATTTTCATTCTTATTATCCAATGAATATGAAAATAAATATAATATTGGGTATGAAAAGAAGAGAAGTCAAGCTAACTAACCCTGACTTTAGAAAGAGCAGCCTTAAACTGTTAAAGGGTATTTTGGTGGAAAATTCCTATCCTGCAAATATGATTAATAAATTTTTATATAACACTAGATATAATATACCTGAGAACATTTTCCAAGAACCTAGTCATCCTAGCCCATTACAAACATAACGTTCTAAGATTTAAGTTTGGACTACCCCTAATAATTTGTTAGTCTGTAAGTTTTATGGAAAATACTCGAACACGTTATTTTAGTTTGTCACATTCTGATAACATTTATTTGTTTTTTTATTGATATCTGTCAAAAATATAATGTAAACGACGTTTTTTTTAAATGAAAACATGTGGCATGTGATACATCATTTAAAAGCTCTTGTTTCACTCGCTTGCATGGCGCTTGCTCAATTATTCACGTCATATTTTTGACAGATGTCAATAAAAAAACAAATCAACTTTATCAGGATGTGGGAAACTAAAAAACTAAATTAACGTGTTCGAGCATTTTCCATCAAACCTACAGACTATCAAATTATTAGCGGTAGTCCAAACTTTTTTCCACTCTGTATATATATATATATATATATATATATATATATATATATATATATATATATATATATATATATATATATATATATATATATATATATATATATATATATATATATATATATATATATATATATATATATATATAAATTATATGAGTTGGTAGGTTTGTAAACAGGTTAACAGTTTCAAAAATTACGAGCTTATAAGAATCTGTCTTAAAATTGAGCTGAGAATTTTGACAATATACACATTTAGACGTCGAAAAATTTTTAGTTTACTTGAATTCCAGTTTAATATCGCTGTTTTATGTTTATAGCATTTATTGCGATTTTATATAAAGAAAAACATAATTTTGTTGATCCTATAATCAGTCCTGCTGCTTTTTACAAGCTCCCCTGAAGGACCCTTTAAGAAGCACCCACATCTTATTGAATTTCTCTCTATCTAATTAATAACAACCTAATTGCTGCAAAGGATCGTTTATGCTAAGACTTTCTGAGAAAAGGTAATTTTTATTCTAAAGTTGTCCCAAGTTCTACGCTAAGCTAACGACTTAGTGGTAAAGAGAGAAATCAGGTTAATTAGGCTAGTCATTATCACAAACTTTAATGATCATTAATATTTCTTAGTTCAAGGTAAATATAAACAATATAAATAAGGGTGCAATGGTATGTTGCTATGTAAAAATATAAAAAAAGTAAATTATGTGCTATATTTTTACGTTATATCCTTACAAGCCTTTTTTAAATACATTTTCCTTAAGTTTTAGCTACAATACAACAGGAAAGTTGTATGATATTTTGACTATTTTCCACATTATTTTCAAAAAAATTTAAAAGTATCTACATTAATAATACTTCGAGGACTTTAATAGTATTAATTAATTATTTTTGACAGTTCTACGTTAACATGAACACAATTATGATTCAGAATTAAAAAATCGGTAAACAGAGGCTCAGAGCTCAAGGACTGCTGTGGCGTTACAATATTTTTTAAAAAGGATGAAACATTGACAATATGGCAAATTTACAAGCCCAAAACATAAACAAGTTAGCCAATTTCTAGCGTACCGCGTACGCCTATAAGGAAAATATCGTGTCTGCTAACCGGGAAAGTCTTCCCGCTTATCGGGAAAGTCTTCTGCTTGGAATTACACGTTGCAGGCAATAATGAGTTATTGGTCTTAATTTAAAGCTCAAGAAAATTTGGGTATCATCTGTGTTAGGAGATTCAGACAATGAGAGAGTAGTAAACTCTTATAGTTGAAAATAAGCAATATAATCTCTGAACATATCTCCATTGAAGCTTTAAGGCCATTAGGAAGTCAAGGAGTATTCTGTTTTCTATTTTTTCATATATCAAAGAAACGTTAGAAGACAAACCCAAGGGCCGAGTAATATTCTGTTTTAACACCGACTTGGACTGTAGCATTTGGCCATCTCCCGTCTAACCATTTTATAAAAACGTTTTTATTGGTTCTGAGACCGCTTCTTTATCTATAATGGCTTTAATATCTAATTAACCGAAATTTGCCGAAAAATCACCGTTCCGTTATCCAGCGCTCTGTTCCACTCGGTACCAAATAGAATTTCTATATGAGTAGGGCATCGAGGAAGACCGTATTAATTTTAAGTAAGGTATTTTCACAACCACTGCATATTTTTATAAGTAACTAGTAAATAACACATTTAACCACCTCGTGTACACTTTGTTAGTTATATAGTTAGGTTTATCAGAAAGTACGTGTCACTTTTCTTTTAAAAAATAATAAACGACGAATAAGTTAAACTTCGACTTGTTATTTAATTAAAAAAGAAATCTTTTTATTTCCACTGTGGGGTCTTTCCACTAAAATCAAGAGACTGGCGCTTGGGATCACCAACGGAAAAACGGAAAGGAACCAAAAGGGCGCCAAACGTAAGGAAAAGCACCTCTTACACGAAACATTTATTATACAAAGTTTTTTTTTAAATGGAATACTCTGCATATTATTGTTAAATTTGATTAGACTTAATTTGGGTTTTTCAAAAATATATAGTTGTTCATACTTTTATATTAAGGCAGCATATGATTTTAATAAATTCTTTTTTTTTTCTTGTAGTAGGCCGTGACAATGTTATTTGTATTAGGATAATTATATTAGGGAACCTTTTTTCTCACGTATTTCTTTGTAAGAATAGATTATAACTAATTTCTATACTTACCACCTATTTTTACAAATTTTACCATAAATTGAAAATGATCAGACAAGTTGAATTGAAAATATTTCAGTATTTATTTTACAAAAACCAAATATCAATTACTTATTTTAAACAATAAACCAGACATGTAATAATAGTATTCTAATATAAAACAAAATGACAAAATATGGAAAAAGATGAATTCAATTATAGTCGAATGCGGTCTTATCGTGCGGGTCCAAAGGTCACCAACATTATGAATCAAATCAGAAAACACAGTGAATACCAAAATGTTGTGTGATTTTTTCGAGCTATTAAATTTTATTACGCAATATGATTAAGATAGCCACTTAATATTATTTTATATATTAAATATCGAGGGACTAAATAAGAAAATTCGCTAAATATGTATTTGGTTAAAATTTTTTGGTTGGCAAAAATAAAAAGATACAAAATGGCAAGCCCCTTAATAAAGTCGGAAGGCGGTTCGAATCAGTGGAACAATCGGGATATGTTCTCTTTATACAGCCACTTAATGAAATTGAGATTTTTTTATCAATCACCAAAAAGTATGAGCCCCGCTTGACCTAAAAATCTAACCACTTATACAGTGTCATTTATTTAAATGCGGGTTACCCCAGTGCAAAGAAAACTTGTTTTTTTTGTATTGTGATAACAAATAAAAAAAAATTCTGCAAAAATATACACTTTTATTACACAACATAATTAGTTATTACTTCCCTCGTGAGATTTTTTTCAGATCTTTACGTTTAAAGGGCCCTATATGCCGGAAAACATGTTTTCTCAATTCCGTCTGTCTGTAGGTATGTCTGTTCGCGGCATAGCTAAAAAACTACTTATCCGATTTCTTCAAATTTCAGTCTAAAATTAAGGGCCATGCATGCAAAAAATACAGGCTATGTATATGTATATATATATATATATCTGTACCCCCGAACCAGACTATGTTAAGTCACTTAAAATTTTGTTGCGCATCTTTTGGTATTTTCCATTTTGGCGTATCTTATAAACTAACGAAAATAGCTAATTTTAAACTACGTTAAGTCCACGGGCCCCCTTAAGCCAAATAAAGTTAAGTCGCACGAACCGTATAATGTTTCCGGATTCATGAGTTCAGTCTGGGATGTCAACTCCACCTGTTAACATACCAAACCTCGCGCGTTTTTTGTTCCCCACTTTTTTTAATATGCCTGTTACTCAACGTGTTCCGTGGTCCTCTAGGACAACTAAGATGGTAAAAAACCATATAGAAAAGAGTCAAAATGTTCAAACTGTTCCAAATACTTAAATCGCAGAAAGCACTACTTCAGAAAAAACAAGTAAGTACCTGCAAACTACTTGTTGCATGATGTAGTTTTATTAAAATTTCAGTGTTTCGTTGGTTAATTAATTTTCAATTGCAATATCAAACAAGTCCTTACTAGTTAGTAAAGTAAAAAATTAGTTTTTTTATCGTAATGGACTTAACATAGTTTAGCGTTAGCATTATATAATAATAATAGTGACTTAATATATGTTTTAACAAATACTAAGAAGAGAAACTAAATTAAGGGTGCGGAAAAAGTAATTTTACTGCACTAGTTTGGTAAAGTTGTTTTTAAAACGGTGTTTTTCTACATTTTTGTTGGTTAATCACGTATCGTATAAAAACCAACGTAACACATGCGGAAGAAGTACAATATAAGCACAGAAAGCGATATAAGTTTTAAGCAAGTGTCACTTGTGATGACTCACACAGGGGGAAAATCACAAAGATGTAAAATTTGCTTTCTAAGAAGAATATACATTATTTTTGCTTGATTATTTACCTCAGATGTGAAGAAAGTTATATTTTCCTCACATGTGTAAAGTTGCACTTTCGCACATGTATTAAAAGATTTGATATTATTATTCGTGTGATTTTCGAAGTTTTCTTAAGTAGCAATGTTTGTAGATTTTAGTATATTTGAGGATAGTCGAAGTCTTCTACTGGTTATATTCATTGAACTCTCGTGCCAATAAAGTACTACTCTCTGCCCCTGTTAGGATAAGTATTTCACATGGTGAATGATTGCTTATATTTCAGATACTACCAAGATCAAAAATGGTGATTCTAATGAATTTGATTCATCTAAACTAAAAAGCGATCAAAATGTTTCCGCTGTGAAACCCAGCATTATTGAGTCGCCAGGTAAATTTATGGAACTGAAAAAAAATACTTTAACTAGATTTCATTTCAATTAACAGTGTTGAGCTATTGAGCAAAAACTATTTTTTTTTTTTCAGAAATTATTAGAGAAAAACCCCTATAAGATATGCTATTCCGTCATTAAGTTTTTTATGTAATCAAATGCTTTCACAGTCACATTGTCATTATGCAAAGCTTAATAGAATATACTCCCGAGGAATCAGTAAAAAATATCCAAGAAAAAATAGTACAAAAAGCTTGTAAAGAAGGATTAGATAATATTGTCACAGATAAAGGCAAAGATATCACAAAAACTCTCAGTGAGAACGTATATCCCAAGACGCTTTGCACGTCAATGCTAAATATGGGGAACAGCTACATAAAACTGCTGAATATGACGAACAGCTACATAAAACTCCGGAGAGAGAACTTTGACAGCGATGATGATGTGGCGGACCCCGGCTATTCCGATGAAAATGAATCTGACGAGGATCAAAGCGAAGAAGCAGAGAAGAACTTAACTCGCAAAAGAAAAGCAAACCCAATGAATTGGAAGAAGAATGTCACTAAAAAGAAACGGTACTCTGGATTGGAATACAAAACTGACAGTGGAAGTCGATAATGAAAAAATTCCTGAAAGAACCTTGCGGTGATAATCAAACTCTCATTAAAAATAGAATTCCTGAAGAACGTCGGCAGAATATACATTCTAATTTTTGGAGTCCATCAAAAACAGTACATATCAGAAGACAATACATAGCATCCATAGTTACACAGGTACCAATAAAAAGGCGCAGAGAAAAGACTGGTGAAAGAAGAGGAAAAAGAATTTTCACCAATTGTTATAGCTTTGAAACAAAAGGGAAAAAAGAAACAGTTTGTAAGAAGTTTTTTTAAAATACTCTTAGTATATCCCAGCAAACAGTAGACACTGCAGTTAAAAAGAAAAAGGAAGGAGGTATTGTAACACCTGATAAAAGAGGAAGGCATCAACCTATAAACAAGATCTCAGAAGAAGGTCGACAAAATGTTCGAAACCACATTTCTAAATTTCCAACTTACGAATCTCATTACTCGCGAGAAAGGACAAAAAAGAAATACCTGGGAAATCATTTAAATATAAGTAAGATGTACAGAATATACTTAGAAGAATGTACAGAAAGTGGTTTTAGATCTGAAAGTATTGCAAAGGAGTGGCTATACTCGGAGATTTTTAACTATGAGTATAACTATTCATTTAAGAGCCCAGACAACGACACCTGTGACATTTGTGATCAACTTCAGCTTCAAATTGGTGAAGCGGAATCGCTTGACTCACGGAAGAAGCTACAAATTGAATATGATCAACATCTTGAAGATTCGACTAACAGATACAAAATGAAGTCGGAGGATAAAAAAAAGTCTAGAGAGAACTTACTAGAAGAAAAAGTTATAATGATTGACGAAGCGAAGCCGGACGGGGAGGAAATGAAGTCGCATCATGTCTCATAAAATGGGTTGAACAAAACGTTTCAGACGAGGTCAAGGAAATAACTATTTGGTCGGAGAACTGTCCGAGTCAAAATCGAAACATCCTAATGATTATGTGTTATTTTTCAAACCTGCGTATTAAGCCAAACATTACTGCTGTTAATCACAAGTTTTTAGCAAGAGGCCATACGCACTTGGAGGCCGATGGTGTTCACTCCATGATAGAGCGTGAATGAAAGAAAGTTCCACAATTTCAGATTATAACCCCTTGGGATTGGCAGCAGTTGGTGTGGAACAAAAGGAAAATTGAATGTAGTCAACATGGAATTCTCTGATTTTAAAGAATTTAAACATCTTTTCGAGGGAATAACTGCACCATATATTAACAAGAAAAAACAAATAGCAGGCAACGATTTTCTGATATCTCTTGCAGTTCACATGCAAGTTAGGAGAAGTAACCCTGGAATTCTCTACTACAAAACAGATTTTAGTAAAGATTTTTCAGAAGTCGACTTTCACAGAAGAAACAAACCAAATGACTATACTGCTTTAGAGATTCCACCGATTAGGGAGGGCCCTAAACCTATTTCAGCTAAAAAGTATACCCATTTACAAAAACTTCTAAAATGGGGGCCAAAAAGATTCCATGACTATTACAAGAATTTGGAATATGGAAAAAACGAAGATGACGAATGAAAAAAACTGTGTTTATTTAAGATAACTGTTTTATATGTTTTGCAAACATTTAAGCAATAAATTATATTATGAATAAGTAGGTAGTATTTTTGCCCTCCGGATTTCTCTAAATGTTATGTCCACTGTAAATATGGTAAGTCCATACCATAAATTTGATTTTTTGTATGTACAAAACTATGTTAAGTCACTTAAATCAAAAACAAAATACAAAACGAAAATTTATCGTTATGCCACTTATTCTTATGCCTATAATTAATTTAATTTTGAAATAGTTACAACATTTAATAAAAACAATGTTTCATAATTTGAAAAAATCTAATATGAAATTAATTAAATTGCTCTACTGGAAAACAAAGATTTTGGACTTAACATACTCTGGCTCTGGGGTACAGATATATATATATATATATATATATATATATATATATATATATATATATATATATATAACCTGTATTTTTCGTTAGCCCCGAGTTTCCGGTAAAGCGATTTTTCCGATTTTTATATATCAAATTTTGTCTTATAATTGATAAAAAAATGTATTTATTTTAAGCACGCTTTAAAATTGGAATAAGTATTCTATAATTATTTATTTATTGCCTACAAAATTACAAATGTGTTAAAAAATTAAGCAAAAAAATGTTGTCAAATCTAGTAAAAAAAATTTTAAATTAAAATTCACTGACTAATATCCAGGAGCCAGTGGCAAAAGCACTGAAAATCGGTATAAGGAATGTACAGAAACTTGTGCATGAAAAAAAAACATAATTTACTTCCGAAGAAGACTACGAAATGTACGCGAAAAAATCCAAAGGCAACTGTCAACCACAGAGAATTGCAAAATTTTTTACACCAAATTAATATGTATGAGTATGGTGATGCGACATATTTTTCTGATGTTTGATATCTCTGAAAGAGTTTACGCACTTTCCTAAACTGAAGAGTTACTAACGTACACTAGATTTACTCAAAAAAGAGTTCCAATCAAGGTTTTATGACTTCAGAGATAATGAAAATTACATCAATCTCTTTGCCCGACCATTCAGTGTATCCCTCGAAGACATGCCAGACAATTGTCAGATGGAGCTTATCGATTTGCAGTGTAATTCGGAACCGAAATTCACTAAAAAACGTTGAAGTCCCTTGGTTTAGGGCGTTGCGATCATCCAAATTAATAGTAGACTTTTTCTCTGTTTCCGATTAATCGCTTTTTTTACATCTATTAAATTAATAAGTATTCTCAGAGCAGATAGAATGTCCTTGGTGAAATGGATAATGAAAAGGATATAATTTGAAGTTCCACTTGCCAAGACAATATGGGTTCATCATATATAAATTTAACATAAAAAATACATATCAGACAATGCAGCCAGACTGCTTAAATAAATATAAAACAAAAGTATTTTGAGTTCACGAATTTTTTATGATTTCATATATTTTTGTTTTGTAACTTTGGGTCCATGGGAAAAAACGCAATATATATATATATAGAGAATAGAGTCTCTATTCGGACGCGAGAAAGAAAGCTTCGAAAATGCCAAATGTGATTTTGGCGAAACGTCAGCAAAACTGTTCTTTTCAGAACGACAGTAGTGAACGGATGTACACCCGGAATGAAAACACATTGTATTTTTCCATCCGTGAAGGAGTAAAAATCAACACATATATATATATATATATATATATATATATATATATATATATATATATATATATATATATATATATATATATATATATATATATATATATATATATATATATTTATCAGAAAATTTTATTCTTGATAAAAGTTCATGCTTTACATTGAACTAATTTTGACGGCGTCAAAGCTCAGGTCGGATGTATAGGGTTTTCAAAAAATTTAAAAATAAAAAATCCACCACAGCAGAGTTATAGGACATAGAAAATTATAGATGAAAGTCAAGTAACGTTTTTTTATATCTAGGTTAGGTAAACAAAAAATTAGACTCAAAAATTGAAAAAGTAAGCATTTTTCGATTTTTGAGTACATATTTTATCTTTAACTATACTAGATTTCAAAAAACTTTACTTAATTTTTATTTATAACTTTTCGTGCTCTATAACTTTTTTAATTTTACGAATCTTGATATCTAATTTTTAAATTTTTTGAACACCCCGTACATCCGACCGGAGATTTGACGCGGTCAAACTTAGTTTTTCTTTAAGCACCAACTTTTATCAAGAATAAAAAAAATTCTCGTTAGTATATATATATATATATATATATATATATATATATATATATATATATATATATATATATATATATATATATATATATATATATATATATATATATATATATATACATATATAAATATATATATATATATATATATATATATATATATATATATATATATATATATATATATATATATATATATATATATATATATATATATATATATATATATATATATATATATATATATATATATATATATATATATATATATATATATATATATATATATATATATATATATATATATATATATATATATATATATATATATATATATATATATATATATATATATATATATATATATATATACCCCTGACAGCGTTCTTTCAGTTCGTTATAGAGGAGAAAACTTACATCCTGCTACATTATTTTCTCAATACCGAACTAAAACTATATTACCACCATACATTTATAATATTAACATATTAACACCCGCTATAAATACATCTAACTCCTCTACACTCTACCGAAGTAAGGAAAATATCCTTCTCTTACTTAATTCTAAAAAGATAATTAATCAACTGTACCACCAATGAATTAAATTTAAGTTTCTAAAGAAATAAAGTAATAAATACATTTCTTAAAATAGAAATGTAAATATTATATTATTTATGATAAGTTATAATAATCTGATGTATGTATATATGTAGAATTTTCGAATATATTTATTCAAATATAGACCTTTATTATATTATTATTATAGTTTTAATGATTTTTATTATTATTATTATTATTACTAATTATTTATTAAATCCTTTTACTAAACATACTCGATCCAAAATGACTATCAAATTTTGCAGTAAAAACGACGTTATAATTTATACCTGCCCTAAATTTGTAAAGAGATTTTGTCATTTGTTTCGATTTGTCACAGAATAAAAAAACACGCCATTACCATTTGCTAAAATCTAGCTATCTGTCAAATTATGTTAATACGTTTATGTAAACTTCTTTAATAATGTTAGACAAAGAGATATTAACAAATCCACTTAGAAAAGAAAATATTATATTATGTGATCTGTTTAAAATAAATATATGTTACAAGCATCCAAAATAAAGATAAACATTGCAAATTAAAGGAATTTAAAAACTATAACCCGGGTTCGAATTATCGAATTGCTATTCAGTATATGACGCTTTCCTTTTTCGTGTTATTTTTATATATTATTTTTGTTGCAGAATGCCGAGGAGATTTGCCGCCCAGTTTTATTAAAGATATGAACAACATAGTCCTCTCAGAAAGTACACCAGTAGGTACTGAAATTTACAAGTTGGAAGGACTTGACCCAGAGGGTAGTCCTCTCCGTTATGATCTTGAAGGAACTGATGAACTAAGCGTTGATCATATAACAGGAGCCGTTACAATTGTTAAACCATTGGACTACGAGGTAAGACTTGAATGAATCATGTTTTCCTCTCTGTTTTTTGGATGTCGTTTATATAACTATTTACGCTATAGAGCGAATCAATAATTGATTTTAAATTTTAAAATAACAGAAAACTGTTTATATTTTTTTCAGAATAAAATGATTCAGTGTAAAGCATTTTCTTTGTCGATGTTAAAACCTTTTACTGAGTCGCTATTGGGATTAAAAGAGAAAAATTCAGTTGTTCAGTTCAAAATTAATGCTTATAGTTTAGCTCTATAGGTACATTAGTGTAAACGAAGGATTAGTCTTAGACTCGGTTTTAGATCGTTTGTAGAAACCTTTTTTCGCATTTTGTTTAATGCAATCATATTTTATGGTCAACAGATTATATGCAAATGATATTTTTTGATTAAGTGAGGTGGGGTAAGTGCATCCCGATTTTTAGGTAATTGAAATTTATGGGGACATATTTTTTTAAAACTATGTAAAGGTGTGCACTTGCCCCATACAAAAGATGATACATTTTCCGCACTCAAACCAGGGCGAAAAAGGCGTAATAAAATTAGTTTGTGATAATATAATTACTTGTTATAACTTTATTTTTAGGCAAATTCCACATTGCATCTGGTGGTGAGCGTGGAAGATGAGGTTGGTGGCGAAGCGAAAAACAATATAGTAAAACAGGACATAACTGTTATAATCTTAGATGAAAATGACAACCCTCCCGAATTTGAAAGTGTAAGTTACACAAAAGAAGTAATTTTTGATTTTTTATTTGAACTGGGGGTACTTTATTTGAATCTTTGGCGAAATATATCGCCGTGCAATTTATATGACTGTAAACTTTATAACTGACACAACGTATGTATATTTCTAGCGTAGTAGTAGTGCTATTTTATGAAGTATCTTAAGACATATCGACATATTATACAGAAAGAAAATCTTTAACATTTGAATTTTATTCCTACATACTATTTAATTCGATTTATTAATATTTTCAATACATCATCCCAGAACCTTGATATTTTTTTATATTGTGTATTGTGCCATTTTACTCAAATCTACCTGAGGCAATTGGAAATTATACAGGGTCACTCTTATGTTTGGAAACATTGGAAATGGCCCATTATTTCCAAAAGTAAGAGAGCTAGCAAGAAGTGTCATATAAATAAGGTTTAGACTTTTAAAAATCTAGTGGAGTGTAGAAAAACTGTTTTGATTTTTGGTTTAAAGGTAAAGTTTTGATACCTTTACCTTTAAAGACGCCCGAGAAATTTAAGAGAAACCCTGCCGCATTATTACTTACATTACCACATTATTACTTGAGACGGGAATACATTGTCTTATTATGTTTTTTAATGAAACTTGCTATTTACTTGACGTTTCGTCCGTCTTAGTAGGCTTTTTCAAAAGGTCTTATTTATTATTTAAGTTTGTTTCCATTCTTAAAATTACATGTTAAACCTAAAATAATTTTAAAATTTTACAAATTGTTAACATTGATATAAAACTTACATTTAAAATATCATATATCTTTTAAATTTTAAACGAAAATAAGACAAAAACAAGTACTGGCGTAATCAAATTCATGTTTTTCTGTTTTTTCGTGTTTGTGTAAGGCTGTCGATGCATTTTTTGTATACTTGTGTCCCTTCAACCTACTCTCCAATAGTTGAGTAGTCATGCCTATATATTTTGCTGGACAGTTTAAACAGGGTACTGAGTAGATTAGATAGATTTTTTTTGGTACTTTACTTTTTAGTGTAGTAAACAAAGAACCAATTAAGTTGTGTGCTTTGTGACATGCAATTATATTATGTATTCCTAAAATGTATTTTATTTTTTCTGATAACTGATTTGTGTAAGGTATTGCTATATATTTTTTTAATGTTATCTTGTTTTAATTGATTAGTTTGGTTATAATGTTTTTGGATTCTTTGTTTAATTATTTTTTTGATAAACCTTTCAGGAAAATGATTAGATTTTAAGATATTTATTAGTTTTTTGGAGAGTTTCGGGGCGATATTCAGGTGACGTGAGGGCTATGCACGATCAGTTAGACCAATTACGACACTTCTTTTTTGGTTATTGAGATGATGAGAATTAAAGTTAAGGTAACGTCCAGACCATGTTTCTTTCGTAAACCATTTTGTTTTTAAATTATTGTTAGTTTGAGTGATTATGGTTAAATCTAAGAAAAATATTTGGTTATTTTCTTCTGCTTCAAATGTGAATTGAAGTTTAGGACGGAAACTATTAAAAGCTAGTAATACACTGTCGATTTTGTTTTCTGGAATTAAAGCCAAACAAGCGTCAACGTAACTTTTAAAAAAAGTAATATTAAAATCCAATTTTTCGAGAACTCTTTCTTCTAGAGACTCCATTAGTATTTGTGCCACCGTGGGAGAAATTGGTGAGCCCATGGCGCAACCTACTAATTGGAAGTAGTTATTTAGGATGACGATATTTAATGCTTTTATAAAATCGTTGTAAGTTAAAGTTGTAAAATCTTTTCGCTCATTCCATTTTTCTTTTATCGCTGTAGCTACAAGTTCATTAGGTATATTAGTATATAAAGAAATTACATCTAAAGATATAAGTTTGGAGTTTGGTGGTAATTTTACTGAATCAATGAATTGCTTAAAGGTAAAAGAGTCTTTTATTTAATGATTGTTTATTCCTGTGATGTCTGATAAACATTTGGACAAATATTTTGAAAGGTTATAGAAAGGCGATTGAACACAAGCAACAATTGGACTTAGAAGGAATGCTTGGTTTATGCAATTTGGGTAGTCCATAAATTTGATGCAACTGTATTGTGTATAAACAAATTTTTACTTTTTATGTCAGTTAATATATTTTTGTTTTTAAGCTTTTTTATAAAAGAATTGCTTTTGTTTTGTAGAACGTTTGTAGGGTCGGATTTTATTTTTTTATATGTGTTTGTGTCATTTAGAAGTTGAATCATTTTCGTGTCATAGTCAGTGGTGTTCATTATGACAGTTTTGCTAGTTTTGTCAGGTGTAAGGATGGTAATTTGAGAGCTATCCTTAATAAATTGTTTAGTTTTGTTAATTTTTTTAATTATACGATTTTGGAAATTGTTCATTTTAATTAGTTTATGCCTGATTTTAAATTTATGGTTAGTAATTGCATTTACGACATTAGAGCTTATGTTGTCTTTTATTGCATTGGGCTGATCATGAATATATATATATATATATATATATATATATATATATATTTATTTATTTATTCATAGTTCACAGCGACTTGCTGAAATATGTTCAATAATTAATATTAAAAAGTGATAGCGGATTTAATTAATTAATTCGTTTTAAAAGTTTACTAACTTTTAGCATATAAAACTTAGCAAGTTTAGTAACAGTAGATACTTGTAGTTTTCAGGCAAAACTTAAGTTTATTAACTTTTCTGTCTAAAGTCAAAGTTACACTAGAAAAATCGCCATGAATTTCAAAAGTAAAGAAGTTTATAGGACAATTTCGCTATTTGTTTGATACATTTTTTCCCACAACTAATTTTGTTTTTCTTTTGTTGCGAACATTTTGATGGATCATTGTTATAACTTATTAAAAATATTTTAGAATCCTTATGAAGTAACAGTGGACGAAGACACGGAGCCGGGAACATCAGTTTTAACGAACATTTCCGTTATTGACAAGGACACTGTTGGCGGAAATATTGAAGTAACCTGCCTCAATACGTTGGAATATGTTGACGCTTGTGATACTTTCAACATAAAGCAGATAAGTTCTAGTGTTAATTCTTATGAAGGGGCGATTGTTCTTGCAAGAAAACTAAATTATACTGTTCAGGATCAATTTATGTTTTCTCTCAAGGCCACAGTAAGTATAAATTTAATTTTTTAAAAAATCCATTTTTAGTCAATTTATATAGACAGATGAAACGGATAATTGAAATTTTTAATAGATTTTTCAAATATGAAAATAAAGCGACAAGAGATATTAGGATGCAGTTTACGCAGATCTTTTGTTTACTTATAGTTACAAAATTTATTATACAGGGTGTAAAGCAAGAGCATGAAAAATATTTTTAACTTTAAATTTACAAAAACAATTTAATTTTTTTTTTGGTGGTATTTACTTTTATAATATCTTTTTTTAATCGGTTGTTTTGTGAAAATGTATTTTTCAGTAATTTCATATATACAAGGTGATTATTTGCCAACTTTTTATTTTTATAGTTAGACAATAATTAGCAGCGAAGGCGTTTTTAAAGTGTAAAAACCCTTTTATTTCTTTAAGATTACAGGGTCTTGCAAATAGTAGTATTTTTTTAACTTGAATATCCTGCAGACATCTATGAACAGGCCTTGTATATCCACTATTTGTAGAAATAAGAAAGTCTTTTAATTCGGAAATTATAGCGATATCTTTAATATGATAAAACAAATTAATAAAATAACAGGTGACATGTTAAAAAAATTGATAATTTAAATTAATGCTCGAACTCAATGCAAACTTCTAGGCTAATTTGATATCATATACGTTATGCCTATTCCAGTGATCCTTTTTGCTAATTAATTCATACGCATTTACCGTAACTGTGTTGGTAAGCTCCAACAGGGTTGTATTTTGGACATAAAGGGCTAGTTATAGGTAACAAAAGACCAAAAGGCAATAAAGGAGTTCAAAAACTTGATACTATAAGCACTTATGTTCTTTCTGTCATATATTATATAAATAACTCCATTAATGCAAATATGTTACAACAAAATCAGTATAAATTTAACTATAAAATATTTCTTCATGTAGAATTTTTGACATGGCCCGTATTATCGCTCAAAGATTCTTCACAATTTATTAAGGCATAAAAAATAGCAATAAAAATCAGTGGATTATAATATTGCATGGAAAGGCGCAAAAACATGTTCGTAAAATATAATGCACCAATTAAAGCTTTGCAACTGAAATTGTTTAAGATATCAAAGTTAGCTAAAAAACAAAATGTCGTCAATTCCAATTGTTTTCAAGATATTCTCGTTTGAAAATTGATAATTTCGAACTTCGAGAGGGGGTAATACTAATATCTAAACAGTTTGACCTGAGGTAATACAAATCGCACATTCTATCAAAAATGTTATTGTTTCTTCTTATTTTTAGGTTTAACATGGCGTTAAGCTTTTTCCGATTTTTTTTCCTGAAAAGTAGAAAGCTTTTATAGACAAAAAAATTAATGTTATAAGAAACACAATATTAAACTAACATAGAAATGCCTAATTAGTTTTACACTAGGTCGAATCGTTTAAAACCTATTAAACTCCGAAATTGTCATTTTTCATGTGTGAATATCTCGACAGGAATTGAAGATAGTCATAGACTATGTTATACCAAATTGAGTTGCACAGAGTTTAAAAATGTAATAAAATACAGGGGATTGCGTTTAAACTCTTGATTTTTTATTTATTTGGTTATATATTTTTTTTCAATTCTGTAATCAGTTTTTTTATTACATATTTTATCACATAGGGAATAGCTCTACAAGTTTCGAATTTAAGGTTTTTTTTTATTTCTACAAATAAAAGGTTGTTTATTATTTAGGTCTCCTGTAGGGTATTAGATTTAAAAAGTCCTACTTTTTGTTTCGCTAATCTGTAATCTTAAAGTACTGACATGCTTTTTGCACTTTAGAAAATCGTCTCTAAAAAGCCCTACCTATCTATAGAGGGTGTTAAAAATTGGAAGGGATAGGAAAAAGAAAGGATTGACATTTCAAAAACCTTAAAAGATAGACATAGACATAGATGGGGAGCCCTACAAGGGCAGCACTTAGGCTCACTGGGGCCCATTGTGCTATCCCCCCAAATAGGCGTGTCAGGCCAAGAGCCCAGTCCTTTTTAGAAAGGAAAGGACCCTTTCAGGTCTCGCACGTCCCACAAACTCTGGTTCCACATAGATGTCGCCCAATCAAAGCAGTCTGGCGTTGACTGAAGCGTCACATCGACATACTAGATGCTCGGTAGTTTCATCTACCTCAGCACAAAACCTGCAGTATGGATCGTTGTCGAGTCCCATCTTATGCATGTGATATTTCACCAGTGTCCAGTTAGGACCCCGGTAATGATTCTAAGTTCACCTCTGTTTACTCAAAACGGCTATAAGGGCCTGATATGAAGACCTTAGACTGTCTGAGTCCTGCCAGGTCGGGCCATTCAACACGGAATTCCTCAATAGTGCGATTCTTAATCCTAGACTTGACAGCTGAAGGAGCAATTTCAAGAGAAAGTTCCGGCCCGGTGAAAGCGGTGTTGCTACTCACCCAAATGAGGCTAACCCTATTGGACTCACACAGCCTCTCTAGGGCTCTCTTGCATTCAAGTGTTAGCAGCGAATTGACCCTGTTCGAGGACAGAGCTTTAATCGCGGCTTGACTATCACAGCATATATAGATATTGCCGTGATATCCTCTGGAAAGGTTTTCCTGTACGCAGTCCAAGATTGCTGTAATCTCAGCCTGATGTACAGTCGCATACCGTTCAAGAGCAAGACTAACTTTTGGCTCTGGGACTCTGCCCATAGATTCCCGCCCCAGATCCCTCCTTCATTAGAGAGCCATCTGTAAACCAGACAAGGCCCTTCGGTTTGAGGAAGGACGGGGAGGAATCCCTCTTTTGTTCTCTCTCAGGAACAATTACACAAAACCTTTTAGAGGCAATTGAGACCGGAATAATGACATCTCTCCTTGCTAGGAGAGGGTCTGATCTGATCAGTTCAGTCCAAACTCGCGTATGCCCAAAATTCCAGTCTCTGTATATCCAACGACCCCAGTCGTTTAAACGAACAGAAGCCTTCCGAGCCTCTTCCTCTACAAGCACGTGCAGAGGTCCCAGTCCCAGAATGGCCTCCACCGGTCGGTGTGGTTCTTATAGCTCCAGTTATGCCCAGACACTCAAGTCTCTGCAACTTGTCAAGCATCCTCCTGTATGTCGTCCTGCGAGTGGCGGGCCACCACACAACAGCGCCATAGGTGATCATTGGCCTTATCACTGACGTGTAAAGCCAATGCACAATACGAGGTTATATACCCCAAGTTGATCCGAAGGACCGTCTGCACGCCCATAGACACGCTGTGGTCCTTTTTGTGATCCTTTCAATATGATCCCTTCAGGTCAGTCGGGAATCTATTAAGATAACCAGATATTTTACCGACTCGGAAGGTCTCAACTCTTTTCCAAAGAGGGTGAGCCTCTCAAGGTCCACTTTCCTCTTGTGGGTAAATGGTACCATTTCGGTCCGGATTAACAGACAGACCGTGTTTTTGGCACCACTTTTTCACCATGGCCAAAGCCCTCTGCATGAGCCTTATAATAGTGTTTGGGAACTTGCCTATTACCATAATGGCAAGATAATCAGCGTAGCCTTGAGCATAAACTCCGCTCTCGTTGAGAGTATGAAGCAGCCCATCCACAACCAGACACCACAAAAGCGGAGAAAGAACTCCACCCTGCGAACATCCTTTGACCACGGACGAACATACTGTCACGCTCCTAAGAGAAGATGTTATGATTCTGCTTTCAAGCATGACGCGAACCCACCTAATTACAGCCCTATCCACGCCAAAATTCTCAGCAGCCTTACTAATGGAGTCAAAAGTGGTGTTGTTAAACGCCTCCTCGATATCCAAGAACACACCCAGAGCCACCTCCCTGGAGTAGACCCCACCTCCACTCTACTGACTAGTCTATGAAGGTCTCCGTCGACATGGCCGTCCTGTAAGCGTGCTGGAATGGGTGCATAGGATTTCTACCCAGTGCGCTATTTCTTATATAAGCATCCACGATCTTGTCCATGGTTTTTAAAAGAAAACAGGATAGACTGATGGGCCGAAAGTCCTTAACCGTTTCCTAGCAATTACGACACGGTTTAAAAATAAATGCTACCCGAACCCTGCGCCATCGTTCGGGAATATATCCCAAAGCCAGGCAGGCCCGAAAAAGGCGCAAAAGATGTGGGATCAGTGGTTCCTGACCCTTCTGAAGAAGCGCAGGGAATATTCCATCTGGTCCCGCACTCTTAAATGGGCAAAACAAAGATATTGCCCACTTAATAATGACTACTGTAACGACCTTAGCGGCCGTTTTCCAGTCAACCGGGCCTGCCTCTACTTGGAGAGTCTGCCCAGTAACCTCATCATTAGATTCCGGACGAGAGCTTGGAAAATGAGTTTCCAGGAGCATTTCTAGAGCCTCCTCTGCGGTGGTGGTACCCACGCTCTGTCCTCGACCTTTTGAGAGAATCCTTTGAAGTCTAGAGGCTTCCGGAAGACCTTCTAAGCTTTCGCAGTAGGTCCTCTAAGATCATCCTCTCTTGGAACTGCGTATCAGTTCTTTGTACCTGCGTTGAGAATTCCTATATTCTTCGCAGTCAGCAGGTAATTTCGATCGCATGGCCCTGTTAAAGAGCCTGCGTGTATCTTTACGAGCCTTTTCAAGATCCAAGTTCCTCCAAGGTGTTTTCTTGGTACCTCGATAGGTCCGCAATGCACAATTCTCCTCATAGGAATCTATTATGGCTTCCTGTATAGAGTTTGCCACGTTATCCACTTTCCTTACTTTACAGCATGGCATTAGTGGCATATCTAACCGCACCTTAAGTGACTCCATATAGTGACCCCAGTTGGTTGTCCTCGGGTTTCGAAAACTACTGAGCTCCATGTCGTGCTCAAGGTTTAGCTTAAAGAGGAGGTGTCTGTGCTCCGATAAAGATGGCTCATCAAACACCCTCCATTCCCTAACAACCGGAACCAGCAAAAATGATCCCAGAGTAAGGTCAATAACCTCCTGCCTTCTTGACGTGACAAGAGTTGGAGTGTTCCCCCGATTCAGAACTTGCGCCCCTCGAGTTGGTGTCAGTGCTGGCCCACACAACGTTATGTGCGTTGGCGTCACATCCAACAACAAGAGGAAGCCCGTTGTTCCTACAGTATCTTATTAAGTCAATGAGTTCCCTGGTAGGTGGGTCCTCTCTTGAGTCATAGGGAAACCTTAAGAGATACGAGGTTGGTTAAATGAAAGCAAAGTTGCGCAATTTAATTTCGAAAATAGACTGTTGACAAACTTGGAAAATTCCGACTATTCCTGAAGATATCCGTAAAATGTCGAAAATCGTCATTCTATTTACTGCCCTCGTAAAAGGGAAGTATTGTAATGGTAAAAAAATTACTCTCCGAGATGTTTTCGGATCTTCACGTTTCAGGGTCCCTAGATAACGAAAAATATGATTTCTCAAGTCCGTCCGTCTGTCTGTCTGTCTGTTTGCGTGTCTGTCTGTCTGCCTGTCTGTCTGTCTGCCTGTCTGTCTGTTCGCGACGTAGCTAAAAAACTACTTACTCGATTGACTTGAAATTTTGGTAAAAAATTAAGGATCATACCGGGATGGCCTGGTAATATTTTGGTAAAAATTCGGTATGGCGAAACAAAATGACGGGTTAGTGAAATGTTAAAAACATTGTTGTTAAAAAACGACTCATCCAGTTTATCTGAAATTTTGCAAAAACATCATGTATTATGTTGGAATCAACTAATAACATTTTGTTACCAAGATGGCGGAACAAAATGGCGGCGTAATAAAATATATAAAAATTCAGCCTGAAAAAAAAACTGCTTAATGGTTTGATTTCAAATTGTGTGCCAAAATTGTGGTACGGGGATCAACTAGTAAAATCATGGTACTAATTCAAGATGTCCGCACAAAATGTCGGCCAAATAAAATGTTTTTAGGCGTGAAAAAAGTCAACCTCTCACTTTTACACATCTTTACGTTTTAAAGTCGCTAAATGCCAAAAAATATCGTTTTATCAACTCCGTCGGACAGTCTGTCCATCTTTCTATTTATTTGTCAGTTCGCGGCATAGCTTAAAGACTACTTACCCGATTGACTTCAAATTTTGGTTAAAAATTAAGGGTCATATGGCGAGTGAAATGTTAAAAAGGTTATTATTAAAAAACTACTCATCCAATTTATCTGAAATTTTGCGAAAAACATCAAGTATTATGTTGGAATAAAATGGTAACATTTTGATACGAATCCAGGATGACGGTTTAATAAAATATTTAAAAAATCAGCCTGAATAACTACTTAATAAATTGATTGCAAATTGTGTACGATAGCTAACTGTGGTATAGAGGTCAACTAGTAAAACTGTGGTACTAATTCAAGATGGCGGAACAAAATGGCGGCCAAATAAAATTACAAACATTCGTAAAAAAAATCACCCACCAAAAAATATGTTTCATCAATTCCGTCGGCCCGTCTGTGGATCTGTCTGTCTGTCTGTTTGTCTGTCAGTTCGCGGCTTGAACTGACACAATTGACTTCAAATTCCGATAAGTGTGTAAGAGTCATATGGTGATCATCTGGTAATATTTTGGTAAAAATCGAATATGGCAAAAATAAAATGGCGGCCTAGTGAAATGTTAAGAAAAAATATTATGAAACAGCTACTTGTCTAATTTATTTCAAATTTTGCTAAACATCAATTATTATGTTGGAAATAACTGGTAAAATTATGGTACGAATCCAAGATGGCGGCACAAAATAAAAAACTATAAAATCTACTTAATGATTGCAAATTGTGTGCCATAACTAATTGTGGTATAGTGCTTAACTACTGAAACTAGTTACTAATTCAAGATGGTGGAACAAAATTGCGACCGAATAAAAATGTTGTAATCGTGAAAAATTCACTTTCTAGATTTTACATATATTCACGTTTTAACGTCCCTAGATGCCAAAAAAATATGTTTTATCAAGTCCGTCGGTCCGTCTGTCGGTCTTTCTGTCAGTTCGCGACATAGCTTAAATACTACTTACCCGATTGACATTAAATATTGACAAAAAATTAAGGGTCATATGAGGATAACCTGGTAATATTTTGGTAAAAATCAATATGGCTGAACAATGTCAAAATTTTTTTGGTAGAGGAGTGTATTATTTGGGTTCATATCCAGAAAAAAACAAGTCTTTTTTTGTTAATTATCGACGTTTCGGAGCTTAATTTGTGCATCCTCAGGACACATAGATCCTATATCCTGCAGGAAACCCATATTATCAGTCTTTACCTACTCCACAGGTCCGCAGATATTTCCTAGATATTATGTTTCTAAATGGTTTTCGTTATCAAACCTCTTGTTTTTATGTTACAGTGGTGTATTATTTGGGATTAGGGCCCAGTAAAAAAACAAATGTCTATTTTTAAGTAGTCGACGTTTCGCAATTTTATTGTCGCACCCTCAGGACACATAGTTTCTATATCCTGGAACTCCATGTTATTATTATTTGGGGTTAGGGTCAGTCAAAAGACTTTTTTACTTACTTTATGTTGCATCCTCAGGACACATATATAGGTTCCGCATGATATTTTCCAGTTGTTTATATTATATTATATATATTAAGTTTCCAAATGGTTTTCGTAAACGATCCTCTTGTTTTTTTTTAGAGTGGTGTATTATGTAGGGTTAGGATCCAATAATAAAAACAAGTCTTTTTTTTGTCGAATTGTCGACGTTTTGCAACTTTATTGTTGCATTTTTTATGTTTGTTAAATGACAAGACACATATAAAATCGATTTTATATCTTGATTATAATTTTAATGAAACCCATATTATCAATCTTTTTACCTACTCCGTTGCACATATTATAAAATAAAGGAAGAGAGCCACATATTAAGTTTCTAAATGATTATATTGTGACTAACGATCTTCTTGTTGTTAGAGTGGTGTATTATTTGGGGTTAGGGAATATCTGCAGACCAACGGTGTAGGTAAAGACTGATAATGTGGGTTTCATGTAGGATATTAAAACTGTGTCTTGAGGATGCAAATAAAAAATTGCGAAACGTAGACATTTTAAAAAAAGTCTTTTGTTTTTTTACTGGATCCTAACCTCAAATAATATACCACTTTAATATAACAACAAGAGGATCGATAATAAAAACCCGCTAGAAACTTAATATCTGGGAAGATAAGATAACAAGAAGATCGATAACGAAAACCAGCTAGAAACTTAATATCTGGGAATATGGGTTTCAATTTAAGGTGGAGAAACAAAGTGGCGGCCAAAAAATTTTTTAAAAAAATCATTGTAAAAAAATCTTGTTCAATTGATTTTGCAGAACAATCAGATGTGAAAATGGCATAAACTGGTACGAGTTCAATATGACGTTGAAAATGGCGGTATGTGTCAATGTAAAAACTACTTATTAGATTTACTTTATTATGCCCAAAAGTCAAGTGTGGCATAGGTAGAAAGAAAATGGTAAAATATTGGTAGAAAACCAATATGATGGAAACAAAAATGAAAAGACAGTATGTGTAACACATATCTACTGTGACTATGTACTGAACTAAATTGGGCCACACTTCCCTATTCCTAACAAATGGAAAAAATCATAACGAGGGAAGTTCCGGGTAAAGAAATTTACCGATTTTTTTATTCTGTTCATGCTGCATTTGAAGACACAGTATAAAATAAATTTTATATCTTTATAGCCATTTTTCCCCCTCTATAAAATAATGAACCCCGATTTAAAATTCCACGCTTCGTCTTTGAGGTCTTATCATCAATTTCATTTTTTAAATAGGGACCTTCTCAAAACCAAGGATGTAATGCACTCAAACATTTAGACTTCTTAAAAATCCTCCTTGGTAAAATTTTTGGTTTTCCGTTTCTCTATAACACAGTCTATAAGTCTCTTATGGGGAAATCATAAATCTTCTGTTCAAACACTACATTTTGGAAGGTCGAACGCTTGTTAAAAATAAAATAAAAAATCCAGGTCCCTATTAAAAAAAATAAATTGGCGATAAGACCTCGAAGACGAAACGTCGGATTTTAAGTCTGAATACACTATCTTGTAGAGGAGGAAAAGAGGCTGCAAAGATTTAAAATTTATTTCAATGCAGTCTAAAAAAAAATAAAAAGGAATACGACGATTTTCGGTTTTTTACTGATACGCGACTACTTCTTACGGTTTTTGAGATTTCAGTGCCCTTCGAATTTGAAACTTCCTGTATATTATTGTTTATCAAGAAAATTTAAAAATTGATGTATGTAATAACCCTGTATATGTCAAAATTTTGAAATAAGTGGTATGTAAAATGACACGGCGAAATGAACAGCTAATATTTTTGCTTTAGAAACATAATGTGTTATACGGTGTTTTCGACTTTAAGAAGACACCTGAATTTACATAACTACTAAACCAGCCATGTCAAACATGCGGCCCCCGAGCCGCATGCGGCCATAATCAGTTTTGAAAACAGCCAGATAATGCGGCCCGCGAACAAGTTTGGTATAATAAAATGTACAATTGTACATAGTGCCATCTATGTTTAGTAGGATGAACTACACTTACTCAACCTAAAACCTAAAGCCAAACGTTATCTAGCTTGTTCCATGAAATTCTATCGCGCAAAAACATAGCTGACGCTATCTGAACATTCTGGAAAGAACTCGAGAAATCACAATCCGTATATAAGCTGTGTTCAATTGAGTTCAGTCGTTCAGTGTTTAGTCAGTTATGAGTCAGTTGCGATAGAGTTTCGAGTTGAGTTGCGCACTTATTGTTAGAACACTTAACAGTACTTATTATAATTTATTTCGGATACAGATTTTAACATGTCTCTTTCAAAACCAAGTGGAAGTAAGAGGAAACTTGTACATGAGCATCATATCTTTCAAGAAAAGTGGGAATTAGAGTTTTTTTGCTGTGAAGTGAAAGAAAAAATTATTTGTTTAATTTGTAATAGTACAGACGGTGTCCCAAAATTATATAATATAGAACGTCACTATGATATTCATAAAACTATGTTTGACAAGTATACAGGCATGGCCAGAAACGAGAAGTTAAATAAGTTAAAATCACGGTTGAAAGATCAGCAGGTTATGTTTACACGTCCAAAGCAAGAAAATGAATCTGTCCTTCGAGCGAGCTACGTACTGTCGGAGTTGATCGCGAAACACTCAAAACCATTTGTTGAAGGTGAATTTATAAAAGAGCGCCTTGTAAAGGCCGCGGAAACTGTAAGTCCCGGGAGCGTGAAGGGATTTCAAAATATATCCTTGTCCCGGAATACTGTCGCTACAAGAGTTACTAAGTTGGCTGCCAATATAAGTGATCAGATAAAAGCAAAATCAGACTCTTTCATTGCATTTTCTATTGCCTGTGACGAAAGTACGGATGTGTGTAGTGTGGTGCAACTCGCTCTTTTTCTTCGTGCGGTTGATACAGATATCAATGTGTATGAAGAATTACTGGAATTAGTACCATTGTATGATACAACAACTGGGAAGGATATTTTCAATGCTGTTTATGAGCTTCTGCAAAAGTACAATTTAGATTTGTCAAAACTGTGTTCAGTTGCAACAGACGGAGCCCCTTCAATGACTGGAGTAAAAAATGGCTTCGTTAAAATATTACAGACAAAGATCAAAGAAACGGGCAGTGACAAACCAGATTTTCATCATATTCATTGTATAATCTACCAAGAAGTTTTATGCTCAAAAGTGATCAAGTTGGAAAGTGTTTTAAAGTCAGTGAAAAAAATTATAAACTTCATAAGGTCACGAGGCCTTAATCAGCGACATTTTTCTGCATTTTTACGTGATTTAGAAAGTGAGTACACTGGTTTACCATATTATGCAGAGGTGCGATGGCTTTCGTGTTCTATGGTTTTAAAACCCCAAAGAAGAAATACGCGTTTTCATGGAAACAAATGGAAAAGATGTCAGCTTATTATGCTATGTACCTTATTTACAAGATCTTTCATTTATGGTAGATATCACAAAACACTTGTAGGACTTAATACGAAATTGCAAGGACCATGATCATGTGAAAGCTTTCAAGTGTAAGATGATGATGTGGGAAAAACAGTTAGCAGAGGATAATCTGTCACATTTTCTGACTTGTAAGGCATATCAGGAAAGCACCAAGTGTCCCAATATCATACAAAATATATTCAGAGAAAATGAGAAGTCTTCTGGCAGAATTTGAGAAGCGTTTTCAGGATTTTAAGAACCAAGAAAAGTATTTTCTTTGATGAAAGGAAACAAATCTTCCGCAAGATCGCCATTGACGGACGCACACTTGGACGCAGTTTTAAAAGTTTTTTCTGCTGATAAATTCGCGCCACAAATAGACAACTTAATTAAAGACAAAAGATGTCAAATATCTGGCAAAAGAATTTAATGTTTGTAGTTTTTTGTAATGTCCTTTTTATTGGAAATTTAATAAACAGACTTGTCCTATAATAGTACTTTTTCTCAAGATTTTCAGTAGTTTGTGTTCTTTAAGATAAGGTTTTGCGGCCCACCTAGTCGATAGTCTTCATGCTTTTGGCCCACCAGTGACTTTGAGTTTGACATGGATGTTCTAAACCAAGAGAAAACATTTGAAAATCGTCCTTAAAAAATATTCTGAATTACTAAAAACCTCCAATATACTTTTAATATTTAAGCTGGTTTCCATTTTACAGATCGCTGAGATGCGCTGGAACATATGTTTTTTATCATATGTTTTCGAGTAAATTAAATTATATTCTGAACACCCTGTAGCAAACTAAATGCTAAGACACAATTTAGTCAAAAAATTCCATCATAGGAATAAAGTTAAAAGGATACATGTTTAATAACTAAAAGGAAACAACATTTTTACAAAAAAGCCGATTTTTCTAAAAAAACTCAACTCAAAATATTACAAATATCGCTGAAATCTATTAAAATTGCTAATTATCCATTTCATCTGACTATGAGTTTATTTGCCTTACCAGCTAAGGGTATTTTCCTATATAATATCGTAAATTTCGCTCTCTAATGATATATTTCCTACTCAGGATGGAACTCTAACAAGTACCTCGGATGTCGTTATCACAGTTCGAGACATTCAAGATACCCCACCCAGGTTTTTGAACAATCTAACCGCCGAGTTGCCTGAAGATGTGCCAATTAACACACTAGTTTTTACAGCTAAAGCTGAGGATGGAGACAGAGGAAATCCTAGGAAAATATTTTACGAATTAATTCATAGTAAGTGACGTTTTCGTGTTCATTATTCACAACTAGGGTTACGACCTGTCCTATTGTCTTTGCACCTTGTTCTATTTCTGGGAGTAGGGTAATTAATGTGCTGATTCATTAGCATTTAGAATTCCATGAAATGATCGCGCGTCGAAAGTGAGAAGGGTAGTAAGAATTCTAACTAATGTTTAAATGTTGTCTAAAATTTAACGAATTACTTTAAATAGCTAAATGAGATATTATAGGGATATTATCTGGATTTACATATCGAAAAAACAGCATAAAGCTCAAAAGAGGATTGGTTTTTATAATTCTTTATGACTGACCTCAACTTGTGAATAAGAGTTTCAAATGCCTGCCGTGACAAAACATTAAGCGGGTCAAATTTACAGATCTGGCTGGCCATGCTTTGTCACTACTACCACTTATTCATTTATTCCTAAAATTCGTATTTATAATAGTTTTTTTTTTCTGGGAGCCACAATCAAGTAAAAGATATTTTGTAAAAAAAAAGTCATTTTTCATTGACAGAAGAGACTTTGGACTGCCCACAATATTTCTGTTAGATATGAGCTTGATGCAAAATACTTAAATGCAACAATTAATTTTTGCTTCACTTATCATGGCGTTGCTCATTACTTTTAATTTTGGGAATAAATATTTAAAATATTACGTCAGAGACATTGTTTTCAAATAGCCGGGTCAAAATTAAAACTCTTTTTAATGCATTTCCGGATCAGTGCTTGGATTGACAGAAAGTTACAATAACTTGAAAAATCTCATTTGATTTAAAAATGTCTTTTTAACAATTAACAATATCCTACTTTTACATTTTTATAGTACAATCATCCAAAAATAAAAATATATTTTGGACCCGCCATTTTGTGGTTTGCAAAAAATATTATATTTTTTATTATCGTAATACCAATAGGTTTTCTGATTTCTGAACGTTATATTGTTTATTATATTCTCACAACGTACAATTTTTTCGGGTTTTAACTACAAAATGCTGTTTATTTATCTTCGTAAAAGTAATGAATTTTTATTGTTTTTAAGAACTTTTTATAGACTGATAAATGGCACATAAATACCTTACATTCTATAGAGAAAAAGAAAGAAAGTTACTGATCGTGTGTTAACATCTGAGGACCTGTTTACGTCACGCTTACAGTGGCGCCATTGTTGGCTACAGGAGAAACTAGAGCTTTTGGCAGGCGGTTTAAAGCTTGGATATTATTGTTTTGGTGTGTTGATTTTTGTCAAATTGTTTGTTAATTTTCTTTCGAATCCAAATCTTGGCAAGCACGGGAGAGCACTTTTGTCAAAACCGTAATAAATTAAGAGAATAACAATATCTGAACACTCCTAACAATTTTTATAAATATTTCGTACATTTTATCGAATTTGTATTTTGTATGATTGGCAATAAAGCGAGAATATATTTTGGTAATTTAATGCTCAATATTGACGTCTTAAAGATGAATTTAAACATGGATTTAAAAACAATTAAATATCACGAAATTAATTATATTTCTTCTGAACAATGAAACAAGAAACGTTTTTTTGCCACTATGTTATATGCTAGTCTTTCATTCATTACATCAGAAATGTATGTATAGCCCAATCTAACATATTTCTGTGCGATACGTAAAAAATAAAAATTCAGAATAATTAATAACCTATTAGAATCTGAAATATTCTCTCTGTATTGTAATATGCCAGGAATACATTAATAAAACAAATAATATTATAAATGAAATGTTTATTTTAACTAATATTAATAACCTGAGTCATTGCACATGTTTATATTGTATCCTACCTCTATGCCCTACAGGAACATAGTACCTGCATTGCGCATTAAATCCGGCGGTCTCCTTTTATTTTGTTGTCCCTGTTACATTTTTAATAAAGTAAATAAGTATTGGGACCTGTTTTTAATTAAGTCCAAAAATTTCAATTGGTTAGCACCTCTGCAACAGTTTTATTTTTTTTAAACCAATTCAAAAACATGTTTACTTTAATTTCCTGTCGCAGTGTATTTTATTAAAAGAAGCATTTTTTACAGATTTATTTCTTTCATGTGGGATTAAAATGTCAGTTCGTACATGAAAAGTATATATACTTGGTTAGAACACACCGATATATACCTCATTTTATTAAATGGATCGTTGTACATACGAAATCACAAAATATTACTTTTTTTTTGCGGTCTCGACTTTTTTTATTAACAAAAAACTGGAAAAATTATTATTTTTTTAAAATCGTGTTTTTTTATGTTTGCCTTCGTATAATTTCGTACCTAATTAAGCTAGCGAGACGATTTTTTTTTACTTAAAGCAGACATTTTGGCGCTTCTTCCCATGTAAAACATGATAGCTGTTATTTATTTTAAATATGGCTAAATATCGATGAATCTGAAGTTTTACAAATTATGTAAACAAGTTTTCACTAATCGAAAAAAATTTTTGTTTTTGAGAATTTTATATAACATGCAGCGAATGAAATGTAGACAAAATATTAAAAACGTTTTTGGTAGCAAAATCTTTAGTGTAGCTTTCATACTTTAGGTACTACGATTTTTTAAAGTGCACGAAATTTAAAATTTTGGTTATAGTGGAGTAAATAATGGGTAATTTTGTGTCGTTTTTTTTTAATGCGCTTAGAACACGATCAAACCTATTGGGTATTGTTCTCCACATCATTCTACATTTGAAACCTAAAAATATGACCTTTCTTCCCTGTTTCGACTTTAAACAATAAACTACAAAAAACTGTGAAAATTAATTTTTTTATATTTCCCCTGTAATATATTCTTACCTAATTAAGCTATCGAGACGATTTTTTTTTACTCAAAGCAGACACTTTGGCGCTTCTTTTATATTTATATTAAACATGATAGCTGTTTTTTTATTTTGAATATGGCTAAAACGTCAATAACTTTGGAAGTTCAAAAATTATGCGGGCAGGTTTTTACTAAAAGATTTTTTTTTGTATTTGGAAAGTTCTTATAACATGCAGTGAAGAAAATGTAAACAAAATATCAAAAAAAAAGTTTTTGAAAGCAGAATCGTTAGTGTCACCTGTATAGTTTAGGCGTTACGATTTTTTGAATCGCGCGAAATTTAAAAATTTGCTCATTAGTCTGCGAATCTAGAGCGACAAATATAATCTGACCGGAGCGCCCAGGACGAGACGAGGCAGTGATTATTTACTTAATATCATAGCTATACAAGCGTCACCAAGTTGTTGAGGATTTTATATACTATGCTGCAAAAAATATTGAAACATTCGTACATACATATATTAGGCTTCTTCATTTTCTGATTCTGATAAATCGTCAATAAAACTTAAACTATTACTGCACAATTTGCATTTACATTCTTCTGTCATGCATTTTAAACCTTGTTTTACGCAAATACATTTACTACTGTTGAAATTTTTGCATTTTGTTAACTGTGGTATCCGTATATCATCTTTCAAAACCCAACTATACTTTGAAAGATTTTCATATACAGGTTCTCGTAAATTACTCGAATACCAAACTTTTAATTGATAAATACACCCTACAAAAAACAAATATTAATAAACTTTGTTAAGTGCTAAAATGAGACATAAGTATACCTTTTTAGATGCAGTTCAAACGCATCTACTGTCGAAGTTGTTGTTAAAAGATATCTTAAGTTTCTAATGTTTCTGTCTTTGTTTTTATACAATTAAAAAATAAATTTGCTGGCAACATCCATGGATTCTTTTTTGGATAGTAATGGTAGCATTTCAAGGCGTGAAAGAATCTCAATATTCTTTTGTAATGTATCAAAGGCGGTTTTTTTACCAATTTTATATAAGTAGGGTTCCCAGATTTCTCTTCTCGAAAAAAGAACAATAACTAATAATTTTATTGCGCATCCACCATTTCGTAGGAAGTTTTGTTTAATTAAATTATTAGGGAATTTTGGTAAAGGTAAAGAAAGTCTCTATAATAAGGTATTTAGCGGCATATTTATTGTTTTATAAATTTGCCTATTTTTTTCAACAAAAGTGAAATATAAAAATGTCAAACACAACAAAATTACATATTAAACTAAGCTACATTTGTATCATAACATTGTGACAACAAATAATAAAATTTTAATAAAAATATTAAAAAAAAAAACGCAACTACAACTTTAAAATGAGCTTCTATTAGCACTCATTACAAAAAGATTAAAAACTTTTGAATGCATCAAGTATATTAATAGTCTTAAAGCACAGTCTTAAATCGAAGTAGAGGGTGCACTTGAACCAGTTAGAACTGGTTCATATTTAGCCGATCCACTTATTTTTTTAAGCAATTCCCTTTGTGTTAATAAGTATCATAAAATTAGGAGCAGCTAAATTCTTTTAAATTAAACTGCGTTCCCAATTTCGACTTAATAGCCGACACGGAAAGTCGATTCCTTTCATCGGTCCATTGGGCACCCATTAAAGAAAAAACCCTCTCAGCATTCGCGTTATGGCATGGAATGGCAAAAAAAAATTGACAAAGTTTGAGAAACTCGCAAAGTGCTTCTTCATTAGAAACAGTAGAAAAATACTTCACCCATTTTTGAAATGAGAGTAATTTATGAAAAGATTCATCGTTTAGTGAAGATGAAACAAATTCATTTAAATTGCTAAATCCGTTAAAAAACTTTGAATCATTTATTTTTTTTACATTTTTATTTTGAAAACACGTTAGAGAATTCTCGATACTTTTCCATCCTGGAACAGTTTTTATACGCATCCATACAAGTAATTTAAAATCTTCAAAAGAGATGATCCACGATCTTAAATATTTCAGAGATTTACGAAAAATCTCTGAAATATTTAAGAACAAAAATTTTTTTCTAAAACGGTTACCTTAACCATGTGGCCTTTTCCATTCAGTTTTCAAATATTTGCATAATTCTCAGCGGTAAAAATGTTTCATTTAGCCGCTCTAATAACGATTTTTCAGTTTTTTGCAATATTTCTAAGATTTCCAACAATAAATTATCTTCTTTTTCCATATTCTTGATAGAGTTCTCAAAAAGAAACATTAAAGAATGGCAATAAAAATAAGCCTTATTTAATTTATTGAAAAAAAAAATTTAAAGTCATAAACTTTCATAAACTTCTAAAATCCTATTTATACATAGAAATAAGGAAAGCCACCTAGTTTTACTATGGAAAAGTAGCTTTTTATATTCAACATTCACAAAATCACATAACGATTTCAGTTTCTCCGTTCTGACTGTGTAGGTAGAAAAATGATTATAAATTTTTAATACGATTGATTCGATATCTATAGGAAGTGAATCCATTCCGTTGTGAACACAGTTGTTCAAAATATGGTTTGGAGATCCGATTCCAATTAAGGTATTTTTGACAGTTTCTTTCATATTAGCGTAAACATTATTTTTTCCTGCTCTATTTACTCCACCAAAATTAGTGTTGCAGTTATCTCCACAAAACGCAATACAATTATTTTTTAAATCAAATTTTGTTAACACATTATTTAAATATTGTACAATAGTTTCAGACTTTTCGTCACTTAGATTTTGCAGCTCAATCATTTTAACAGTAATACCTTTAATTTTGTCAAAATACTGAATTAATACCGGAAACGTTTTTAAATTCCTATACATTTTTTTAGGACTCTACAATCCCCAAGTTTACTCCGTGTGGCGCCAAGACTGAAACTACAATCGCTTCTGTTTTAGTACGCGCACAAGATATTACCTTTGCCAATTCGGAATCAGGTATAATTTTTTGAATAAGTTTAGTATTACAAAATGCTGATTTAAAACTAAAATGATGTTTAACTGTATGAAAAGTAAGCGCTCCTTCTGCCGCAGCAACTTGCTCCTCTACTTTAAAAAATTGTTTCACGAGAAAGGTCGTTTGATGCTTATTTGACGACAAATGTTGCTCTATATCACATTTTCTTTTATTGGATATCGAAAAAGTTATATTGCATAATTCATATTCTAGTGTTCCCTTTTTCATCATTTTAAATTGCTCTTGCAAAGCATGGGTAAACTTATATTTTCTCTAAAAAATGCATTTTACTATCATTGCTGCAAAACTGTATAAAAATAAACTTACTTCTTGTGTTGTCTCGGCAAAATTTACAGAAAAACAGGTGAAAAACCAGTTAAAATAAAATAAAAAATTTGAAAAGGCAACACATAATGCACCTTATCTTCCAAAAATCAAGAAGCGACATACGGCTGCCTTTTTATAATATTGGACCTTCACTTCATGATCGATTAAAGTCCAAATTGACTGACTTTGTATTGTCTCTTTTCGATATCAGACGATATAAAAAAAACGACAACTGAACTAAGTGATCTTGGCGATTTTCGAGTGACTTCAGTCGTACTATTGAATAAGCAGGGCCGTTGTTTAGTTAAGTAACAAAAGCGGCGGAGTTCGAAATGAAAAAAAAAATAAAAAACATTATTTATTGATAATATGTATATATATATATATATATATATATATATATATATATATATATATATATATATATATATGTAGTTTAACGGCTGTGGGAAAAGAGAAAATTCGATTAAATTGTAAAAAAGAGGCCGGACGCCCGGATGCGAAGAGGACATGTTTGGGAAAAAGAGGACGTCTGGTAACCCTATATATAAGGCACTCGTATTATCACAACCAGTTAAAAAAACACCGGCCGCCTCATATTCGCCGTTGGGAATAACCAAAGTTTTAAATTTCGCGCAATTTAAAAAATCGTAGCACCTAAAGTATGAAAGCTACACTAACAATTTTACTACTGAAAACTTTTTTGATATCTTGCCTACATTTTATTCCCTGCATGTTATATAAAATTTCCAGAAACGAAAATTTTTTTTGATTATTGAAAGCTTGTTTACATAATTTCTAAAATTTCAAGTTCATCGATGTTTTAGCCATATTCATCGATGTTTTAGCCATATTTAAAATAAATAATAGCTATCATGTTTTACATAGGAAGAAGCGCCAAAATGGCTGCTTTAAGTCAAAAAAAAATCGTCTCGATAGCTTAATTAGGTAGGAAGTTATACGAGGGGAAACATAAAAAATTTTTTTTTTTAAAATAACAATTTTTCCAGTTTTTTGTAAATAAAAAACGAGTCGAGACCGCAAAAAAAAGTAATATTTTCTGATTTCGTACGTACAATGATCCATTTAATAAAATGAGGTATATATCGGTGTGTTCTAACGCAAAAAAAATCGACAAGGAAGCGACTTTTGCCCCGTTTTTTACTCCACTAATAATAAACAGAAACTAGATGCTAAGAATCGACAAATTGACAGTTGAAAATGTATTGTCAATGTAAAAAATTAATCAAAATATTAATTACATTAAAGCCTAGTACGGCCGGATCAACTCTAAAAAGAGCGCAAATCGCGGACGCCGTTTAACAAATGATTTGAAAAAATGATGATATAGTAACCTTGTTATGACGCCGCCGGTGCAACAGATATATTCAAAACCAATTGGCTTATCTTTAGTCAATTTCGTTTTCAGATCCTATGGACTACTTTTTAATAGACCCCATAAGCGGTGAGGTATATACAGCAAGGCCACTGGACAAAGAAGCTATAAAAAATCCCGAGGGTCTTCTCAAATTCGAAGTAAGAGCACATGAGCTGATAAACGGGATGCGAAGTGACGATCCGTCCACCGTCAGCAGTGCTCAAGCTATTGTTAAAATTCTAGACGTTAACGACGAACCGCCTCGATTTAACAAGAGGGAATATTTTGTGGAAATTCCGGAAAATATTCCAGAGGGCTCGGCGTTGCCAAATTTGGATATGACTGTTTCTGATCCCGATGAGGTAAGTGAAAACAGTAAATGTTGGAAAAGTTTACAAAATTATATATAGTCCGAAGCCAAAAATTTCGAAAAAAATATGTTTGATTGAAATAATATACGATTAACTAATAACACTGGCCCACAAGATTCTTCTAACATAGGCCAGCTCATTATTTTCACGATGGAAATACCCTCCCAATAATAAAAAAAATATTCCGAAAGCCCTACCTAATACGTACCATTTGTTAATAGCCTAATTAGAAACTTTTATATTGGCAGGTAAATAATTTTAATGTGAGGCGGCTAAAAGGGGTCAATTTTACAACGGAAAAATTACCTAGACTGGGTTGTTTACAACATTAGACATAAAATAAACGTTAAACATCACTCTTCTGTTGAGTTTCGAATTGAGTAGTTCTCTGTGTATCGATAAGCAAGTGTATGTGAAGACGAGAATGTCGGGTCAAACGCGCCGAAGTTGCAAAATTTCTCCTGACAAATTTTGTTATATTTGTGGAGAATTTCTGGTCAAATTACAAGCCAGGCCATTTTCCGAAAATGTAAAAAAGCCTACACTAAATATTTTGGTGTGTTAATTGGGGATCAAGATAAGCGGTGGGCTCCCCGTATGTGCTGTGTTAGTTGAAGTGTATCATTGGTGCAGTGGATGAAGGGAAAGAGAAAAAGCATGCCTTTTGCAGTTCCAATGGTATGGCGAGAACCCATCAATCATTCTGACGATTGTTATTTTTTGCCTGACAAAGACTGATGGTTATTCCAAAAAGAGAAAGCACAATATAGAATATCCAAATTTGCAATCTGCCATACGACCTGTTCCTCATAATGCAAATTTGCTAGTACCGATTGCGCCTTTAAATTGGCAAGCTATTGATTTGGGAGATAATGGAGATAAAGCATCATCAGGCAGCTCAGAAGAACAGTGCAACTATCCCACTTTTACCACAGGTCCCAGTTCCGGCGAGCCACATTTGATTGTTCAAAGTGAATTAAATGATTTAGTACGTGATTTGGGGTTATCCAAGCAACAATCAGAACTCCTGAGTTCCCGTCTTAAGGAATGGAACCTATTGGCCAAAAAAACAAAAATTATGAATTTCAGAAAAAGAGATGCTATGTTTTCTGAATTCTACAGTATAGAAAATTCGTTATGCGCGTGTACTGATATAGACAGTTTAATGCAGGAAATTGATATTGAACATTCTCCCAGTGAGTGGCGCTTATTCATAGACTTATCTAAATATAGCTTAAAAGCTGTGTTATTGCATAATAGAAATTTAAAACCCTCTATACGAGTTGCCCATTCAGTTGCAATGAAAGAAAATTATGAAAATATGCGCACGATTTTGGATAAAATGAACTACAATAGGTATAAATGGCAGATATGTGGGGACTTAAAAGTTATAGCGATTTTAGTGGATCTTACAAAATATTGCTGTTTTCTTTGTTTATGGGACAGTCATGCAATAAATCAGCATTATGTAAAAAAACTTTCAGAAATGTCAACCGGAATTTCAAATTGTTAAATTTATACCTCTTCTTGATCCCAAAAATGTCTTTTTGCTTCTTCTTCACATTAAACTTGGGCTGATGAAAAACATTGTGAAGGCTTTGAATAAAGATGGTGATGGATTTAAATACCTAAGACAAGTCTTTCCTCAGTTAAGTGATGCCAAATTAAAAGAAGGCATTTTTATTGGGCCACAAATCAGAAAATTGCTGGACGATGTCAATTTTACGGAAAAGCTTTCCAGGCAGGAACTCATTTGTTAATGTAGTAAGAGGATTTTTAGGCAACAATATGGATGAAAATTATGAACAGTTAGTTAATGTACTCTTAGATGTCTATGAAGCGCTTGGTGCCAGAATGTCATTAAAAATTCACTTCCTCCATTCCCATCTGTCATTTTTTCCTAAAAATTTGGGAGCTGTAAGTGACGAGCAGGGTGAAAGGTTTCACCAAGATATCAGAACAATGGAAATTCGATCCAGCCATGATGGGTGACTACTGTTGGTTTTTGAAGAGAGAAGATAGGACACCTCATAAACGGAAAAAATAAAGTTTCAAGTTAATATTTTTCTCTTTTGCTTTTCTCTTAGATGTATGGTATGTTTAATAGCCGAAAACTGTAAACGTGGTCAATAAACAGGGTTAAGAATTTTCTGAAATCATTTTTTCTATAGATAATTAATAAGTATCGTAACATTCGATATGGTTCTACAACGCTAACAAGAAAACCCTACATGCTACAACTTTCCATTTGTCATTTTCGTATTTGCATAGGTCCATTCTATTAGATTATGCTATTCTAATTTGTGTTACAACAAAAAAAAAATTTGTTGGTCAATAATTTAAAAAAATTACGTTTGAATAACAATAACCTGTGAATTTTAAATTTTTGGCATCGTCCAAATCAAAGACTCTAAAACGCGAAGACCTGTATCAATGTAAAAACCTGGGAAGATGATTTTTTTCACGATTACAGTACTTCTTTTTTACGAGACAAGTGAAAAGATAATAAAGATATATCAACTATTTAATGGTTATCGAACTATTTGTTTTTTTAGTATTCTTTAGCCGAACGTATTGTCATTCGAACTTATTTTCCTAAGAACTTTTAGTTTTCGAAATGTTTGCAATTCGATCTATTTGTAATTTGATTTTTAGGTTCTCGTACTAATTACTTAGACCGATAAAGGTTGTTTTTGTTTTCTATATACAGAGTGTCTTACGGAAAAGTAACACATTTCGCGACTAATAGCTCGAAAACGAAAAATGATATCGAAATGCGGTTTTCACCGAATGGCTTAGATTTGCTCCGAGTTTTTTCATGTCGATGTTGCCAAATTTTCCCATTTATCCTAGGATTTTTTGGGACATAATTACTGTTTTATTTTAAACGGGACACCCTATATATTGTTATAGTCTTGGATAGCCTGACACTTCTTTTCAAAAATATATAGTTTGGGGATATTTATTTTAAGTTCTTAGATTTTAAAATTAATTTTGAAAATTCTTGCTTTGAACCTAATTTCAAATTTATTTATAGCAACAAATACCTATTCTTTGGGACTAAATTACTGTTTATTTTAAATGGGACACCTATACATTTTTATGTCCTTGGATAGCCTGGTACTTCTTCTTTTCAAAAATACATAGTTTGGAGATATTTATTTTAAGTTCTTAGATTTTAAAATTAACTTTGTAAATTCTTGCTTTGAATCTAATTTCAAATTTCTTTATTGCTACAAATACAATTTAATAAAATAACAAAAGGAAAAAAGTTTTATTTTCGTGAAGATAAATAGAAACTATAACAATTGTTGTATGTGACCTCCATTAACTTCCACACACTTAGTCAATCGAAAGAAAAAATGTCTATATTAGTTTTGAAACATTTCCTGTGGAATTAATTCTATAACATTTTTTATGTTAATTTTAAGTTCTTCCAAATTTCGTGGTAGAGAATTGTGGCACGCTTCCTTCACATAACCCCGCAAAAAAAAGTCTGGCGTCATCTCACGGTCTCTCGATCCAATGAATTCCTCGCAATATTTGAATAATGTGCTGGGGCGCCATCTTGTTGGAAATATATGTCATTAATTATCCGTTCTTCTTCAAGTTGCGGATAAAAGAAATGTTCTAACATATCGGTGTAGTTAGCTCCAAAGACGGTATTCTCCATAAAGAAAAAAGAACCGTACACCTTGGTGGACGACACCGCACACCAAATATTTACTTTTAGCGAAGGGCTTTCGAATTCGGCAAATTCTCGCCGATTTTCCTCTCCCCATATGCGCAATTATGTTTATTAACATAATTTGTTATTTTGTTGACAATTGTTAAATCTAGAATTGTTTCACATATGTAGTATCTTTGTTCGTAAGCGTGGGATATAATACGTTGAAATGTTTGAATTTTGTATGCCTTAAATTTAATTATCTTTAAAAGTCGCTCTACTTTACTTTTCGACATCATCAATGTGCTATTATTATTACTTAATAATATTAATATTATAATTACTTCGTTCAGTAGCACATCTGTTCGATTGTTACGTCGGCGTCGCTTGATTCTCTCCAAAGAGCCTGTATCTCTAAACCGTTGCACCCACAACAAAATCGACTTTCCGGATGAGAGATTTTTTTGGTGTACTGTACGAAATCTGCGTCTGGATATTGTTATTGATTTCGTTTCTACATATGTGATTACTAAAATTGCTTTTTCAATTTCATTAAACATTTTACTAATCGAAGAAATTAAAAATCTGACAGCTGCATTTGACAACAAACTTATTTTTAATGGTCGACAGGACGACGTCTACATGCTTTTCTTCTGAAGCACACTTGATAGTTATGGTGTTGCATAACTACGAAGAATGGATAGCGATGGGTGACATCGAAAAGTAGAGCTTTTAAAGATTATTAAATCTAAGGCATACAAAATTCAAGCATTTCAACGAATTATCCCCACGCTTACGAACAAAGATACTAGATACACATGTGAAACAATTCTAGATTTAACGAGACAATTTCCTAATGCGTAATTAATAATGCAAGACGTAGCAATATTTTATGTAAACAAAAAGGTTAATTATTCTGCAAGAGTTTACAAAGTTAATTTTAAAATCTAGGAACTTAAAATAAATATACCCAATTATGTATTTATGGAAATAAGTGTCAGGCTATCCAAGACCATAAAAATATATAGAGTGTCGCATTTAAAATAAAACAGTAATTTAGTCCCAAAAAATAGGTATTTGTAGCAATAAAGAAATTTGAAATTAGGTTCAAAGCAAAAAATTACAAAGGTAATTTTAAAATCTAAGAACTTAAAATAAATATCCACAAAGTATGTATTTTTGAGAAGAAGAAGTGTCAGGCTATCCAAGACCATAAAAATATATAGGGTGTCCCATTTAAAATAAAACAGTAATTTAGTCCCAAAAAATAGGTATTTCTCCGCAATCCTAAGATAAATGGGAAAATTTGGCAACATTGACAAGAAAAAACTCGGCGCAAATCTAAGCCATTCGGTGAAAACCGCATTTCAATATCATTTTTCGTTTTGGAGCTATTAAGTCGCGAAATGTGTTACTTTTCCGTGGGACACCCTGTATTACAGTAAAATATTTCCACCAATTCTCAGATGCAGCCACTTCTATTATCGGTCAGTTTTTTGGTTCCTTGAAATTGATCTTATGGGAATTTGCATATTAGCGGACTTTTCAATAGCGATACCTGCCAAAACGGCTACGGTCACTTCAAAAAGTATATTTTTGCTAAAAACACAAAGGATTTTTGTGCTTAATAGCAATCACAAACCAAACCGGTTCAACCCTTTCTAATGTAACAAGGGACTGTTTGAGTTGGAAGTTCCCGACTATAAGCCAATTAAATTATGAAGGGTGTTTTGGGTACTTGAGTACATATAATCGTATGTCCATAATAGATAAACATTTTGGGAATTCCAAACATTAGCTAGTTGTTAAAATTTTAAAACGTCAAATGTAAAAAATCAATTTGGCTCTGTTTCGTATTCTGAAAGCACAGCAACCATGTCTCTGAAAAATTTTTGCGTTAAAAAATGATTAATATGCCTGTAGAAAATCTACTAAACAGAGAGTGACACTTATTTTTTGTTGCAATATATTTGGTGTGAAGGAAAACCCGTTAGTTATAGATAAAAGCAAAACTCCGCCGAAGTTTTAAAGGAGCTCGTGTTGATAAAATACCAACAGAATGGTTATCCAACAACAAAATGAAAAAGCAGAGCAGGAAAGTTTTATTTTAAATAATGCAACTTCTCACCCAAAAATAGAACTGGAGAATGCTGTTTTTCTACCTCCAAACAAGACATCTCATTGTCAACCATTGAATCGAGGAATAATACAAAACTTTAAATCAAGATATAAAAAAAAATTGTTAGAAGACTTTTGGCTTGTACAAACAACGAAGTTAAGATGGAAAAGGCACAAAAAATAGCATAGCTTTAGAAAGTGCTATGTTGTGGATAAGTACTGCATAGACAATTTTTTAATCTACAACTATAAAAAAAAAGTTTCCAGAAAGCTGGATTTATAACCACCATCGAAGGACACGAAGCATTTGACGAAGAAGAAGATATTTTAGTTATGTTTTTCGTTTTAAAAAACATGCCAGGAAATCCAGATCATGAACTAACTTCTAATTCTTAACTTCCCTTAAAGGCCAAATTTCTATAAACATTTTTATAGCAGCTATAGCGATGTGAGGGCTCCATTTAATAACGTATGCTGTCTCACAAATTATGAAGTTAATCTGGATGTATAACCGATAAGCTTCTAATGAAATATCCACTCAAAACCAATTCCAGTTTATAACATTAAATCAGGCTTTTTTGAAATTTTCATTCGTAATTAGATTGTAATTTATTAACTGCGTCCATTAAGGCCAGCTCTGTGTAAAACTTTATTTTGAAAGCTGAACAGAAGTTTTTTGCCTTTTAATTTTCAGTTTTAATTTTTTTTGAGATATTTCAGCCATATTTTATTTCCATGCAGTAACAGGGAAAAAAACTCTTCGGTTATTTTATCCATGAACTTTATTGATTTCCTTAAGGCATTTACATAATACATTATACAAGCTAATTTTTAATTTACCTTCTTCAAAGAATAGAACTGCTAAAAATCAATGTCATGTAAAATAGGGGTCTTCTAAGGTGGTTCTTCTGCACGTTCTTCTTTTTCATTTGTGAAGCATGGACAATCTCACAAATAATTTATTTTCTTTAATTCACAATAATGTACTTGCAGGAAACACACCAACTCAAGTTCGTAAGATATTTAAGACATCTTTCAATAGTCCAGATGCTATAGAATGGCAGAACCAATACTATAGGGAGTACATATTACCATCCACACATCTTATTAATTATCCTCCTATTACATTCCATAGACTCTGTTTCATTTGGGGTTTTCGGTAGTATTTTACTTGAACATTGTATAAACACTCATACACCTTAACAAAATCTATTAAAATTTTATCTTTTTCACTTGACTACTCTGTTGGTAAACACATTGTCAAAATTGAGATCAAAAATAATAAATGCCAAAATAGTAAGTCTACTTTATTTAAGCATATTTATGTGGCTACAAAAATGTTTGTATTTAACCGTAATGTGTATCTGCTTGTTTGCTCGCTTTATTTTAACGTACCCATTCCATCATCATCATCATCCTCATCATGAAGTACACCTTAACGTGGGTTCGGAACCACGGTCCTCGGACAGTCTTTTGATCCCCGGCCCACACCCTATCCTCGAAGTGACAACTTTTCATCAACACACCCTATTCACCTACATTATTACCACTAATATCGGCTGAAGACTTAAAAAAGTGTAGATGAACCAACGTTAGAATGACCTATACTATAGCACCATTGACCAACTACTAGCTGTCACAAATATACGCCGTAGAAAAACGACTATTGTCTACCGCACCATTAACCTCTACAAATACGACGGCACCGCTGTTTTACGTTATGATGTTCCCAAATGTTTCCGTGTATGTCATTCACCGTACTTTTACGGCCGCTATATAACAGTACTTCTTACGAAACCATAGCTTAAGAGATGCACGTGGCTACCTTTGTTGAAAGCCAAGTAAACGGTTATGTTTCCGTGTCACGTACTTTTTTTGTATAAATGATCTCTAAAGTTTTATGCTTCCAGCGGAAGATGGACTTCAAGACGACAATTCGTCTGATGCAGGTTTACACGCGCTATATTAACATGTAATTTGGTATGGACAAGTACTCACTAATTCATATTAGAAGAGGACTGTGTGGTGATATCGGTGAGTAGGAGGAATTAATGATAGGAGGCATTCTTCTCTACGTTGATTCCAAGTATACCTACCGGGGCATGTAACAGAGTCACATTTAGAATGTAACTGCAGTAAATCATTTCGTTCGCGGAAAGTACAAGCTCCTGTTCTTCAAAGCTTACGAGGAAAAACAGGATGACTACCATGAATATTCTAATATTCATTGACGGTGGATGAGTTACGCGCTATCGAAAGAGCTGCCAGTCAAGTGATGCATTTAAACTGACTATAAGAGCGCATCAGTAGTTTCAGTACTTAATTATGTCTATTACAAAGATTGTCTTAAATAAATACTCTTTGTAAACATACTATTGCCCAAATTTTAGACATTTAACTCAGGAATTGAGCAATGAAAGTTATTAGCAAAAAGATATATCCCCGACAGCCATTTATAAATTGCCAAAAAAAAATACTATTAACTAGAAACAGCCTTATTTCACAACGAGCATACAAAAGTGATATTTTTCACACATATTTTAGTGTAAATGAAGTGGCACTAGTCAGAAAAGTTTTTTATTTTTCGCACTTGGGTGCAAAGTATTTTACTTAAAACACTGCAATAGGTGTGAAAAAGTCACTTTTTGTACGCTCGTAGTTCGAGTGGAAGTTGCGTAAAATCATGTAAATTGCACAATTTACGACACTTCAAAAAACAAAAAACACACATTTTAATTTTTTCTAGTTATTATCAATATTAAAAAGGAAATTACTTAAATTACTGAACTGAATGCTTAAGCTATTTGAAACATGACTTCTTGCTTCTTTTTTCTAAATAATAATTTAAGTTGATATCGAATTCAAACCAGTAGCTGTAGCAGTAACTTTAACCAGACTGCAAGTAAAGCTGCGTTTACATTGACTTTCTTCAGCCTCAGTCCTGCTTTTTTGTGCTCTAAAGAGTCTAAGATCGCTCTGCTACAAAACTAGACTCCCAATATCCATGTCGCTGTTGTTATTTCGGCTCCAGAATCGGCCAAGAATGTCGTCGATTATCTCCGTAAGCAGTACCCTATGTATTCATTTGTCATTGGAATACCCAAATACTGGGATTTTTTTTATATGCCATATATGAACATTTAAAATTTCTATAGGTAAGGAATAAACATTGATGTGCAGGTCATAGTCAGGAGTATCTCCGAAAAATATTCTCCAAATTAATTCCTTGTGTATAGTCTTCACTAATCATAAAACACCTTGAAATATTTGTTGTCTAGTTGGGCATACTTAATTTAAAGAAAGATGCTGATATTTCAATATTTTACATCTTTAAATGTGTAATTTCTTCCCTTCGACATGCAGCAGACACACCTACAATAAGAACAACATTTGCCAGCAGATAATATTTATCTTTTGCTTCTCTAATAAATCGTTCCATATCTTCGTTGCAAACACTCGGGACTTTTTAGCTTTATATTCTGTTGATTTCCTTTATAAAAATTTTATTACATTCGTTTATCAACTATATCGATATTTTTATTCAGGTAAAGAATGGTTCGAAACATCGTACCCATAAAGTTGACGATTTATACCTTTATCTTCGAGGGTGCGGAAAGTGAGCACTTTATTATTAAAACGACAACTGGTGATCATTAGATCTTAACGAAGACATTTATAACTATTTGTGCAAAGTGAAGAAAGCAGAGTTATAAAAAGAATCCAGAGCTTCAATAGTTTTAATATCCTAAATGTAATATATAATTATAATACTAATTCTAACAATAATAATAATGAATTTTATTATTTTAGTTGTTATTATATCAATCAAAAATAATACATTTAACTATATAAATATAATAATCAATAATGTGAAAAAAATATGTACACATTTTTATTTTAGGGTAACAACTCAGCATTTTCCTTGGAATTGAACGATATTTCTGGCGCTTTTTCAATCGAGCCCAAAACAGCAATCGGTTCGACACCAGTGACTATAAGAGTGACCCATAATAACTTGGATTATGAAGACCCCAACCAAAGAAAGTTTATTATTTTGGCTGTTGCGAGAGAAATGTACACGAGTAATAAGCTTTCATCAACTTCCACTATTACTGTGTCAGGTGAGTTAATATATGATTTTTCCTTCCTCCTAATTAATTTCTATATCTTATATAAGATAAGTAAAATAAATGAACTATTCTTATATCATGAATTAAAATCTAGCTATGTTTAATATTGAATAACATTCATTATAGAGATGAATGAAAGATTATAGAAACACAGTATAAAAGATAATAAATATGTAATTAACACGTTGATTTTTTGAGTGATGAGGCTTTTTGCAATTTTCTTCTTTATTTTGAAGCTATTATTGGTTTTTTAGTTTTATCTCCCCAAAAACCAAATCTTTGCACAAAATGACATAAAAATATAGCTGCCTTCCCACTCGGTATAGTTGTTCTTTCTGTATGTTAAATTGATATGCAAATCATCCAAGGTGACCCTACACGTAGAGACCCACAATAGTGGGTCTCTAGGTGTCTGGTCCCCAATATACTAAACATATTCCATTCACATACTTCCATAATTACAAGTACCAATTGGCTCTAATATAGCTGGAATTCTGACAACAATTAAAACTTGTTCCTAGTCATTTTATTTTGAGAAGTCAAAAAGGCCCTGCACTTTTGTTGCAGCTTAGACCGTGAAGGACTTAAATATCAACAGCTTTGCCGCAAATATGAATATATTTCCCGTGCAGGCTGACCAATGATTCTTAAAGCGGTGAAAATGCAGAAGGAAGAATTATTCAAATGATTTTGTAGAAAGGCAGAGTAACAAAACGACAATTGTGCTTTATTTTCATTATTGACCGAACATTGTCATTTTATAACGAAACTGATTCGATGTAAGGCATGAAAACAACAAAATAGCTATCATTAAGTTAGAGGATGTAATAATTCAACCCCCCGACAGAAGAATAATAAAGTATCACCTTTAGTTAGTGCTACTGCTCCCTTCCTATATAACTTCACAGACAAAATAGTACTATTACATTGGCTCTCTAATAACAATCGCAGGAAGATTGTTGTTAGAAGAGGCTATACCTTTTGCATCAGAAGGAGTATATTAAATTCATTTTTTCTCTTAAGGCGAATGTGCGAAAAGAAGTAGAAAACTTCGTTTCAACTAGATTTAGAGAGAGAAAGATATTGTTCCAGGGGCGTGCGGTGAAATTTTAAGAAATGGAAGCAATTTGTAGAAACTTACCTATTTGTAATGTAATTCGATTCTTCGATCATCATAAAAACGTCGATGCTCCGACATATTTTGGAGAAGTTTATTTTCAATGGACAACAGCGATGTATGCGAAAGTCTCTCCTGCCCCGTTGAATTTCTCACGAAATTTTTTACATGTTTAGGTGTTGAAAAATTGCGTTCTACTGATGAACTTGTGGCAGGTATTGTCAATACTAATTCACACAATTTCGACACTTCGGTGTAGGCATCTTCCAGCTCCTTGTCTTTTAAAAATTGCATTAGTTCCTTAGCGTTATTTTCTGCGCTAATGTCATCCATTTCGTAAATCACTTTTAGTTCAGATCGCAGTAACACTCGGTCGCAGAACTGGCCATAATGAAGAAGAAGAGATTTAAACGCATCTTCTGGAAAAGTTTTTCCTTTAAATGCATAAAAATTGCAGAGCTCGAGGAATTTAAAATCATTTAAAAGTTTATTTGTTGCTGAATTTGATCGATTATTTCATAAAAGAGGCGTCTGTATGATGTTTGAACATCTCCCACCTTGTCTGTTCGAAGACGCTTGGCTTATGGCTCTACATTTAACGTCATCGTTTTCTCCCAAAATAGGTCAAAGTCATCTCTTTTTTGGATTAATATGGACTTAAAAACGTCCACTTTTTTTAGGCAAAAGGCAATATCATTTGTTTTAGTTTGTAATATATTAAAAACATTGGCCGAGAATGGAAATATTTCTGAAAATATGTTCAACAAATAATTAAAATTAAAATCTCGTTTCAAACAGTCCAACAACCCCCTCGAACTATTTATTGCTTCTGAGTCCCACGTTTCATTATTTTCTATTATATTCTCAAATAGTTCAACCAGTGATTCTCGATTTTCAGATACTGTTAACACAAGTCTTCCATTATAGTTCCACCTAGTAGGAACTACTTTGGGCAATCGTTTGTGGACAATGGAGTCCAAAGCGTGTGTACGTTTTGTTGTTAACTTGGAAAAAAAGCAGCCAAGCCACTTAAAGTAATGAAAAATACTTTACACTCTAATGTGATTGATGGACTGGGATAAAACTAAATTTAATTTATGAGCAAAACAATGGACAAACACAGCACTTGGGAAAATTTCTCGAACTTTAGCTTGCAGACCCCCTAATTGTCCTGCCATCACTGCAGCTCCATCATAGCTTTGAGCAACTAATTTTTTCTCTCCATTAATTTCTTTAGTAACGTTATAAACTACGGTATATAATGCATCTGCTGTACGATTTTCCGACACATTCTTAAAAACTAAAAATCGCTCTGGAATACTTCAGTCTGTTTTAACGTAGCGTATTACTATAAATGATTGGTTAAAATTAGTGATATCAGTTGTTTCGTCCAGAACAATAGCAATGAACCGCCCCTCGCCAATCTCCTGCTTAATTCTTTTTAGAATAATGGTTGTAACAGCGAAAATTAAATCATTCTGGATTCTATTCGACGTTCCGCGAAAAACGCTAAACTGCTTTAAATGATTTTTTAAGCCATCATCTTATTTAGCCATTAAACTAAGTAAATCTTGAAAATTTCCTCTATTTGAAGAAATCCTTGTTTCGTCATGACCTCTAAATCCCAATTCGTGCTGTCCGAGAAAACAAACAACATCAATAAGTCTTCTTAATATTTGCCTATTTTTATCGACTAGTTTATTGTGTTGGCGGTGACTAATTTCCAACTGTTTATTAAGGGCGTGTTCAATTCTGGTTTTGCCGAAGACTTTTTCTTTTCTGACGGCCTGTAAATGCGCTTTGGACATAATGTGTCTTTTTACAGCTTTATGGAAATTGTTTAAATCGGAAAAAACAGTTTTATTCCAGAGACCTTTTTCATTTTCAAAATGTAAACACGGCCAACAAAATAATATACTTATATTTTCACACCGTGTTAGCCATTTAAATTGTCCGTATTTTTTTTCCGGATAAAAATGTCTAATACAGTTTTTCATTTTTGTGGTTAAATTTTTCATAGGCGGTTTTGCCCTTCCTTTGAAATTATTTGAAGCTTATCAGCGAAGTTTAATGTTGAAAATCCCTTTTTTATTAAGACACACACCACATATTCACACAAACTCTTCTTACTAAAATCTCCAACATTTTCAACGTTATTAACGACAGCCGAAGTTGACGGTATTTGCATATCCACGTCCGTATTATTGTCTTCCATATCGCACCATGCACGACGCGACGTACGTATCATACAACACACGGATAGCCGTTCAAACAAAGAACCTACTCCAACGATAGCTTCCGCCACCACTTAAAGCACCCGACTGAATCGCAAAAATTGCAAACAGCCGGTGGAAAGTTCATAGGTTCTATTCGATATTCTATTGTGGCTGGGTCGAAGTCAAGGCCGCATTTATTATGGGCTTGATAATTAAGATAATATTTTAGCATTTTTAATATAAATTAAATTAATGGTTTCCTATTTCAAAAATTACATTTTAGAAGATGTTTTGTAATTTTTTTGGGGAAGCACTGCTTCCCTTGCTTCCATGGACTGCACGCTTCTGTATTGTTCAATCTGCTGTTGCACCAGAATTCCATTCCACAGGATCAGTATACAAAAACTAATAATCTGGGGTCCGTATCATGTTTTTATAAACTAACAATTAGAGAGCCTAGAGAAACTTTTAATACATCCAAAAATTTTCTCTAGAGATACGATTTGCCTAAACCAACCTTAACACTAGATTGCAGTGAGATGAATACAAGCTGGATATAAAAGCTTGTCTGAATTTTTCCGAGTTATTCTTAAATTACATTTTGCATTTAAAAATTAATTTTGTAGAAAAATATTATATTTTAATACATTATCATCTAAATATATATCGTACTACCACGAGACTTAGCAAACATTATCACACAAATCCGTAGGGATTTTAAACCAATAATGTTCTATAAAAGATCTTTTGACGTTATGTAAATCTAAGAATAAATTTTGCAGGTGCATCTAATGAAAGTAAACATAAAAACCTGAATTTAAAATGTTAGCTACGTATAAAAGGTCGGCTTTGTTATTAAGTCAGCAGCTGGATTTGAATAAATCCCTTTTATGAAATTTAAATGAGCCTCTTATTGTTTGAAGATCTTTATTTAGAAACCCAAGGAATCACAGAGATTGTGTGTAAATTCCTTTTACTCAGAGAATTACTTATAAACTCTAAATTTGCCTGCAATTTGAATTTCTTCTAATTCTTGAGAATTTATACCAGTGCGACTTAATTAGATTAAATATGAAATTATTAAAACTAAAATTTAAAAATTTTACTGAGAGTACCAAAAAATATTTTTTACAAATTTCAAGTTGTTTACTTGTTTGTCACACTAGAAGATATGCAAACAGAGTACCCGTTATATGGTCTCTAAATTATGGTATAACTACATATGCATTTTTACAATCTCTGTGTCGTGAATGATATCATATACGGATAAGAAACTGATTTTCTGATATTGGTAGGTTCCTCTCCTACACAGCCTTAAAGACACTGCTGTAGGTTATAGGATAGATAATGCAACGGCTGAAGGTGAACGTTTTCCTGGAATAGATCTACTGGTACTGGTCCTACAGTAATGTAATATCATGCGCGGAAATGTATAAATTACGAAAGCTTTCTCAGTCTGAATCAGTGGCGGTCCGTGGTGAATTATATTGGGAGATCAATAACAAATTTAAAAATAGGCATACTTAAAATAAAAATAAATATCTAATCTTTAAATTCAGCTTTAAATTCTCTTAAAGTTCAGGTCTACTCTTCGTTCTTCAGAATTGGAAAAATGCTGAACGACACGTTCGTTAAAATTGCACATTCCTTTTATAAACGATTTTTCGATATTTAACATTGCTAAAACGAATAGTCTATCTTAGCCCAACTCCTCAACAAAATTTGTAAGCCCTCGAAAAACCCCTGGATTTTTAGACAAAGCCGTTTCATCATAGCTACGTATTGCCAACTCGAATGCCCCACAAAATTTTACACAATCTATAATTTTGTTTAAATTATAACGATTTTTGGATACATTATCATTAAAATCTCTAAGGGATTTTCTATAAGCTGTGTCTAGCTGAGTGCGAATATCAACACATCCGATCGTATCATAGTTCACCGAACAAAAAGCGCATGTTTTTTTAATTTTTCCTTTAAAGTGTTTTAAGTCTTTAACACCAGGTTTGCACCGTAATGAATCCGACGAGTCCTTAGAAAACAACAAACAAACATAACAGTAAAATGAGTTAGAGACTTCACAACCACATATCCAGTTAGCTAAATCGTACATACTTTTGCGAAAGTTTCGATGAATTTATTTTTGTCTTTACTAGTTTGTCGTATACTAAGTTCTGGCAAATTGTGACCACTTACCTTGAATTCGGTTATTTTCTCAAAATTAAGTTCGTTAGCACTCTTTAGTTGTTTAACTTTTTGCACTACAGACATTTTGTTTCAAGCCTTAAGGCCTAGCTTAGTAATTAGTATAGCATATTTTATTATGCTTAAGGAACGCAACGAGACCATTCGAATCGCCGCGCGCGGCTAATAGTGTAGCGTATTTAACTTTTCCCAAGGTTTGCGTTTTATTACAACTATTAGGAGTGACGGTCAAACGAATAATTTATTTTCTGAAATATTTTTGGGGGGTCATTGACTAAATGACCCTATGGAAGAGCCGCCACTGGTCTGAATCAAGAAACTATGGCGTCTGCATTTCATGCAGAGTACCACAGATAATAATGCAAGAACCCTGCAGGTGGAAGTTTAACATTTGCCCAATCTTTAATAAGTAGAAAAATATTAGTCAAAGAATTCATGTGCAATCAGAAAAAATTTAAAAAATTCTTTATTTATGTGGTAAAGTGAAATTAGATAGTTATGCACTAGACTTAAGGAACATGAATGATGTCTGAGTAAAAAACAAATGGCTCACTGAGCACGAGCACTCAACAGGACACGTGATTGGTATGTTATTAAAAGAAGATGAATTTCTTCAGGAATTATTTTTAATCTTGCAATAATAAGATTGGATTTATAACCACTTTTATCGACTTTCCGTTCTGAAATGTGTAACGTGCTTAGAAAAATTATATAGGAACATAATTGTTGTTCACTGAAAAATAATAGCGAATGGTTTTTGTCTACGCGACACAAGAGCATTATATCTATTAAACATCTGCAAACTTTCAAAATGGTCTAGCGAATAACAAAGTCTCGCAAGTATTTGGCCTTAATTAACACCTGTTTTACATAGACAAAATTGTGCATGTAGGAGCGTAGGGTAAATCTAGATCAGATTCATAAAATTTCCCGGAACCGTCTCTAATTAGGTCTACAATTTCTAGGCACAAATATTCGTTTAGTTGATAAATTATCTCTTGACCGTTTCAGGCTTTCGAGTCCGCTGTAAAACCTTATTTACGAACTAACTTCTATTTAAAGCCTTTATGTTAATGTCTGTTGATAGAGATATACTTAATAAAGTTAATATAAAGGATAAAACTAATTTGTCAGCATGGAAGCTGATTGTTACTAAAACTATTATATAGCTGATTACATGATATTATATAATATCTAATTAGTTATGTATTGTTGTATGTGTATTGCCACTCCTGTCACAGTTCAATTAGTAAGACCCTAAACGAACACCGGACTAGTTTGGAGCTAATTTAACTTAAGTTCGGCAAAAAAGAATTCGTTCCTGGGTGCTACGATTACCATTTACCTTTAGGCCTACTTAACTATTGGAGCTCATTGAAGTGTAAATAAAAATACTAAGTAAATGAAAGAACTTGTTTAAAATTTCCGCTCAATTTATTTTACAAAAAAAAACACTATGGGTTCATCAAAAGTGTATCACAAACTGCAGGTATCAAATAACTGAGCCGGTCTTTACAATTGGGAATATTATACAGATAAATTGTTTGGGGTTTTTCGTTATAGCCTAACAAAGATTTAGCAATGGGGAACTATTTAAGTCAATGTTATCCTTTAAAAGTTTTTAGTGTGTTGTTCTGTTTTCATAGAACGGAATTTTTCGTTTCGTTTCTTCTCGGCGTTGATCAATTAAGAAATTATGGTTTTTGGATTAGACCATGTCAAATTGGAATTACTATACTAAAACTATTCCAAGTAGTTTACAAGTTTTACCTGAGGTATGCCTATTATTGCTACTTACAATAAGACTTTCTGTTTTGGATGCGTTTAGTTTTTATTTATTAGCAAGAAACCATCTTTCAGCCTCCTTCAAGGATATGCCTGCAAGATTCGAGAGAACATTGAAATTCAAAAAGTCAATATTTAAAAAAGTCACGTCATCTGCAAACAGAACACGTTTATTAACAGTTGACATGTAAGAACATAGGTCGTTAATATAGACAACAAACAACACAGGTCCTAAGACAGAACCCTGGGATACTCCATGAGTTATAGACCTGGAGGCTGAAACTCTCGACCACTGACAGTTACACATTGTAGTCTCCCAGAAAGGTAGGACATAAATAGATCCAAAGCCACCCCTCTAATTCCAAAGTACATCATTTTCTCCAGCAGGATGTCGTGAGACACAAAATCGAAGGCCTTTGTCAAATCACACATAGTAATAATAGAGTGGTTTTCACTTTCAAGGCCTCCGACAATGCCCCTAACAACATCCAGAATGGACCCAATTGTTGAACACCCTGACCGAAACCCTAATTGTGAGGTATCAAACAAAGTGTTTCTCAAAATATTTGACCAATCTCTCTTTCAACATTATTTCCATTACCTTGGAGAATATTACAATTATCGAAATTCGACGGTAATTGTCAATCAGCTCACAATCACCTTTTTTAAGTATTGGTGTAATTTTTGAAATTTTAAATGCACTGGGAAAAATTCCCTCAGAAAAACACTTATTTATAAGCCTGGTAAGGGGACCAACTAAAATATCCAATGTTTCAAGTAGCATACGTCTATTTAAATTATAAAAATCAGTAGCGTTGGATTGCTTTAAATTTCTGACAACATCCAAAACTTTTTCAGTAGTTGGATAAAGAAAAAAACTAGAAGAAGGTGCATTATTTTTGTTCAGGAGGTCTGATGCCTTCTGTGTAATATAGGGTAATGTTTTGATTATGTTTTCTGCAATTGAGCTGAAATACATTAAAACCCTCCAAAGAAATACTGTTTCCTGAAATACGTGTTTTATGTTTATTTCTCTCAAATTTAACAACCTTCCAACAGTCTCTCGATTTGTTACTGGAGTTCAACAAAAAAGTTTCACAAGCATTCTTTTTAGCAAATTTTATGTAATTAAGGTAATCATATTTTAGAGCCTTATAAGTCAACCAAAGGAAGGGGTCATCCTCGAAATTACAAACATCCTTAACTGTAGCCAAAATTTCCCGCTTTCTTCTTAACTCGGCATTGAACCATTGGAAAACATGTCTTATCCAATGAATTGTAATTTTGTACCAAAAATGAGGTCCAGTATTCAACATTAAGATGTGGTGCATAAAAACTGTTCCAATCCACATGGCTTCAGAGAACTTCTAGTTTATTTAAACCTAGTTGAGTAATTGGTCGACTCAAAACAGCAATCCTACTATTTTGATTGTGTTTCAATAAAATATATTGACCTAAATGGTCTGCCAGGCAGGCATCATAGACACCCGTAACTAAGCTCTCAGATTCAATATTTGTAAGGATATTGTCTATACAAGAAGTAGATGAAGATGTAATACGAGTAAAATCTGAGATGCATATTTGTAAACCATAAGAATCTATCAAACTTTTAAGATCTGAGAGTGTTGATGATCTAGATCTAAAATTTATATTAAAATCTCCTATAATAATTATCCTAGATTTACTGGCATTGGTCAAGCTTAAAAGTAGTCTTTCAAAGTTATTTAAAAACACTGAAGGATCGCCAGTACAAGATCGGTATAAAGCCAGAACAATACAATTACAATTAGGAACACTGCACAGAATTCTGAACCCAATTCAGTGATGAAAGGATCTAAATTAATAGACTTTGATAAAATATTTTCTCTAACAGAAATACGTACTCCTCCATGTTTATTCAAGTTTCTAGAGAAAGAGCTTGCAAGACAAAAACCCCTCAAATTAATTTGCTTTAAATTTGCTTCCATGAGCCAATGCTCTGAAACACAAAATATATCAAATTTATAAGTTTAATGTATAATTACAACCTGCTTACCTAACAGCATAATTTTATAGTGATGGACGTAAACGACAATGCTCCAACCTTTGATCAAGACAGTTATTCAGCCACGGTATCTGAAGTTGCTCCACCAGGAACACATATCGTTACGATAGTAGCTAAAGACAGGGATACTGGGAAATTCGGCGAAAATGGTTTGCTATATAAGCTCTCAGGTAACGGTGCTGAACTATTCACAGTGAATAATAGAACAGGAACAGTCACGGTTGGTCCTTGCGACACCTTGGGAGTGGATCCATGTTTAGATTATGAGACAAAATCGGACTATCAACTGCAGTTCGTAGTAAGTAATCCGATATTAAATAAAAATATATTAAAGGAATTTTACTCGATCTACTATAGTTGTTTAGAAAGGAAGAGGTAGGTACAGTAGATTATGTAAATTTAGTCATTCGTTCAAAAAGTCCTTCATTTCAAGTAATTATAGTAGAATGTGGTCTTATCGTGCGAGTCCAAAGGTCACCAACATTAAGCATCAAGTCAAAAAACACAGTGAATACCAAAATGTTGTGTGATTCTTTTATCGAGCTATTAAATCTAAATGGGCTATTTACAAATATACAGGAGAAAGAAAATAGTTTTTTTTATTATATTACGCAATATTATTAAGATAGCCAATTAATATTTTTTTTATATATTAAATGCCGAGGGACTAAATAAGAAAATTCGCTAAATATGTATTTGGTTAAAATTTTTTGGTTGGCACAAACAAAAATACACAGAATAGCAAGCGCCTTAATAAAGTCGGATGTCGGTTCAAATCAGTGGAACAATCAAGATATGTTTTGTTTATATAGCCACTTAATGAAAGAGATATTTATTTATCAATCACCGAAAATTATGAGCCTTGCTTGACCTAAAAATCTAACCACTTATACATGACACTGTATTATTCAAATGCCACCTCTGTGCAAAGAAAACTTGTTTTTTTTTTGTATTGTGATAACAAAAAAAAAATATTTTGCAAAAATATTATACACTTTTGTTAAAAATACAAGATAATTAGTTATTACTTCCCTCGTGAGATTTTTTCAGATCTTTACCCCCTAGATGCCGGAAAACATGTTTTCTCGATTCGGTCTGTCTGTAGGTATGTGTGTCTGTCAGTCTATCTGTTCGCGCCATAGCTAAAAAACAACTTATCCGATTTCTGCAAATTTCAGTCTAAAATTAAGTGCCATGCATGCGAAAAATACATGCGAATATATATATATATATATATAATATATATATATATATATATATATATATATATATATATATATATATATATATATATATATATATATATATATATATATATATATATATATATATATATATATATATATATATATATATATATATATATATATATATATATATATATATATATATATATATATATATATATATATATATATATATATATATATATATATATATATATATATATATATATATATATATATATATATATATATATATATATATATATATATATATATATATATATATATATATATATCGCCTGTACTTTTCGTTAGCCCCGAGTTTCTGGTAGAGCGATTTTACCGATTTTTATATATCAAATTTTGTCTAATAATTAATAAAAAAATTTACTTATTTTAAACACGTTTTAAAATTTGAACAAGTATTCTATAATTATTTATTTATTGCCTACAAAATTACAAATGTGCTAAAAAAGTAAGCAAAAAAATGGTGTCAAATCTAATAAAAAATTTTTGATGACGCAATGATCATTGGTGCTATTTCGACATCTAGAACTCGTTCTCAATTCCACCAATCCCATATTAATTTCTCCGTATGTTCCACAGATTTCTTCCAGTACTCCGACGTAATATAATTTAATGAATCTTGCCAAACAATTTGCACTTCATCTGATGTAAGACCATCGTTCGCGTGTTTTTCGTAATATGATTTTGCCCCAACAAATATTAATTATGTTGCGTTAAACTGGCAATGGTATGGTGGCAGTCGTAAAACCTCATGTCCATTTTCCCGTAATATTTCATCTACAGCATATATTGTTGGTTTTTTAATAGATTTTGCCGTTAAAAGAAGTTCTAGTTTCAGCATATTGCGTAAAAGATTTTGTTTTTGTTTATTAGCCAGTCATAAATATCACTTTCCTTCTAGGATGAAGTAGGTTGTTTATTTAAGATTCTTGAATGATAAGATGCATTGTCCAGAATGATTGAAGATGGAGCATCTAAATTTGGAATCAGTTGTTCTTTTAACCACTTTTCAAACAGTTCACAGTTCAAATTATCATGGTAGCCCATACTTTTGGATCTTGAAGAAAACAGTAAACTTGCACCTGGAAGAAATCCTGTTGAAGAACCTGCATGCAAAATACGGTTTTCCCGTCCCACATCCCTTTTTCCTCTTGACACTTTTTACAGACTCGTCCTGCCACTTCCATTAGAAAATATTCAAGTCTCGTCTAAAAATATCACTTTTCTAAATTTTGAATTAACATTTTCTGTGTATTTATTTAAAAACTGGATACGCTGACTTGCGATATGTGACAACTCGCATAAAAATTTTCGATTACAGTCCTTTTTATATCTAAAACCCAACATTTTTATTAATTTTGACAACGATTTTAGTCCAATTTCCAATATGCCTCGATTTTTTAAAGCTTTTTTTTAAACTTGAAGGGTTTTATTAGTTTTTGATGTGTACAAATGGTAAATTGCATTACGAACATCCATTTTTACGTTGTCACTTAAGTCTTCTGTCTTTGGCTTTTTCGTGTACATTTTTTAATCTTTTTCGGTAATAAATTATGCTTTTTTTCATGCACACTTTTCTGCACAGTCCTTTTACCGATTCTTAGAGCTTTTACTACTTTCTCCTGGATATTGTCCGGTGAATTTTCATTTTCGTAATATTTTATTAGATTTAATACCGTTTTTTTCGCTTGTGGGTGTAAAAAACCCGAAAATTGTTTTCTATTACTCATTTTGTCACTGACTTGTCAATATGACTTTGAAGTGACATAGCTCAAAGATTTTTGCAACTGCTGGTATTTATATGTTTATCCTCTTTTTTCATATGAAAATATCATAGGTCTATCTAATTCATCTTCCGGATTTTATGCGGAGGATATATATATATTACACGTAATAAAAAAAAACAAACTTAAAAAGGTTGTCGTTTTTAAATCGTATGACCCGCACGATAACACTGCTTTTGACTATAGTAAGTAATAAGTAACATTAAACAGCGACGACATTGCTCGAGTTGTGCTGAATTGTTTAACTGTTAAACAGTTAGTTACAGCTAGCTTCTAATGAATTATCGTTGGCAAGACCATAAACCAAGTGAATGTGGAGAATGAATGAAATACATAAATAGTGGAACATTTATGTACTTCATTCCTTGAAGGAAAATGTTGGTTTCAGGACACAACAACCAGAAAATGTTCGAATCTTTGCTTTAGATTTTTGAAGAATAACCTGTTTAACTACTATTTGCCTTAGGGCAACTATAGATGGTCAAGGTACTAGTTAATAATTTTATCACGCCAGTTTTTTACATGATATTTGATATTGATTATTTATAAAAATCATTTTATAGGCTACAGATGACGATGGAAAAGGACAGACTACAGCAGTACCTCTTAAAATAAGTCTTACCGACAGCAACGACAATCCGCCTAAATTTGGCCAAGCAACATATCGAATTTTCGTCAATGAAGGTGCTACTCGATTTGAGCCCCAACGCTTTATAGAGGCAAGAGACGATGACAAAACTTCTCATGTTACTTACGAAATTGTAGCTGGAAATGAAGAAGAGCTGTTCAAGATAGATCCTGAAACGGGACGGTTGAAGATTACCAGTAATAAAGGTTTGGATGTCAGTAATGACACGGATAGCATTATAACTCTTACAGTAATGGTGAGTGAAAATATCTTTTTAGATCTCAAACTCTCAGTGGGCTGTGGTTTAGTAGGTTAGCCTTTTGTGTTAAGAATGGGGGCTTCTCTGAAAAAGTCATTTTCTCGACTTTGTGTATTTATTTATTTGTAAACAATTACTTCTATATTTTACGATTTATTTATTTTACCTGAGTATCTACATGTATACGTAACATACATCCAGATTTCCTAAAAAGGTTTAAGGATTAGACCAGAACTACTTGCCATTGTAATTAGAACTTTAGTTATGTTCTGTTTATGTCACTGCCATATTTTATAATTCTGACATTTAAGAAAATTGTTGGTTGTGTTGTTGCATATATCATCTTAAAACTTTAACTGTAGAGTTAGAGCTAGTGCAAGTTTAAATATCTTAAGTGAGTACTTACGGGTGTTAAGGGTCAGATTACATCTAGTTGGCATGCCAATTAAACAGTGACAGTGAATCCTATGAGCCCACGTGTCGCCCTGCACCACCAAAGAATTTAGAGGTTTTAACATACGTTGCTCTAATATATTAACTTATAAATATATGTAAACAGGATAAAACTGTAGGAATTTATTCAAAGCATTAATTTTCTCATTGACAGGCCAAAGATGAAAAATATACTGCCACTGCCCTTGTTAATATCACAGTCTTGGATATCAATAACAACGCCCCAATATTTACTGAAGAAAGCTATTTGGAGGCGGTACCAGAAGATGTTCCAATAGGTACGTATATAAAAAAATGTAAAAATTTTAACACCTATATAAAAAATTGATAAGGTCTCTATCCTGTCATTTATTTTTAGTATTATAACGAAAACATAAAGTGTTCGTTAAATGTGAAAACTATTAAATCTATATTTTAACAGTTTTACTATCAATGATATTAATGTATTAATATTGACTGTGATAGAGAAATAGAGCTGCTCGGTCAGATCAAAATCATAATCTATATTTGCATGAATTGTTTCCAACTCATTTTGTAATATAAAATTATTCTTTTTTATTTTTGAAAAAGTCATAAGAATCTTAGGTATCATTTATTTATAGTGACCTCGATAGTAACTCTACGTAAGAAAAATATTTTTTTATACGAGTTTTGATATTAAAAGGGCAAGGCTATGCTGATCTTTCTTGTTTAGAAAAAATTCATTATAGAGAAGACGAATAAAATAAAAAGTTCTTTGTCTTTATAGTATAGAAATGCATGCGAGAAGGGGCCTAGTTTTTTTGGTAGCTAAAAGTATGCTCTATGAGACCAAAATGCCATATTAAAGAAGTAAAAAAAATCCAGATTATCGAGACTAATAAGATTAAAAAAAATTAAAATCGTTATGTTCTGTTTATACATCATTGATTTTAGATTTATAAAATTTTAAGTAACAGTAAATATTTACACTAATTAATTTTAAAACGTTCTATTTGCGAAAGTGTATGATTTTCACTTAGGACACATGCACAGCTCACGTCAAATCAAGAGACTCAGTTAAATATTTTAATAACATCTGTGTGCAGTTTAAAAAGCAACAGATATACTTTTTCTGCTCTAAATTCCAACTGATTTATGACAAACATACCATGTAATCTTCAAAATGTCTACGATTTTTTTTTTTCGTAGGAATATTTAAGGGACATGGATAAAGGTGTGTTCCCATTGAAATCAAAAAATGATAATTGCAACTGTATTTTTCAAAAATCTAAAATTGTAGTGTTTTCATTAGGAGCATTTTTTAGAATTTTTAGAACTGGTTTATTTGTCGTCAGCCCAAAATATTTTTCCAGGGAATACTAGTAGCAATAGTGTATCAGCACTTATTGAAAAGTGAAAATTTTAGTTTCTTTATAACCAGGTACTTTATATTTCTTATTCTGTACAAAGTGTTTCACTTAAAACTACAAACGCCTTTTTATCGGAAGTTAACTGGGATATCAAAATTTGGTAAAAAATATTAATTTAATAAGGTAAAATATACTTATTAAGAGCTAAAAGTCGACGCCGTCATCAGCATATAGGCACCGCGACCCCAAAAAAAAACAAAACAAATGTAAAAACTTAAAATAGCCTAAATTTTAAATCTCCGTTTATTTCTAAGGCATTTTTTATTTGCATCGATTTGATAGTTAGATAGGTTTTTGAAATGTAGCGTGTCTTTCAGTAGTCTAATATATTTTAAGACATTTAAGACAAGTGATTAAAATTAGAAAAATATTGTTTTTCTTTTAATAAAGTATCTTCCAAACCAAGTCTTTAAAAAATCATTACTTTACTAAAAGACACGCTCTATCTAAGAAACTAATATTGGTGCAAATAAACATAAAATCTTAGTAATAGACGTAGATTAAAAATTTAAACTTTTAATTTTTTAAAACTGTTTGGTTTTTCTTGATGCCGCGACGGCTATTTTAATGACTGCATTGATTTTGTTTTAACTTCGTATAATATAATTTACTCAATTAAAATGCTGCTTTTACCAGGCTTTGAAATCCCCGTTAATTGGTGGGAAATTAACGTTTGAAATTTAAGAAAAATACCGCGTATATTTCAATAACCAGTGCAGTAAAGAATCTAAAGTATACAATGTCTTAGAGAAAGGCGCATTTTTGAAATCTGCGACTTTTCCTGCAAATGTTTTGTTTTTCGCCGGCGTCGTTTTTATGTTTGCCGTAAATAATATTATTTTACCAAAAATTATGGAAAATAGAACAAGTAGCACGCTTCGAGAACGTGAATAAATTCACATATGATTAAGAGTCGTAAAGAGCCAGAACATTATAATTATTTACATTTTTGCATTGCAGGTACAAGTGTGGTCGAAGTAAAAGCCACAGACGCAGATATCGGCGAAAATGCAGAAATTAAATACACGCTTTCCAAGGGAACCAACGGTGACTTCGAAATCGACAACGAGACTGGAATTGTCAGAGTAGTATCAAAATTAGACTTCGATCGTAGAAATACTTATAACATCGAGATTTTGGCAACAGATCATGGTGAACCAGCTCTAACTGGTACTACTACTTTAACTGTGAAAGTAATCAATACCAACGACAAGCTGCCTTATTTTGTACCGACGACGCAAAGAGCAGAGGTAAAATTATTAATTAATAACAGGTTTTTAAATCTTGGTTCAAACAAAGGTTTCATTACTTATACCGTCGAATTTATAGAATAATAATCATATCTAGGAAAAAGCACGCCATTCATCATTCCAAATTGAACTTTTATAAATTCGATTTTATGTAGTTTTGAACAAGTATTGTTAGAAATGACTGGTGATACAAGCTGGAATATAATGCAAATTACGTTTCCTTCGCGTTATTTATTTGCGCGTTTTTCGGTGTTTTGTTGATTACTCTTTGAAAGTATAGGCTGTATTAGCTTCAAACGTCAAAATAATGAGCCAGTTATGTATCACAATATCTATAACCTTATTTTGTCCGTGTCTTTTTTCTCGTATACCATTTACATTTTGACATAATTCCGATTTTCGAGAAAATATTGTTCTTGAAGTGCAAATGAAGCAATAAAATATCGCAATAATTTTTTTTCCAGAATTTTTTTATATGTGGAGGGGGTAGAATAATTTTTTACGACTTACCTAAACTTTGTATACTAAATCAATTCTCCTATCCCTCATAGCAGCAAATTTATTTATAACACCCTCATAAAATGGATGAGTTGCCCTAATCTCCTCCAGACATTCCTTTTGAATTGAAATATTGCCTAGAGAAGTAAGTCTTTTTTGAGATATTATATTTCTTAAATAAGTTTTTACACGTTTGAGGCAAGAAAAACTTCTTTCCACTGATGCCCTTGTCGACGGTATTGTCAAAATAAGGGAAAATACTTTATATGCTTTGGTTAAAATATCTTTATTTTCATTAATGTTTTTCACTTGCTAATATATTTCAATTACTTCATTGGCAAAAATTTTTTTAACTGTAACAAATTTTCAAACGGACCAATCGGAAAATTTAAACTATGTTCGGAAAATTTAGCAGAATCTGCCAAATATAAAAATGTAAGTTTTTCAGGTCTTGAAAGCGTAGTGTCAGTTCCATTAAAATATGCTCCAATATTTCATTAATTAGAAATTAATAATTTTTTTAGGTGAAAGCTTAAAAAGCTCACGTTTCTAATGATTTATTTCTGTAATAGAATTTGCTTTATTAAACATGGTATTAAAAATAATGTTCATTTCTTTTTTTACAGAGCGCTTCACGACAGCGTTTTATATTGGATACGCAAAAATGAATGTTAAACGATTTTTTTTTGAAAGAACTTGAACTTTACTAACTTCGTTTGTTGGTGGTCGTAATTGTTGGTATACGTCTCGTATATGCAGATGTAAGAGCATACGTTCGTTTGGCTGAGTGATGAAAAAATGAGGGAATACCACTAAGGCTTACAAAAAAATTCGACATTTAGAAATATATTTAAACTTTGTTGCATCAGGACAAATACAGCGTGCGGCGCTTTTTCTTATTTTTTTTTTGAAGGCCATTTAGATGGCCAGACATCACACTTGCGCCATCGTAACATTGCCCTATTAATTTATGTTTATAGTCAAATGGCTCCAAAATTTGATCCAATAGAGAATATAAATTCTCCGACGTTCTATCGGAGCTAAAATCCTAAGAATCTCTCGACTACTCAACCTTTGGAATTAACGTATCTTAAAATTATGGAGCACTGGGAGGTTTGCGTAATATCAGTGGTTTCATCCACTTGCACAGAAAAAAATTGTGTGTTCATTATTTCATTTTTTATGATCATTTAAATAATCAGAAATGCATTCAATTATTTCGTTTTGAATATTTTCTAGTCAAAAACATTTTTAATTTTTTTGTGATGATCTTTTAGTTCTTGGGAACTTCTCGATATTAATAAACCTAAAAGCTTTTTAAAATTCCCCCTATTTATTGACTCGCTGCTCTCATCATGGCCGCGAAAGACTAACTCTTGTTTTGCAGGGTACAAAACATGGCCAGCAAAACAATTTATGTAATATTTGACTACTACATAACCATTTGTGCGCCGAAAACCAGGATGACTATTAAAACTCTGATCTTGTTCCATCGATTAAATGGAGTTTTCAACAAAATGTAAACCACATCCGTGATCGGATTCATCAATAATGTAAATTAATAAACCAGACACCAAATAAAGTTGTAACAACACCATAAATAAATATAACACAAAACAGTCAGGTAAACTGCAAAGGAACTAACCGGTTGCAGCGACATCCGCGAAAATAAAAGTAAACAACCACCCCAAACTGAACGACACGTGGGTGTAGTGTACTGCGTTAGCAATTTACCGAGAGCGTTGTATGGCGCTGGTTAACATTAATCTTCCATGCGGTCGACGTTATAGCGTACACGTTGTCATGGCAATGTAGTAGGAAAATCGTAAATTAAACATAGCATCTCCAGCAAAGTCCAAGCAGTTTGCGCCACTGTTATAGTTGTTACAATAATGTTCGATTGAAAGTTTTAAAAAGACATGCCGCGAACGGTAAAGTAAAATATTTATTAGAGATGTACAGTTTATTTTTTGCCAATTAGGTGAATAAATGAATGTAAAAACTTAAATTTTAAGAGATATATAATAAATATAGTTACATGTTTGCTTGTTTATTTTTCCTGGTGAAGTAGTACTTCACCTACTTCACCTGAATAGCCACCACTGTTTCTATGACGCGAAAATACTTATTGAAATTTTGAGTAAGCAACTTAATAAAAATAATAAATTGCAAGTTTGCGCTCCTTCATTTGATATCTACTTTCATTCTACAACTTAAGCAAAAATGGTTTATAAATGGGTTTATTACATATATTTTTCTACTACTCTCATATATGAAATATGATGATTCTTTTAACATAATTCAGTGTGACAAATGAGTATAACATCCGAGTATGCTCGGAGTAATATCTTGCACACAACGACTTTTTAGATTTTTTAGCCTCCCAAAGAAAATAATATTCAGTGGGTGCTATCTTTAATTATATTAAATATTATATGCCAGTACAGTATTTCAGCATTTAAACTAAAAAACTGAACAGAAAGCAAAACATCTAGTCATTTCGTCGCTTCTACTACGAGTGCGTCATTTTATCATTAAAAAAAATTCAAAAATGGATATTACATACATATTGTGGATTTTTGGGACCAACCGATTTTTCCGAAAATTTTGATGTTGTAGTTCTTAACATCCTAATCAAAAGCTCTCATGAGTATAACTCAATCCTGCGACGAGTTTCGGATATACAGCAAAGCCCATAAAATACATGGGGATAACAGGATGATACAAAATAGGTTTTTTTTTAACATATTTAATTTGTAGTACTTCCCAAAATAAGAAAAACGTATTATATGAACATAGGTCTGCAAATTCTTTATTCTCTATATACAGAGGGTGTTATATTGTAAACGTAAACGTTTACAGTTTTTAATTTATTCATAATTTGTAATAATGTGTATACATTTTTCTATTTTTCTATTGTTAATTAGTTCCCTACTGTAAACAATATTATTTCTTGGGAATAAATAATTGATTAAAAAAAAACATCTTGTATATGAGGTCATGAGATTATTTGATCAGGACGTTCAGAACAATAACATGAAAATTACAGAAAAATCGGCTGGTCATCAAAAATGTATAAAAATGTGTGATGGTCTCTGCCTGCTATGCATCTTTGCGTAATCATTTTCTCCATTGCTAGTTTAAATCTAGTAGAAAACCAAAGATTTTTCTTATTAATTGGACCTCTAGTTTTTCTACAACTTTGCCGATAAGCAGTTTTGTTATAATTTGAATAAAGTAAATTTAAACCAACAGAAACTGTTAAAAATGTGCTATTTAATTATCCATTTATGGGTTTTCCTATATTTTTTTGATTTATCATCTAATTTAAGTTTCTATTTTGAATACAGGTTATGGAAGATGCTTCACTGGGTACAATTATTTACACATTAATCGCCATGGATCCCGACGTCAATTCGTCAGAAGCCCTAAACTTTGCAGCCACAGAACCGATTACAGCATTAGATAAGCATGGAAATGAGGTTACTAATACCGATATTTACAAGGAATTCTTCTCGGTTGATAAGAATACAGGCAAAGTTATTGTTACCAATCATTTGCAACGTGATTCAGCTGCAGTGATTAGGATACCTGTTCTGGTTACAGATATTACAGCGCCAACAGTGCAGCAAGGGCAAGGACTCTTAGGTAAACAATAAAATGTATTTTTTCATGTATATAAAATGTTGGTTGATGTTACGTATATTACCAAAGTGATTTCCATTATTTAATTTTATGTAGATGTATATTTCCCCGTTGATTTTAAACAAATGTGCTCTTACAAAAGAATCTTTTCGACATGATTTAAAATTTAAATTCGAACTCTTGAATTTGAGGAACTACTTAGAATTCTATTTTTGAATATATATAACTTCTTTTTTTATAAAGGTGGAAGATATTAAATATGAAAGTTTGGTGAATAATAATATAGAAATAACTGAGCATTGGGTAAAAAAGGATATATCTAGGGAAAGAAATGAAGAAATAGACTTGGCGATAGTGTGCTATATGCATTAGGGGTGTACCGAGTCAGTAAAATTCGTATTAACGACAGGATTCAACGAATCGATTCATATGATACGAATCATTGGGACTAAAAACATTCGTACCAGCAATGGAATCATATTTACTGCAGATGTAGATCTCCGGATCCGCTCATACTACCTGATTCGATACGTGTACTGTAGTTCTCCAACTCAAGATGATGCTAATTCTTGCTAATGCAAGGGAAAATATGAGCGGTGCGCAGTGGAGTCGGAATAACGTCTAGAAAAAATTGACAATTTATATATATATATATATATATATATATATATATATATCCGGGTGTACATTTTTTCGCCAAAATCACATTTGGCATTTTGGAAGCTTTCTTTCTCGCGTCCGAATAGAGACTCACGTGTTGGTGTCTGCGGTTCCTTTTATACCCCCACCTGGGTCCGAAGGTTATATCTGCGCGGCCGTTGGTCGTTATTTATATTTTCCGGATGGTGCTGTTGTTGTTGCGTTAATTGCGCTTGAGTTTTTACAATTTTAGATTTGTCGATTATTGACTTCCATACTGTTGGTAGTTTTCATGATTCGTCCCTTTTATTCAAATCAACTTGTTTTTTAATTTCTGTAGCTCTCGGATTATTCTGGTCTTATAATGTTCCATATTGGTAATCTCCCTACACCCATCGAAATCTATTTTATGGCCGGTTTCCTGATGATATAGGAATAAAGCTGAGGTTGTTTTTTTGTTTCTGATGCTGAGTTTATGCAGTTCCTTCTCTTAGTCTGCCCAACGTACAACTTTTCACAGTCCTGGCACGGAATGCTGTACACTCCGTGGTTTTCCAGTTTGATTTTATCTTTTGGGTTTCCAAGTAGTTTACCTATAGTTGTTTGTGGCTTGTGTATTGTTTGTATGTTGTATTTCCTAAGAATTCTTCCGATTCTATCTGTTGTGCCTTTTACATATGGTAAGACTACTTGTTGCTTTCCCGGTTCATAATTTTTGTTATGTATGTATTGTTGGAATGTACACCCGGAATGAAAATACATTGTATTTTTCCATCCGTGATATATATATATATATATATATATATATATATATATCAATATATATATATATATATATATATATATATATATATATCAATATATATATATATATATATATATATATATATATATATATATACATGTATACATTTTTTTATAGGGAAACTTGTTTTTTAATTAGCAAAGCTTTTGTCAACTAAAATTATAGACATTCTATAATCCTGCCGATGAGAAGGCATTGTCAAAGCCTACATAAGAGGAATACTGTATACTCCGTGGTTTTCCAGTTTGATTTTATGTTTTGGGTTTCCAATTAGTTTACCTATAGTTGTTTGTTTCTTGTGTATTGTTTGTATGTTGTATTTCCTAAGAATTCTTCCGATTCTGTCTGTTGTGCCTTTTACATATGGTAAGACTACTTGTTGCTTTCCCGGTTCATAATTTTTGTTGTTATGTATGTATTGTTGGATTGTACACCGGAATGAAAATACATTGTATTTTACCATCCGTGATATAGATATATATATATATATATATATATATATATATATATATATATATATATATATATATATATATATATATATATATATATATATACATGTATACATTTTTTTATAGGGAAACTTATTTTTTAATTAGCAAAGCTTTTGTCAACTAAAATTATAGACATTCTATAATCCTGCCGATGAGAAGGCATTGTCAAAGCCTACATAAGAGGAATACTGTATACTGCGTGGTTTTCCAGTTTCATTTTATCTTTTGGGTTTCCGAGTAGTTTACCTATAGTTGTTTGTGGCTTGTGTATTGTTTGTATGTTGTATTTCCTAAGAATTCTTCCGATTCTGTCTGTTGTGCCTTTTTACATATGGTAAGACTACTCGTTGCTTTCCCGGTTCATAATTTTTGTTGTTATGTATGTATTGTTGGAATGTACACCCGGAATGAAAATACATTGTATTTTTCCATCCGTGATATATATATATATATATATATATATATATATATATATATATATATATATATATATACATGTATACATTTTTTTATAGGGAAACCTATTTTTTAATTAGCAAAGCTTTTGTCAACTAAAATTATAAACATTCTATAATCCTGCCGATGAGAAGGCATTGTCAAAGCCTACATAAGAGAATAGCATTGTCCTTCACTAATTAAAAACATCAATTTTTTAGTGTTAAAGGTTGTTGGATCCACGAGGTAAAATACAAATCATAATGACTGGCTTTAATCCCCGTTTTATTTTATATCATCCTAGCAAGTTTGAAAATGTTTTTTAACTTCTTGACAATAGGTGGCGTTTCATCTGCAGAAATTTTAATAGGACGACGTTAATAAAGATGTTGTTAGATGATAGATGCTAGAACAGAAGCTCTGGTGCAACAATTTAAAACATATATAATTTTACTGTCATATCATTGACCCTAAGCCTTTTTAGAATATATTATCCTAACAATATGTACATTTTAATACTCTTTTTACTACTAGTAGAACTTTTGTTACCTGAGTCAATTTTTCTTCTAGTGGTTACTATTCAAGATATTAACGATTCTCCGCCTAACTTTGTACCACCATGGACTATCGACCATCCTATATACTTTTTGGAAATCAAAGAAGAACTACCAGTAGATACTATTGTGGCAACTTACAAGGCATTTGACGAAGACTCAGATATAGCTGGTTATGCAATTTCCCCGGATAGTGAATACTTTCGAATCAATCAGGGAACGGGTATTGTTCAAATAAAGAAAATTATTGACTACGAGGAAACTAAAGAGCTCAATTTTACGGTATATAAATATATGATAATTTAAATTATTTTTAATTTTATTTAGTTGTAATTGTAATGTGATAATTAAGAATATATTCTAGTTATATTTTTGAAATTTTATGAGAACAAAGTTTTTATATATATTTTGAAACCTATTCATAGCTTAGACTATTATAGGAGATCAACAATTTTTGTAGGATTTTTCTTGTAATATCTTTTAATATTATCAATTATTTTAAAAAATTGGTAAAAAGATTAGATATGCAAACGTATATTGTTTTAATTGGGGCTCCCTGTATATTATTAATTTAATAAATATGCTGATTGTAAATATCTATACCTTCATCTTTAAAAACAATAGATGAAATTGACAAAAACCTTACACTTAGACGCAACGCATAAATGTGGAAACTATAGGAATAGTGTGATTTTTATGGCACGGTTTTGCCAATTTTCTCAGATGTATTTAAAGATAAAAGTATGAAACCTAATATGTTTTTAACCTGTAAAAAATGTCCGTTTAATGAAATAATGAAAATTAAAAAAAAATAGTTTATGTGAGGCGTACGTTTTCAAAACTCTCTCAATCCATTTTTTTGCAAAAATGCGGGTAACAGCGCCATTGCCATCTGGTGGCTAAATTAGACCTAGTATAACAAGATTATTGCAGCAAAACTACATACATCCATTGTAAACTAAGTTTCGAAATTAAGTTACGGTAACAAAACTCACCTACTCCATTGTAAATACTGTTTCAAAACTCATTCCTTCCAGCTTATATTATTGGCATCAAAACTGCTTTAATTATTTTTTTCGTTTTTTATGCTGCTCGTGTTTGCCGATGTGTTTAGTAGCCATTTTAGTGCAATAATTTCCTGTGCTCCGGCTAACATTAAAGCAATTTTGACTTTAAATAAAATTATTGTTAATTTACTACTGGTATAAATTGTTATACATATGGATAGTTTAGTGTCTCTTGCTACACCTGGTAAAGGAGGACGACCTTGCGAGACCCATCAATATGGAAAATATCTCAAAAGAAAACCACACGGTAAGTCTGTGTTTTTTTCACCTATTCGGAATTGAATAATGGCGGTTTGTAATATTTTTATAAATAAACGTATAAGTTAAATGTAACAGATTCTATAAATTTATATGATCAACATGCATGAAGCGTAAACATTGCGTTTGCTTTCAATTTTACGTTTATGCTTATGTATTTTTACTTCTACATCTCTACATAAGAGATAGAGAAGTTATAGTGTCGAAAAAAATTTTTTTTTGCTAGTTGTTAGGTACGCAGGGACTGGTCTATACAAGAACAGTTCAACAGATTATTTTTGGTCAAAATGGGCTAAGAGGGAAAAAATAGCAATTATTTGTAAATAATCGTATAATAAGTCTATTTGTGGGTACCTAATTGAGTACATAAATTTTAATAATAAGCTCTCTGTGATACTTCTGCAAAATTTAAGGGTTAGAGAAAATAGAAAAAGGGATGAAAATTTTAATGTTGAAAAAATGGAGTAAAAATTGAAAAATTAATTATAGTTAAAAAAATAGGAATCATTCTTTTGCAGGAAACGCAATAGAAAGTATAAAATAATTTATTTTGTACTTTTTAGTCCGTAACGCACAAAAGTATGTTTTCTAGTTTTTTAAAGCGGTAATTTTTTTTTCAGGTACAGACCCAAATCGCTTCCCAGTCTTCCTAAGTGTAGCCATAAGAAAAAAAATTTTGCTTGTGCTGACATAACTATGCGGGAAATCCGAAAATTTCACATGTCTTTCTATGAGAACAAAACGAAGATTGAGCAGGACAGTTTTATCCTCAAGCATACGTCCCAGAATGTCCCGAAGAGACGACGTCCTGTAACAGGGACGTAGCAATTCAGTTCCTTTGTCTTACTATGTTTACACCAATCGCGGAATGCTGTCGGTTTGTAATAAGGCCTTTTTATCGATTCTAGGCATTTCAAGATTTCGGATTCAAAATCTAAGCAAACAGCAACAGTAATGGTTCACTTAGGGAAAATCGAGGAGATGACAGGAAAAGCACTCTCTACGCCGAGAAAAAGAAGAGAGTAACAAATTTTATTATGTCGCTGAAATGTGTAGTCTTACTATACAAGAAATAAGTCCGAACGGCAATATATGGCAAGCGACCTCAGTATTAGGAAATTGTGGAAAACATACTGCAATGACAATAGAGACCAAGAAGTGAAGTATGATTACTTTAGAGAAATTTTCACAAAAGATTTCAACATTAGCTTTCAGTCTCCAGCAACAGATGCATGTTCTGAATGTATCAACTTGAAATATCAAGTAAAAGCTACTATAAATGCAGAAATTAAAGCTGAGCTAATTTGCAAACTAAGAGTGCATAAACTCAAGGCCAAAGCCTTCTATGATATGCTCAAACAACCAGAAAACTATTGCGTTAAATTAAGTTTTGATTGTCAAAAGAACCTGGTCCTTCCGCGTGTTCCAGATCAGTCGGCATATTATTCCAGACAATTTTATTGGTACAGTTTTACAATATGTGAAGGTCATTCTAAATCGAAATAGACAAAAGATATTATTACTGCTTTTACTTGGACGAAAAATATAGGAGGCAAGGGGTCTAATGAAATCAATGGTTAATCATAAAATGTCCGCATTAAACCTGACAGATGATACTTCTTGTATTAAGCTCTTTTGCGATGGATGTACCGGACAAAATAAAAATACTATTATGATTGGCATGCTTATGCATTGGCTTTATAAGACAAACTTCGGTTAAGAATATTCACGTAATCTTTCCCATCGTCGGTCATTGCTTCCTGCCACCTGACAGGGTTTTTGGAAGAGTCGAGAAGCAGGTAGAGAAAAAGGAAGTTATTCGTCATCCAAGGGAATACCGTCAGCTACTCTCAGACTGCGCAACTGTAATTGATCTCGAAAAAAAAATGTAATATATTTGATTCGAAAAAAGCTATTGATGACTGTGTGAGGCCGCCTAATCAATGGCATTTTAAGTTCTCTGCTGCTAAAAGAATATCTATTAAAAAGAACTACCAACAAGGAGTAAAAAATACTGTTGTTAAAGGCGAAGTCAATTACAGATCGGATATTTGCAGCTACAAAACGGTGAGAAGAAAAGGGAAAAGTTTCGCAGCAGTTAACCCTGAGCCATTACCAAAAATTCATGCTGTCAAAGCAGCTAAAATAAAAGATGTGAATGCCCTTTTAAAGAAACGTTTTGGGGTGGAATAAAGAAATATTCCCAATGAAGATTTAGACTTTTACAAAAATATTATTGACTTTAGAAATGCTGGTGAGGAGGAAGATAATGAAGAAACTATGGATACTATTGAAGAAACTATTAATACTATTGAGAAGATAATTTAGTATATTTTTGTGTATAAAAAATAAACACGATACTAACTAAATAATCTTGCATTAGTTCTCCTGAAAACCCCTAGAGTTTAAAAGTGAATGTTTCATAACTCTTTCAGTCCACTGTTTGGTTGCAAAACTCGCTAAATCCATAACATTTTACTAAATTATACCTGCATTTATGACGTAAAACATTTTTAACATTCAAAAACTTCATTAAAAACACCATATCCATGCACATACCGACAACAGACAAGTTGTTTTACATACATATGGAATTGCGGGGTTTTGGGTTTCCTGAAAAAAACGCTTATCTGTGATTTAAAGAGTTCTGAAACCGGACGCCTCATGTATATTTTTCAGTTTTCTAATGATTTTTTTATTTTTGATATTCTTAAATGATATTAAATTAAATTATAATAAAAAGGTCTAAAACTATAAATCCCAATAATTCATAGTGTTATATATAGATATGCAAAATTTATTGCTTTAATTTAAGTAGGTTTTAATTAAAATGGTAACATATTCAACCGATATTTTCAAATATTTTTAAGGTTTGGGCATACGACAGTGGTATACCTCAACTTAACGTATCAGCGCTTGTTCAAGTGAAAGTAGTCAATCTCAACGATCACGATCCAATTTTTACAGAAAAAACATACAACGTTTCAATAGACGAAAACTCTCCGAACGGCACGATTCTCATACAAGTGAAGGCTGTGGATAAAGATGCTGATGAATTTGGTGAAGTTACATACGAACTAATTGGCGAGCACAGCCAAAATTTCCACATCGATTCTAAAACTGGTGAAATATCTGTGGCGAATTCAAACTTTTTGGATCACGAAAAAATAACCGAGTGCGTCTTGCAAGTTGTAGGTAAGGAATATAACAGACTGTATTAAAGTTTTTAACTGAGTATCATGCACAAAAATCTATAATTATTACTCTTTAATGTCCGAATGTTCCCACCATGTAATTGGGTGAAAGTCTCGGCTCGAATTATATTGGTTCCCTTAACTTAATTGCAAAAGTCTTGTAATGGCTCATATTTCAATGTGATGTAGTGAGGCCAGGTAGTGAAACGCAGTGGCGTGCGCTCGATATCCGCACAGCGACTGCTGATGCGTCTGTTCCATTAAACTGAAGTCTGACTGTTTTTTTTTAATTATATATAATATGAGTAATAAACAAATTTTTAGTCATTTTGAGACTCTTGTCCTGATATCATTATCCCGATAACTTATGCGACGTGCTGACTCGTTCCACAACTATGTGGTCTGACTTCCGTTTTTTTTTACTGTAAACAAATTTCCTGGCAATTATTAACTACTACGAAATACTTGTAGTGGGGTACGTAATAATTTAACTTACCTCAATGCGCGCCGCCGCCAGGTGTCCCACTACCTCACCTTGATAGTATGTGCTAGACTCATGTATATCCTTAATATTTTGAAATATGAACCATTACAAAACTTACAGTTTTATGTCATGACCTGGCACATAAAAATGTAAAAAAATATTTAAAAAAAAGCTTTTGTTTATAAATTATTGTACTGAAAAAGAAAAGATAATTAAACTCATATGAACACAGAACTTTTAAAAATTTGAATATTTTCTTAAAAGCTTAAGGCTGTGTTTCAAGTGTGTGTCTAACGCCTAAAACTTTTAAGAAAATATTTAAATTTTTAATTATTTTGTGTTTATGTAAGTGAAATATTTTTTACTTTTCAGTTCAATGGTTTATAAATAAAAGCTTTTTAAAAAAATATTTTTTTTACATTTATTTTATTTCGTACATTTTAACATTATTTTTTAAGCACCTTGTATAAGATATTCACGATTGGACAACATAATATTGTATTGCCATCGGGTTTATGTATGTGTGTGTACTGAGTCCCAGTCAGTTCCGATAACGGTAACTGCTTCAAAAGCTACTTGCTAAATTTGACCCAAACATACATACTAACATACAAGTAAAGTTAAATAAAAGCTCCAGCAGTGGGCTTTGAGGTACCCCATATTTTATATCATACTTATTACTTAATTTACTTTGATTTTTCTACTTGAAAGATAAAATTCCAGTACAAATTTATGAAAAACGTATCGAAAGCTTTATTAGTTCTAGAAAAACGCCTATAGGCTTATTAACCGAATTAAAGCTATTTATAAAAAACTGGACATCTTCGTTCACTTTCATGTTCGAATGTTTCCTAAATCCGTATTAAGTTCGTGCAAGTAAGCCCGCTTTTAAAAATTCGAGCAATTACTGTTGACTTATTTATTATATTATATATTTAATAAATTACAGTATGCTTTTGAGGCTCAGTTACATACATATAGTTTACATCTGCTGCAGGCATTGGTCGTAAAAAGATTGATTTATTAAGTATTTCATCTTGAGTTTTTTGGGCTGGTTGAACTATTAGATTTGCTAGTTTGTCTCCTATTTTAGTTAAACATTTGGCTCATTTTGTGATATGGCAAATAAGAATGGATTACTTTACTGTTGATCAAAATACAAGAGTTCTAACCACACTACACACTTGCTACGTTCTGGACGCGCGTTTCGCTAACCAAGTTAGCATCATCAGCAGATGATATAAACTAAAGTAACTTATCTTAACCGAGACTATTTATAGGTAAATGTGGTCACATTTGGTTGCGCCCGACTGCACCGTTGTCAAGTAAACAATAGAGGGGACTATAGGGAATAGGCCCTCTGTCTTTATTTAGTGCTTTCTTACCACATTTAACTATTTATATACTGTCAAATGCATCCAATAATCTATTATTGGATAAATTTTTAATCAACTTAAGATTATTTATTCCTATTTGGTGATTGTTTTCTAAAGCATGTTGGGCAACGCTTGACTTTTCTGTTCTTCCGTATCTTAAATGTGCCATGTGCTCTTTAAAACGAATGTTTATGGAGCCTTTAGTTTGCCCAACATATTTTAGATCGCAGTCATTACAGCTAAGTTCATAGATGCCACTCCTCTCCTTCAAGTCGACTTTGTCTTTAGGGTTTCCAAGGAGATTTTTCAAACTGTTCTCCGTTTTGTAAGATACTTTAAAACCTACGTTTTTAAATACTTTTTCTAGACCTCTCATATATCTGGGATCATATGGGATTACTATGAACTTATTGGGAGCTTCAGGTGCTTGAAGAGTAGTGGCATCTTTTAACATTTTCTTATATTATGTCTATTTACTAATTTATGTACAAAATTACCATTATATCCATTACTTTTAGTTATATTTTTAATCCTATTCATTTCATTGTTAAAACGTTCTTTACTTAATGGAAAATTGACTAATCTGTGAGTTAAGAAACGAAATGTTGCCATTTTGTGTTGAAGGGAATGAAATGAGTCGGATGTTATATACCTATCAGTATTAGTAAATTTCCTATAAATATCAAATTCTAATTTATCGTTATTTCTAATAACTAACGTGTCGAGAAAAGGTAACTGCCCATTGTTCTCCTTTTCGTACGTAAAATTAATAAAAGGATATTTATTGTTTAATGTTTCTAAGAAAGTGTCCAAATTTTCTGTTTTAGTATCAAAAATAGCAAATATATCGTCTACGTATTTATACCACACCCTTGTGAAATACTTGAGCTCTTTTTTGAACTGGGTTTCTAATCTACCCATAAACAAATTCATTCACTGTTAAAGCACTGCAAGAGACTTCGGGCTGGGTCTTGTTGTATACAATTTTATTCGCTACTTCCTTTTTATTATTGAGGCTCTCAGCTACATAACTTTCCGCAATAGTAGCGGATTTCCATCCACCATGTCGCTTGATAGCTAATACATCAACTCCAGTATTTGCTAATAAAGTTGCCGACGTTCTTCTAAAAGAGTGTTCAGTATACATTTTGAAGTTCTCAAACTTTAGAAATTTCGCAATTTTACTTGGAATTGACGAAAACGTATTTTTCCCGACAGCCTGGTTTAAGCACTTTTCATAATAGTCGTCATGTGGGATCTTGTATCAATGTACTTTTGAATTATTTAGAAATGACAAACCTGAATGTCATCACTTTTTGTCATTCTAAATGTACATGACATTCCATTTTTAGAGTCAGGAATGGATACAATTATGACTTCTTTTAACATTGTCCATTTTCATTTCACAGAGTTCATTAGAACGGCACGCTCCGGCAACTCCCATTACCATTACGACCTTCATCAATAAGTATATATCATCGAAGGCTTCAAGCATGAACTGATTCACATCTTCCCTGTTAAACACATTCGATTTTTTGGGTCTATATCCATCATTTTTTCTTTTCAAAATTACTCGAAGTTTTGGATACTTAGAAATATCTGTATTTTCCTCTATAAAAAAGGTGGACTTCAACATCGAATACTCACACCATAACTTTGATGGGGACTGCAATATAGCACTTTTTTAGCGGAAATACGCCAAAAACAAGGTTTCTGAGACTGCAGTAGCCGTCTTGCTTTAGAACCAATTCTTAAAGGATTTATATGCTGCTTCATACCTTTTTTTCGACTTTTCCGGTAGTAGAGATAAACAAGCAATATTCGCTGATTCTTCTATGTCTGAAACATCTATTTTGTCCACACAGAATCAAACAATTCGACTTCTTCAGATTTTTCGCTATTAATCGTCAACTTGACGTTGTTGATAAAATAAAAACTGCTTATGTTGCGCTGACAACGGATCATGGCTACCTTCATAATTTAATGAAAATGCTATCGAATGTAATAATGAAAATTCAAAAATATATCCAACATTTTCGTGTAAACATACAATACAGGGAGGGGGAAAAATGTTATATACTATATGGGAGGTAAGTACATTAACCAGTCTCGAACTTTTTTGCTTTCATCCCTTATAGTATAAATAACTATTTCGTACCTTCTGTACTTTTATTTTGAGAGAAAACTTCTTTTAAACCTAAATTTAACTATTCATACAATGTAAATTAGATAGTTAGTAAGAATTTTTCTTATTTTCAGCATATGATAATGCACCTGCAAATATCAGACGTTCCATGTCGATACCAATATATATTACAATCAATGACATCAACGACAATACGCCAAAATTTACTGATCAGTTCTACGAGGTAAATGTTATGGAGGACGTTAGATTAAATCCACCGGTCCCTCTTATCCAACTAAATGCTACGGATCAAGATTCTGGAATTAACGGAAACATTCGCTACAGTATTACTTCTGGCAACGAAAATGGTATTTATGTTACCTGTTTTTTTTAAGAGGATATCGGAGTTAGTATAAAACGCGTCAACCCGTCAACTTTGCAGCATCTTATTTGCCGACAAAAAAATGTTCCGAGCAAAAGTATGTTATTTTGGTATGCAGTAATTTTTCATATTGTATTTTTTCCTGTTCAAAAAGTTTATTTTATTTATCGAAAAACCTTAGAATTTCCGTTAATTTTAACTAAAAAATAATACTTTGGCTATGGATATATTTCTCTTCGTCGGGAAAAACGAGTTGAAAAGTAGTATTTTTCAAAGTCAACTGTCATTTGTTGTATTTGGTTGAGCACCCGGCATTTTCGCTAAATCAAAGATATTATTACCTGTAACCCATAACGACCTGTCACACTGGAGATATCATGTAATTTATGTGCAACAGCAAAATAAAGATTTTAACTCTCCGAAATCTTCTTAACTAGACTCTACCAGTGCTATACATTTTTTTGAGTTTTATAATTTGTACACCATTTAATTTTTAGATGTATTTCTTATCGGGATCGACACTGGTATTCTCTACGCTCACAAGTCACTTCAGGGCCTAACTAAGACATTCCATTTAATTGTAGAAGCAAGAGATGGCGCTGGTAATGGCGAGTTTTATGATACAGCTACATTGAAGGTCCACGTCATCAATGTGAATGATCATAAACCCGTTTTTGTTATTCCTTTCTTGCCCAATTCGACAGTGGAGATTTTAGAGGTATCGTATAAACCAAATTTTTCGGTTCTACTTAATGTTTTTTTAAAAATTTCAGTCCAGATTTAATTTTATTACTACAGTGCATCTAGATGAGAAGAAAAGACATACATTTCAAACAAAATTAAACTGCATATCCATTGCTAAGAGTAACTTAAATTTAGCTAACATTTTCAAAGACGAATATCTCTGGTTTAAGTAAAGAAAATTGAATGGGGTTTGCTGTTTTAAATAAATTTGTCTACTACTTAACCCTGAACCTAAAACTACGACCGCTTATTATAAATTACTCCAAAAATTAAACTAGAATTCTTAAATTGGACTTCGAATAGGATTCTTGCTCGGATCCGGGTTACCTAATTTATGTAATGCTAAATTTAAAAGCTTCATTACATTATTTTTTATCAGCCCTCTTTTTTTGAACATAGATTGATGTAATTAACTACACACAAATCCTGCTAGTGAACAAAGGTTAATATTGCACGATCTCTGACATTAAACCTACTTACCTTCTTGACATATACATAGCTACTAAATTGTATCCATGGTCAAGATAACCTCCATTTACACGAAATGTTCCTTGCGAGAGGAAAGAACATGTTATTGGCGGACGAAGTAAAGTGCGGGACACGAAAGAAAACCGAGCGGTTCTTAAAATAAAGGTTCATAGTCTTAAGCAAGCGGAAAAGTAAAATTTGTGTACGCAAATACATTTTATGTTATTTTATTTGTTGTAATAGTTTGCCGCTTCACCTATAAAGTGAATCGAGGATTTAGTTCTGGTCCACTTGTAATTGGGATCTGCCTAGAGTATTCATGCACTTGCCTCTAGAAGGTTCTAGCTATTTCCAGTGGCGTCTATACATTTCGAGCATTTGTTTTCATTTTTATATAAATGCGTTGCGTTGAATTTGAATTATTATTTCCAAGTAACGATGGCGAGCAAAATAGGAAAAACAATTCGAAGCGGTGCACGTGAAGTTATTGCGAGCGTTGTAGAGGCCTGTACAAGAGAAGCTGAAAATAATAGTTTGTCTATTCCAATTCAAAATCGAACAGAACGGGCTGTATTTTATTAAACTGGTATTTCGGAAAGTAGTGTGAGAAAAATACAAAGAGAACATAATGATCGCTCATGTTCTACTTCACCTTTAAAATCTCCTGGTAAAAAAAGACCCCGATTATCATACAAAGATAAAATTGACGATGGTGATTTTCAAGTAATCCGACGAACAATAGAGGATTTTTATATAAACTTGAAGAAGGTTCCAACCTGCAAACCCCTACTTCGTGCTATAAAGAACAAAATAGATTTTCCGTACGGGTATAAAACCTTAAATCTGCTTTTACGATCAAATGGTTTTGTTTAGCGCAAGTGCCAAAATAAACGAAAATTGCCCATTGCCACCAAATATTTTTCACTGGCGGGTGAAATATCTATCAACTGTAAGGCAGTATAGGCAAGAAGGACGCAATATTGTGTATCTAGACGAAACCTGGGTCAATAATGATGTGACAGTGAACAAATGCTGGCAAAGTGAAATTGTTACAGGTGTTGTTCAGGAAATACGCTCTAGTAGTCGCTTTATTATAGTTCATGCTGGTTCAGAAGCCGGATTTGTTCCAGGTGCTGCTTTAGTTTTGCGCTCGGGACTAACAACTGGAGACTATCATGGATAGATGAATAGAGATAATTTTGAAAAGTGGTTGCTCGAGAAGGTTCTACCTAACATTCCTCCAAAATCAGTCGTGGTAATGGATAATGCGTCTTATCATTCTCACGTAGAAGATAAAGTGCCAACTAAATACTCTACAAAAGCTCATATGATATCGTGGCTTAAATCGAACAATCTTGTAGGTATGTGATCCAGTGATGGGCGGAGGGCATATACCCAACGGGAGGGTAAATAAAATTTGGGTATATACCCAAAAGTGTAGGGTATATATCCACCGCGAAATTTACTGTAGTTATATATCTGGTATATACCCGGTATATACCCCGTATATTCCTGGTATTATACCTAGGGTTGCCACCTCTGCAACTAGGTATTATTTATTTTAGATTTTAAGCGTAGTTTTTTTACTTTGTGCATTATGTTTTTGTTTCATTAAACTCTTATTTTATTCAGAATTAAAATATGTTTTTAATAGTTGTTCATTTTTTAGATTTTAAACGTATTTTTCTTACTCTGCGTGTTATGTTTTTATTTCAATATACTATTTTCATTTTTAATAGCATTATTTTGTGATTTTTATTTCGATTTATTCAACCAATTTTTTTAATGTCCTAATTTAACAACAAAACGTTAAAATTTGTTATATTACCTTAAATTAACCAAGTAAGTACACTTGGGTATATACCCAACTATATGGGTTTATATCGGATACAAAACCTTGGGTATATACTCAAATTTCAATATACCCGGTATTTGCCCATCACTGATGTGATCCAACATGGAGAAAATATCAATTATATGAAGTAATATCAGCCAACAAGCCTAAAGAAAAAAGTATAAAATTGACGGTCTTTTACGTAACCTCGGTCATACACCTTTAAGGCTGTCTCCGTACATGTGCGACCTCAACCCTATTGAAGTTGCATGGACAGGAGTAAAAAAATATATTCGAGAGCGCAACACCGATGAACTTTCAATTAAAGATTTAAATAAAATAACATTAGAAGCGATTGACTCAATATTGGCTGAAAATTGGAAATCGTATGTTAAACATGTTCGTTCTATTGAAGATAAATACTGGGAAGTAGATGGCAAAATTGAAACGGTTATTGATGATTTAGTTATCACACTGGGATCTCCAAGTAGTGACGACGAAATCTCATCATTTTCAGAGAAAGACAACATTTTAGAAGGATTTAGTTTTTTTTTTCATATATTTTGTAAAATTGTTCATAAAGTAGCTGTCAATAAACTGCTTCAAAATAATTAATTTTCTGTTCAATACCGGGTGTCAAAAAATGTCTAATATTGCAATTAATATTTGAAAAACTAGAGAACTCATATGTTTTTCCAAAATTAACACATCAATGTAGTTATAGTAGGGGAGCCAGCACTGATTCCAGTGAACAAAATTTATCAAAATTTTAACTTATGCAGTTCGACTTTGAGCTATTCGGGTATGCCAAAAGTGACCGTTTGTCTCCGTCTGTCATAACAGGGGGCGTCATGGTGAAGTACTATACAGGGCGTTTCCTAATTGCGTGCTAATGTTAAAGGGGGGTGCTTCAAAAGAAAAAAGTTTAATATGAATTTTAACTTTAAAGATAAAAGGTTTTAAAAAAGCATTTTTTTTATATATTCTTTAAACTTTTTATCAATTTTAATAAATAAGATAAAGCTAAATTGTCTCGCAATTTTTAATTTTATTTGAAAATAATAGCAATATTTTAAATATTCCTAGCATTAGTAGTTTATTTTTTATCATTTCCGGTATCGCGTCATATTTTGATATAATTTTTTCTAGCTGAATTTAACCACCACATATATGTTAGAAAACATTAAATACCCACAATCAAGTCGATTTCATAGTCATAGTTCAAGTTATCCAACCATTATCAATGGTCAGTTCATATCTAAAACTACAGAGCATGGCTCTATTCCATAAGTTCTTTATGGCAGATAAATGCGTTTTTATGAAAGTTTTCTAAAATATAAATTTGGTGTTCTTCGCCCTTTACTGATTAACTTCTGTCAATGTGTACGCTAAGTTCTCAAGTGTATTTAATACACTGGCCGACAAAAAAAAATTTTTTTGTTGTAACACAAATCAGAATAGCATAAACTAATAGAATGGACCTATCCAAGTACGAAAATGACAAATAGAAAGTTGTAGCACGTATTTTCTTGTTAGAGTTGTAGAACCATATCGAATGTTACGATACTTAATATCTATAGAAAAATGATTTCAGAAAATTCTTAACCCTGGTTATTGACTATGTTTACAGTTTTCGTCTATTAAATATACCATACATCTAAGTGAAAAGCAAACGAGAAAAATATTAACTTAAAACACTAATTAAACTTTATTTTTTCCGTTTATGAGGTGCCCTATCTTCTCTCTTCAAAAACCAACAGTAGTCACCCATCATGGCTGGATCCCACTGTTCTTGGTACCGAATTTCCACTGTTCTGATATCTTGGTGAAACCTTTCACCCTGCTCGTCACTAACAGCTCCCAAATTTTTAGGAAAAAATGACAGGTGGAAATGGAGGAAGTGAATTTTTAATGACATTCTGGCACCAAGCGCTTTATGGGCATCTAAGAGTTCATTAACTAATTGTTCATAATTTTCATCCATATTGTTGCCTAAAAATCCTCTTACTACATTAACAAATGAATTGCATGCTCTGAGCTTCTGCCTGGTAAGCTTTTCCATAAAATTGACATCGTCCAGCAATTTTCTGATGGCCCAATAAAAATGCCTTATTTAATTTGACATCACTTAACTGGGAAAAAACTTAGGTATTTAAATCCATCACCATCTATATTCAAAGCCTTCACAAAGTTTTTCATCAGCCCAAGTTTAAGAGGAGGCAGGACATTTTTGGGATAAACATGAGGTATAAATTTTATCATTTTGAGATCCCGGTTCAAATTCGCTTCTTTCTGGCCAAATGTTTGTTACATAATGCTGATTTATTGCACGACTGTCTCATAAACAAAGAAAACAGTAATATTTTGTAAATCTCCCCTAAAGTCCCACTAAAATCGCTATAACTTTTAAGTCCCCACATATCTGCCATTTATACCTATTGTAGTTTATTTTATCCAAAATCGTGCGCATATTTTCATAATTTTCTTTCATTGCAACTGAATGGGCAACTGGTATAGGGGGTTTTAAATTTCCATTATGCAATAACACAGCTTTTAAGATATATTTAGATGAGTCTATGAATAACCGCCACTCACGGGGAGAATGTTCAACCAAGTTCCTGCATTAAACTATCTATATCAGTACACGCGCACAACGAATTTTCCATACTGTAGAATTCAGAAAACATAGCATTTCTTTTCCTGAAATTCGTAGTTTTTGTTTCTTTGGCCAATAGGTTCCATTCCTTAAGACGGGAACCCAGAAGTTCTGACTGTTGCTAGAATAACCTCAAATCACGTACTAAATCATTTAATTCACTTTGAGCAATCAAATGTGGCTCTCCGGAACTGGGACCTGTGGTAAAAGTGGAATCGGTGCACTGTTCTTCTGAACTGCCTGATGATGCGTTATCTCCATTTTCTCCCAAATCAATAGCTTGCCAATTTAAAGGCGCAATCAGCGCTGGTAAATTTGCATTATGAGGAACAGGTCGTATGGCAGATTGCAAACAAAGTGTAAAATTTAATTTTAAAAAATACAGAATAAAAAAATATTAATAATACAATTAGAAAAATAAGAAATGTAATAAAATGGTAAATAAATAGTAAGAAAAAAATAAAATAAAGGAATACCCGAGCTGGACCAACGATGTACGCACCTGAAATAAAAGAGAAAAGGGTGAGCATACATGTTCACCTAACTTAGATTTAATTAATAAATGACGCTCAATATTGTTTCTTGTACGATATTAATAAAAGATAACTAAAACCAGTAATCTGTCAAACTGCATGTAAAATATTGATATCATAAAAAGAATATTTAGGAAATAATCAGAATAAAGGCTAATCAATATCCAAAACACAACAAAATACAAATTATCAAAATAGCTTGTTTAACAAATGATTTAATAACTAAAATCATGGTGTTTAACTCTATTCCACTAGCAGTGACGTAATCGCCAGCGGTGAAAATAAGGAAGTAAACCTAGTTAACCTCATTAATATCTCATATATACAGTTAACAAAAATATAGTTTAACCTCCATATAAACACTAGTGCGGACTAACCACACCGTAATCGCTAGGTATTAACATTAAAACAATCGGGCCTTAGGTGGTAGGTTCGTACGCTTAACTTATTAACAATCCGCCAGTTGTATCGATACTTCAGTTAAAAAGACTTTTTTTTTAAGGAGAACAGCATCCTACTAAAAGATAAATGCATGACTCCCACTGACATGGCTCAACACCTCCATGTCGTAATCGCCAAAACAAAAGTGGTGGCAATTTTCTAGTCCCATTAACCTTTATTCATGTAAAATTGGTAAATAATGATATTACAGCGCTACCTAATTATAGCCTAATCAAACTCAATATATAAAATGAAATGCGGGACTAAACTCTCAACCACTGGTATAACTAATATACCGTAATCGCCAATATACAAATATACGTTAAGTACCATAATTAAAAAAAAACGGTAGAATAGTGAGAAACAAATGTTTTAAATAACCTTTGATTTTAAAAATACAGATATTAATTATTTAAAACAAAATAAATTGAAATAACCCTTTTTAAGTAAACAAAGCATGCTCAGTGAGAAAACTCACCTCTATGTTAATCTTCGTTGGCACTTCACAATATTTTAGCACTGCTAATCACTCGTTTTAATTTTACTTTTAAAATTAAGTTGCTTCGCAGAAGAAATTTTATCGACTAACCATGCATTTAAAAGGACACCTGCAGTGCGACCCAAAATCATAACGTCTGGGTTTCAGATTTCAAACACTTATTGCGCTTTGACAATTTATTACTTAGATAACATAAACATTGAGTGAATGCCTGTGTGCCTTTCTTGCTTATTTGGTCGCTTAACTTCCGTTTTAAAATTAATAAAATTTTAACAGGGTATAGAAAAAAATATATTCTTACACTAGTCGAAAGTGTAACTTAATATTGATCTTATGCAAGTTATAAACACTTCTTTCTTTAATTAATTTGTTGTATATTGCAAAACTATGAACAACTCTTCACTGTTCTGTTATAAAACATATCAAACTTTTTTACTTCTTTATTTCTCGTTGTCTAGAATGCTGCTAGAACTGGTCTTATAGTTTTCGTAGTAAAGGCAACCGACAAAGACAAGGGCGAAAATGGACGTGTTACATATCACTTTAATCTTGGAGATCAACTAGTTCAAGAAACAGATGACTTTGAGATTGATGAGAAAAATGGAGAATTGAAAATTAAAAGGGATTTGGATCGTGAGGAAACATCAAGATATGAAGTAAGCAAAAACTGTTATATTTTTTATTTGATGATTTCTTGTTCTTCTAAGAAATGTGAAAATTGGTAATGAAACGATAGTTATTTTAAGAGAGCCAGCCAACGATCACTATTTAGTTACTAGTTATTACTAATTTTCTTGTAATTTTTGAAACGAGATTTTTTTTAATTATAAGTGGATCTAAAATGCGTTAAAACAGACACCTAAGCAGCATTTCGCTTTATAAAGTAGTCTTCAGATAACACGGCCATATTGCGACTCTGGAAACCTATCGGGCAATAGAGGTTAATTACAAAGAACATAGTGTTCCATAAAATTGGAAAATAATTAAAATCATAAAATTATAACTAATTGGCATGAAATATACTAAAAAATGCCCGATTTTAAATTATAATTAAAAGTGTATTAAAAAATAATAAGTCTTTGAGTATAAGTGTAGCATATTATTATATTTTCCAGTTATTATATAAAGTATATTTTTGTCTAGCTGACATTAGTGGCGCGTGATCATGGTTTCCCAAATTGGTTTCAAGAAGAGAGGCACTTATCAGTTCTTCTGGTTGACGAAAACGACAACCGCCCTGAGTTTCCTGGATCAGTGGCTGCTAACCCCTACCGATTTTTTGTTACCGAAAATAATGATCCAAACACATTGATTGGTATGTATTTACACAGTATTAGTAAGATAGGGTGAAAACCTAGTAACTAGGCCTAAAATTCTTTTTCCGTTAACTTCAGTTCCACACACCTCACAAAACATCTCGTCCTTCTAATGAACAACTTGCCCCAGTCGAGGTACCGCAATTCTTCCTTGGAAAGGTATCCGACACTAAAGGTATTTAAACGTAGCCCTGCCCACCTCTCGCACATGGTGATGAGATGTTAAGGGCTCGCTCCTCTGATATCATACAATTGGGGCAGAGAGGACTGTCCGCTTATTCCAATCGATACATATTCCTCTAAATTTTTGGCGATTTGTTCTCCGTTTTCATCAGCAGCGTCCACTAGACCAATGAAAAGCTATTATGCTTGATGTATCTCAGAAGTAAATCGGGAATTAAGAATTAAAATGGCAACATTGTACCAAATTTCTTGGTCTAACTACTTAAAGTCCCTCGGCAAAGGTGCGAGTTTTTAAATTTATTGATGGCTTCATCGCTTTTTATATATCATTTTCAAGTCAAAGTCAATAAGGTTCCGATTGCAACAGCTGCTGCCCTTTCTCAGCTCCCATATTACATATTCATTGTACTATCTTTAGTTGTTTGAGTTTGGATTCAATCGGTTCTATTGATTTTGCTTTAAAGGACCTAGTGGGAACATTTACGCTGCTTGAAGTTATCTTTTTTAGAGGAAATATTAGTAATGGTTTTTGTTTCTATTTTATTTTAGTGTTTAGTAATTTTATTTGTATTGTGCTATTTTTATTAGAAGTTAATTTTGTGTATATCTATTTACTATTTAGATTTAAAAATTGAAATATATCTCAATATAAATCCTATTATTCCACTGAAAATATTAATTTGCAGAGCTCAATCAGTCAATTTCTAAATATCAACACCATCAAGTCTTGGTGGAATGTTTTCAGGTGTTTCTTTTAAATTATAGTTGTCAAATTCCAATGGGAACTCATTTCAATTTCTTGACAAAATAAAAAACTGAGGTAGGTGTTTATAAGTAGAGTTTGCTTAAGAAATGAGTTCTTGGGATTAGACCGTGTCAAAATGGAATCACTTTCCGACGTTTCGCCTTCGATTACACGAGACATCTTCAGGGATCTTTATTTCATGAGGTCGGAATACTGAATGAGCTCGTAAAGACCTAGGCCGGCTATTTATAGTCGACCTGTGTTCACCGAACTGTGACCCGGTGTAACGATCGGTTTCCATGTATGATGTAGGCTGAAACCCGTATCTCTATTAAAATTGTTAGGATGATTATAAATATTAATAGATTCTCTAATTTTCCGTCTTACATTTATGGCATGTGCAGTGGAATGTTGGTGTTCAGATACAGCAGATGGAACAATTTGTTTCTTTCTAGTACATCGTTCATGTTCCTTAAGCCTAGTCGATATAGATCGTCCAATTTCTCCAATATAAACATCACCACAGGAAAAAGGAATTGCATATACTCCTTTCGTTTGGAAAGCAATAATGTCCTTTGGCGATCACACACATTGTCCAATTTTTTTGTGTGTTTTGAAGATTGACGTATGTTGGACCGGCGAATGCGCTAGTTTTCTATATACAGAGTGTCCTAAGGAACCATCCTCTTTCCTTTGTACAAGAACATTTAGAAAGGGAATCGTGCCTTCTAATTCAATTTCCATTGTAAATTCTATGTTAACGTGTTGTTGATTCAATATGTTAACAAGATTATCAAGAAACTCGAGGAGATTTTCTGAACCATGTGGCTATATTACGAAAGTGTCGTCTGCATATATGAACCACTCTAATGCTTCCTCCTCAAAAGCCTCCATGAAAATATTGGCTACCACTGGTATCAGAGGAGATCCCTTGGCAGCTTCCGAGGTGTGTTCATAAAATACTCCTTGAAAAACAAAATATGTTGACGTGAGACATGCTTCAATCAGATCTAAAAGTGAGTTGTCAATATTATTATGGTGAAATAAGTCTGATCTTATGGAAATTGAATAATTTATAGGCACATTCGTATATAGCGATTTTATATCGAAACTGACTAAGATATCCTTTGGTCCTATATGGATTGCATGTAGTTTCTCTAGAAAATGCGAATATGTTTCTTATGTATGAATGTGCTTTTCCTGTGAAATTGTTAAGAATATTTGAAAGATATTTACTGATTTTGTAAGTTGGAGATCCTATTGCACTGACGATAGTTTGAAGTGGTACATTAACCTTGTGTATTTTAGGTAGTACGAATTAGGCGAGTTAGAGTTTTTGATAATCTTTGCTGTTTCATACCTTATTACGTCTGCTTCTTCTGCTTCTAATTGTCCTTTGGTGCAATGGCGAAGTTTTCGCCTTTAGATACGACTGATTCTTCTGTTTCAGTAAGGATTTTGGAAGACAAATTTATTACGGTGTCCTGTGATGATTTTATTGGTCTGTAGTTGTCATTCGAAATTTTCTTTTGCTTAATGATAACTGCTTGATGTATTCTTTCTGCTTGCCCTATGGTGATGTCATCGAGAGTTCTAAATATTTGATATTAAAGTATAAAAGCTAATTTTAAATAAATATTTAATAACTTACGAATATTTATATTCAAATCATAACGAGTAGCTTTTATCCTTTCTCTTACCAATGCCATACTGGCTCGCTTGTAGGTGTTCCTTGGGCTTCTTGATGTTATGTGGTGTTTCATCTGTAGAGATTTTGGTACTACGTCTTCATCTCGGCATCTAAGGAGATAAACTTGGCAAAGTAGCTTCTTCTTGTTGTTCCTGAGATCGCCCAAAGTTTTGGCATCCTTCTTGATTTTCTCCCCATAGAGGTTAGCTAACATAGAACGAAAGCTTTCTCGGCTATGGTCAATTAGGAAATTATGGTTCGTGGGATTAGACCGTGCCAAATTGGATTCATTTTTTGACGTTTCGCCTTCGATTGCACGAGGCATTTTCAATGATTTTTACTTCACAAAATGGGAACACCGAATGAGCTCAAAAAGGCCGGCTATTTATAGTGGACCTATGTTCACCGCACCATGTCCCGGTGTAATAGTGATGTGATAGATTGCTGCATCACATTTTAAGAGCAGTATATCCGAATTATGTTTGGGGCTACCACATGAATATGTACTTGGTTCTGGTTTTTGCAGCATTTCTCGAATAGTTAAGGGTATAAGAGTGACATGTAATGATTGTCCATAATAGATTAGCTTATTTACTTTCCTTTCTTATTGGCACTTACCTATCTAAAATAGATACATTCTTATCATCTAGATTTAGTGTAAATTTAGAATCGGTCAGATACATGTGTACGGTACAGTGGCCATGAAAAACTATACAAAGTAAAATTACCTAAAATTTATAGCGAACTTGAAAATATTTAATTTGCCTTGCAAATCAAAATTTACATCTTCTAGGTCGTGTTCAAGCATTGGACCGAGACGAGGGTCAACATGGTGCCATTTACTACTACATTTTAACCGGTAACGATGATGATATCTTTCAAATGAGCAAGGCAACGGGTAATCTTTATGCAAAGAGATCCTTTGACAGGGAAACCAAGGATGAATACAACTTAATGATTGTTGCCAATAACGATCCTGACTTTTATGTAAATGAAGAAAAATTAATGGAAATGGAACAACTAGGTAATTAATCCTAAAATGTAAGATCTTTTTATGGCGTTTAAGATACATAATCAGTAAATATTTTTGTCGTAAAGTTTAAATCTACAAAACTTTATTTCAAAAATAATTTTTGTACAATTTGGCGTACATTAATTATAACTTGACGATTGGAGTGAGTCGGGCCTGAGGACAAATTATTTTATGCATCCGCCATGTTGTTCAGAATGCTTTTTCATAAAAATATGCTAATACATTATTCAGAGGTTAGACATTTTTTCAATACATACTAGTAGCACTACTATATACCAGAAACCGACTTGCTCTTCAGGACAAACGTATGTATGATTTATTTGTTTAGTTTGATCCCGAGTTTATATATAATAACATACCCTGCTATTGACTAGAAAAAAATACTATTTCATTTAACCCTTTTAATTTTCTTTTGGTGTAGCTGTCAATCTAGACTAGGTATACCCGTGTACCCGCAACTTAGATTGTGAAACCAACTTTTTATTTTCGTTCTTTACAGTATTTGGTGTTTAAAATTTATCCGTTTTATTTTCCAAGTTTCGGTCTCTTCAGCGTTTAATGTTTTTAAAGTTAGTTAGAAAAAGTTTGACAAAAGGCGTAGTTTGGTTTCTGGATTGGGAATTTACATGCACGAGGCATTTGTATCGTTTTTAAAAGCTTGTATTTTATTAATAGCCTGTTGCGTAGCAAGTCTTAATATTAGCACTTCTCACAATTATTTGAATGTGTGATGAGTAATATTTAATAATTTTTGTTATAGCAGAGAAAAAAACATAACATTTAACTGTTCTAATATAACTATTATATAAAAGGTATTGCACTACTAAATTACCAGTATTTTAACTTTAAGGAAATCTTAAAGTGATACAAGTGACGTTTTAACCATTACAAAAAAGAAGCCCTTCTTTTAAATTAAATTCCTTCAGGCGCCCTTCGCATGCAGATAATAAGAATAAAATAAATTTCTGCGGAATGGTATTCTCTTTTTCTAGCATGCTACGAAAATATATCTAACGCAGCATGAGAATTCTCTTATTCTAGAACAAGGAACCTTAATCTAGAGTTAGACAACATATTATTCAATATTATTTAGGTCTGGAGATGTTGCAGGCTAATTAACAATTTAGTACAGGAAGATAATTTCATTTAAGGTGTATATTCAAACTTACTTTCACTCCCTATTTTTTACACTAGTTAATGTTCTATATAAAATGGGAAACAAGCATACTGTAATTGGGCAACCAAAGCATTGCCAAAGCGATTTTACACACACTGTTTGCAAAACTAATATTTTTCATTGTTTTTCCATGTGTTTTTTAGGATTATTAGCGGATAAAAGTATTGCACATGTCGTTGTAACAGTGAAGGACGAGAATGATAACGAGCCCTATTTTAAAAAATTGGTCTATTATGCAGCAGTTAACGCAATGGCAGGCGTTAATCAGTTCGTTATCAATGTGACCGCTTTTGATCCGGATTATGGAGTAAATGGGTAAGTATAGAAATGAAAAACATATTATAACTTTTTGTGTGTCGATGTGCTAACTTTATTGTATTCGAAAAATATGACAATTTACTGCATTTACTGCATCGTTCTAAATGAGAACTTAATGAAAATTTCTGAGTTGAAAAAATCTTTCATTGTAATTCCTATCGGAATAATCTTACTAGATCAACAAAAAATCTAACACTTGTATTATAAACAAAAATTTATTTCTGAAATTGATAACGTAAAGAAATAGTTTCTGACTATTAGTGTGTCCAACAGATGCGGCTCGCGGGTTAAAAATAAGTGATGTGCAAATGAAGCAAGAAAATATCGCAATAATTTTTTTTTCCAGAATTTTTTTTATATATGGAAGGGATAGAATATTTTTTTACGACTTACCTAATTTTTGTATACTAAATCAATTCTCCTATTCTTCATAGCAGCAAATTTATTTATAACATCCTTATAAAATGGATGAGTTGCCCTATTCTCCTTCAGAAATTCCTTTTGAATTGAAATATTGCCTAGAGAAATAAGTCTTTCTTGAGATATTGTATTTCTTAAATAAGTTTTAACATGTTTGAGGCAAGAAAAACATTATTTCCTCTGAAGTACTTGTCGACGGTATTGTCAAAATGAGGTAAAACACTTTATATGCTCTGTTTAAAATATCTTTATTTTCATAATTTTTTTTCACTTGCTCTTGCAGCGATATATTCCAATTACTGTCATTGGCAAAAATAAGATCAAGCTCATTTTTAAGTCAATCATTTGTTGGAGTCAGGTTATGAATTTTCCATTTCTGACGTTGATGTTTTACATGAATGTCCGAAGGGGAACAAGCTTGACCTTCTAAAAAAAATAGAAATAACCAAAGCTATAAAAAGTCCTATTCTCACTTGCGTTAACGATGTTTTTCATTTTGAACCAACCCTAATATTTAACAATTTAATGTAATAATAATTGTAGGCAACCTTCATTTCATTAATTAATTCATAGAGTGAGAGTTTTTGGTTCTTTTCTTTGACTAGTTCAGTGGTCTGTGGGTGGTTGCTTCGGCGTGTCACTGGGGCGGTCTGGATTGGATCCCGCCTGGAAACATGAATCTTTTTTAATATTTTATTTTGTTTACTCACGTGAGACTTAACCTCATTTTAATGTCCATCAAATATGTATAAGTAGTTTTTTGTTTTGTTGTGCTTTAGTGTGTTTTATTCTATTTGTAAGTTATTGTTTTAGGATTTGTGAGTGTGATCATTTACTAAGGTTCTCTCTGTTGTTTGTAGGTCTGATGATGCTCGAAAGGGCGAAACACGTGTCATGTTTGTTGTGAATTGTAAAATTATAATTTAATGAGACCGAGACTTGGAGTCTTTTTCTATGTTTGTTATTAAAACTAGGTCTCTCTCGCAATATGGACAATTTCTTCCATTTTTTTTTAAATAATTCAATTATTAATATATATTTTTCAAATAATTTGGAATAATTGATTCGCAACACAAATGGAAGAAGCAGGTAATGCACCCCCCCTGTTTAATGGCAGACATCTGCATAACAAATGCTGATGCAGATAATGTATTATATATTTTATTTTATAACAGGTAATAATGAATTTATAAATAGTTATATATATGTTGCCTTAATTTGATATTGTATGTAACCGTACCCAAAACTATAATAAAAGATTTTAATTTTAAACATATTTGAATTGTTTATGCAAACTTCCAGAACTTATTTATTTACTAATTGTTACTTGAACTGACTAAAAATATAAATGGGTTTGTAGTGTTACTAAAAAAAAAGTTATTTTTCTTGGCCTTATCTCTCACTTTCTTTTTTCTGTTTCATTTTTGTAGTTTTCTATGCCTGCAGGCTATAGTGAATATTATTATTATCTGTATTTGAAAACGATTACAATGATGCTACTTGTAGATTAGTCTTGAATATATTGGTGTAAGCTCGTGCTGAATAGCCGTATTTATTTTGCTCCACCAAAAACGTTATTTTACAATGGGAAAAAATACATACTAATTCATTATTTTTTTACAAACAAATAGTTTAGTGTTCTGAAAATCGCTCGTCGGAATTAAAATGCCCCCAAAAGTGAATAGTGATTTAAAATCATCAATTAAAGAAGCTGTAAAAGAATTATTGTGTGACGATAGTTTTATCAAAAAATTGTTGTCCAAGGTCGCAGATAAACTGGAAACAATGCAAAAAACTATAAACGAACAGTCCACGTGTATTCAAAGACTGGAGGCACGTATCGAGAATTTAACGCGTGCAAGCAAAATAAACAACATATGCGTCTATAATTTAGACGAGGAGATTGGGGAAAAACTTCCAAATAAAAAGATCCACCACTTTTTGTTGGAAACATGCAAACAGTTCAAATAAAAAAAGAACACATCTTCAGATGCTACAGGGTTGGAGAAAATGGAGATAGCTCAAGACCTGTAATTGTCCTATTTGATAGGTACCATTTCAAATCGCAAGTTTTTCAGAACTGTAGTAAGCCCAAAAAATCCAAAATTAGGATCGCTGAAGATCTAATCAAGAGTAAAGCTCAGCTATACAAAGAAGCAATTAGAAAATATGATAGAAAAATAGTATTTACCAGGTTCGGTAATATATTTTTAAAAAAAGACAATAATATAATTCAAATAAAAGATTGTAGAGACTTATAGAAACAAATTGTGTATTTCAACCACTACAAAAATGAACTTAAAGTAAATTGGAGTAGAATAAAGCATTTAAATGATCAACTTTTGCCTGTTTTTGTGATAATTGTTTTTCTTTCTGTTTATTTTTTTTCTTTTTTATTAGAAGTAGCTTAGTTTCACAATAATATGATATAAGATTATTTTGATGAAGTAGATGGGTACGGGGCGTTGGCGACGGAGGTATTTGACGGCATTGAGCAGGTAGAGTATTTGTCAAGTAAATATAATTTAAACATTGTCCATTTAAATATAAGAAGTCTACAAACAAATTTTGAAGAACTTATAATATACTTAAATCAAATTAATGTAAACTATATTAGTATTATCGTATTATCAGAGACCTTTAAAGTGGAGGATATAAATTATTTTGAAATTGAAGGCTTTACATAATTTTTTAATAACTCCTTTAATAACAGGAACGATGGGGTGATAATTTATGTCAATAATAAAATTCCCGTGTAGAGTAAACTTTATAAACTCAGAGAAACAAATTTTCTAAAGTGTTGTTTTGAGATTTCTAGTGACACTTTTAGCATAACAGCGTGCTATAGATCACCAGCAACTAATATTGATACATTCCTGGAGGATATCGATAGATATATTGATAACTTAACTCTTCATGACACGGAAATTTTTGTAGGGGAATTAAACATAAATATAATGAGTAATTTGGATAACAATGTTAACAAATACCTGAACATTTTAGCACAAAATGGTTTCTTTTCATGCATAAATAAACCGACGCAAGAAAATTAAATATCTTGTACTACAATCGACCACTTATTTCTTAAAACTAAAAATTTTCAAGATAAAAGAAGAACTATAGAACCATTTGTTATAAAAACTTGTTTAACAGACTATCACACTATTGGCTTATGCATGCAAAACTTAGAAATACGCGACGAAATAATAAAAGTGCAAATTAAAAAAAACGCTGTGACTAGGTACACGCTAACTTGTACGTAAATCAGAAAGTTATATACACGCGAAACGTCATAAAAGCGATGACGTCATTTCTTAGCGTGCTCGTATCGATTGTATTGTCCGTGAACGGTAAAACAAAAATGTAAGATCGACATCGATTTATTGTAAGGTACTAGGTAGCTTGGGGTTTCTTAATTTTTAATAAATCAATGTATACTTATATGAAAACATGTATTTAAGATTGCAGAGTCAAAACATTGTAAAAATAATTTTTATACATAAGATAATTATTATTAGTGTTAAAGCTTAGAAAACTATTTTTTAATTCGTTTTCGCTTTAATCCAATAACGGTTTGATCGGCGCCTCTAGGTCTTCCTTTTACTTGAATTTTGGGTGGTAATACTATGTCACTTAAAACTTAAAAAAAAACCATTAATTTATGGTGATTACAAATAATATGTATCTTACTTTTGATTTTTTTGTTGGTTTCCTTAGTCAGAAGGGATTTGCCACCATTAGGTACAAGCATTTCATTTGCATCTAAAAAGTTATTAGATTGTTAATTAAACTTATATTTCAACAATGATTTCAATGCAACAAACCAAATATATGTGAGTCTAAAGTTTCTCCACATCTACTTTTTTGCCCATTTTCAGGAATAATTTTATCTTCTCTGTTTTCGTTACTTTTGGTAGTAGTAATTCTTCTTCATTTGGTACTAACATTTCATTAACATCTAGAAAAGAATAAGAGATTGTTAATTATGTAAGTTTATTTTAACATAATTTCAAAGCAACAAACCCGTTACATTTGAGTCCAAGATGTCTTTTGACATAGTTACTTGACCATGGCCATGTAAAATTTCGTTGTTTGTTTGGTCTTCCATTAAATCTATGAATTCAATTTGTACATTGGGCACTTCAGTAAAATTTTTAACATTATTATTATCATTCTCAGTGTCACTATGAATTACATTTATGGCTACCTCATGGCCTTCTCGCCAAAGAGTCTCCATTTCTTCCAGTATTTTCATTTTGTAATTAAACGAACTACCGGAAGATAAGCTAGCTAAATTTGCCAGCGAATTTGTCACAAAAAGAGCTTTTTTCCTCTTTTGGTTTACTGTCTGTACAGTAGGAGAACCAGCTTGTGTCACAGAAAACGGTTGCACTGAAATTTTTTCTCCTGTAGTGGCAACTCTTGTAACCCTTTGATGTTTTACATAAAATTCTTTTGACCATCTTTCACTGCATAACTTTTTGTCAAATAACGTGATTTTTTCGACTCTTCTAGTGGCAAAAATGTGCTTACAAGGCAGAAACATTGATGTGAAGTTTATGCAGGTACAATCATTTGTTGAAACATTATATTTATTTCCCTTTGACTCTGCTTCGTAGGTATTCAAAATATGATCTTTTAAAGTAACTGATACATTTTTTGAGGCTATAATTTGAAACTGAACATATCTGTTTGCGTAGGGTGTTAGATATTCTTCGTACTTAAATTCACAACTATCCTTACTGAACAATGTAATAGGCCTCGTTAAAATTAATCTAGCTGTCCGGTTATCTCTTTCATGCTCGTGAGAATGTAAAAAAATAAAAAAACATTTTACAAATTCTGCTAAGCTACTGTTTTTCTCTATTACTTGCTTTAATTTTCCATTGATTGCCTCTAATCTATTGTTTGTTCTATTTAATAAATTACCATGACACATACTGTAAACCGTCCATTCATGTTTTATGGCATGCCAGTTTTTGTTGTAGTAAGTAATTATTGATTCTGAAGCAGTTTCTTGCAAAAGCTGATAATTTCTGTCATATTCTTCTTCACTTCGGCTGTAGACAAGATTTTCTAATAGCTTCAAAGCTTTAATCCTTTCCACATTTGTTACATTCATTTTTTCTCTGGATATCTCCCTTTTCATAGTTTTCAAAGTGTGGAATAAGCAAATATATACTTGGGCTTCAGGAAAAATCTCTTTTATCACATTCTCTGCAGTAAATCCTTATCCCCCATAAAACATTTTATTTGATTTTCACAAATATAATTTTCTTCTTTAAAAATATTCATAAACCAAGAAAATGTTTCTTTGTCTTCACGTGCAATTAAAGCCACTGCAGCTATTTCACTCTGACCATTTGAATCTTCAACAAGTATTATAAAAACAGTAAATCCTAGATTTAATAACTTGTAGGTGCCATCTATAGAGACAAATTCAGGCCAGGATTTTATTGCTCTCCTCATGGAATCAGTAGAGAAATATAGGGCTTTAAATTGGTTCACAGAATCATGTAAAATGTGAACATTGCATTCTAAAAAAATCAATGTAGAATAAATAACTATATGATTATATTATGTTTATAATAACTCACTGTAAACATCGGTCAACACCTTCACTACATGTTCTAAATCATTACTAACATTCTTCATACCATATGCAATGTTTGATAGATCTTTCATTGTGCTCAATTTTCCTGTTAAATCTAATTTTTTTTGTTGAATTAGCTTTTTATTCCCACGGACATCTAATAAATCCTCGATAACATTTTGTTCATTAGTACTTAGTTTACGATTTGAGGGTAAATAATCATACACCACCTGAAAATGAGAGTCTTATAAGGTAGCAAAAAAATCATTACAAAAAAAAATAATAAAATGTACATATTTTATTTACTTCTGACATGTCATGATTTTCATGTTTCTCTACTAACTGTTTTATTTCAAGAAGATCACCTGTCTTAGTAGCCCGAAGTTTGATTAAGGCTGGACAATTCATTTTGCAAGTTCTAAAATATACATAAAATGGGACGTCCGGTTATATATGGAATTTTCTAGAGAATTCAAAAATTAAATGAAGAAGTAGGGTACTAATTTGAAATAAGAATGTTGACCACGCCCAGACTTTCTAAGACACCCTGTATATGTAACATATTCAACAAGAGTATGCCAATGACCCCAACTAATAAATATATATGTATTTGTTAAATTGAGATAATAACAAATTTACAATAATTATTATCTAATTTCATACCTTGTTTTACGAATGCCTTTTCCACGATTTCTTACTGCTCCACCATGAACACAAATATATTGAACTTCGTAATATTTAAGATCATTGTTCAATTTACGCTTTAAGACTCTTTGAGCCATCTCAATAAGTTCTGCTACCCTTAATCACAAATCTTTGTCTGTTATCTTTTTCATATTGTTTTAAAATGTTGTTAAACTCATTAAAAGAATTGAATAATTGGCCACACTGCATAATAAATGCAAACAAACACTAAACAAGCCAAAAAATATGAATATTCTTTAGTCACTGTAAATCACAGAGCTACAACAACAAGCATACCTAACCTCACATAACAAATTTTAGCGCTCCAAGTTTTAGCGTGTACGAAGAATACATTTAATACGCGCACGCGAAAAAATGACGTCATCGCTTTGATGACGTTTCGCGTGTATATAATTCTCTGATTTATGTACAAGTTAGCGTGCACCTAGTCTCAGCGTAAAAAAAAGTAGATTACAAAAAACTGAGCGATCTATTGAAAAAGAAACTGTGGTAGGATGTATATAGTAATCACTCTGTAGAAGAAGCATACCAGGTATTTATAAAGAGAATAACTTTATTTATAAATAAATGTACAAATTTAAAAAAAATAAATAGCCAAAATAGAATGAAAAAACCGTGGATAACGCAAAGAATTATAAATTCAATAAGATACCGAGATCAGTTAAAAAACCAAGTAAATAAAAGTACTCTCTTGCCTTATTAAATAAATACAAAAAATACCGAAACTTATTGAATAGTATTATAAAATTGACCAAAAACACATTCTATAAAAACAGAATATCAGATGCAAGGAATGATTACAAAAAAAATTAGAGAATAGTGAATGAAATAACCGGTACTAAAAAAATAACAAATTAAAAAATTTCTTCATTTTTGAGCGCAATACCTAGTTTCATAAGGAAGCAGATATTGCGGATATGTTTAATAATTTTTTTATAAACATCGGAGCACAAATTCAGCAAAATATTACCTAACCAAAATCCAAATACCCAAAAAAATGTTTATCCGAACTTTAACAAAGTAAATAAAAATTCAATATTTTTAAAGCCTATTGAGCGGAATGAGCTTATCGAACACATAAAGTCACTAAAAAAGTACTCTTCTCCTGGGGTAGATGGTGCCACGGTTGATTTTATACAGTATTTGCACGTCTTTCTCATACAGCCTTTGCTATATTTATATAATTTGTGCCTTAATTCAATTAGTATACCAGGGGCTTGAAAAACGTCAAGTCACACCAGTTTTTGAAACAGATAATCAAACACTACTAGCAAATTATCAACCTATCTCAGTAATTAATAACTTTGCTAAGCTATTTGAAAAATGCCTTAAACTAAGGTTAGTCGATTATTTGGAAAAAATAAACTCTTATATACTAAACAATTCGGTTTTCGAAGTAACAAATCAACGGAACATGCAGTTTTTAAGTTAATAAGCGGTATATTTAATCAGAATAAAAATAGCGGTGTTTCTGGATCTCACTTAAGCCTTTGAGACGGTAGCACACAATATACTTTTAAAAGATTAGAAGAAATAAGTATACGTGGTGGTCCTCTGCTTCTTATAAAGAATTACGGACAAGAAACAGAAAGCAAAAATAAACGATACTTTTAGTGACAGTGCCATCATTTCTACTGGGGTACCACAGGGGTCAGTCTTGAGGCCGATACTCTTCCTCGTTTATATTAATAAGATCGGAAGTTTATTGCAAAACTGCAGGGTTGTGTCATATGCAGACGATACGGCACTATTATTCTCAGCAGAATCGTGGGATGAGACATACAGACAGGCAGAGATGGGTCTAGGGATTGTTCGCGGGTGTCTTAATGCCAGTAAATTAAGTCTAAATATTAGAAAAACCTGCTTTATGACCTTTTCACCAACAAATATAGATCAACCTGTAACCGAATTTTTAAAAGTCCATTCACTACCATGCGATCAAAAAAATGTAAACTACAACTGTCTTAAAATAAACAAGCCATCTAAAATTAAATATCTAGGTGTTATTGTTGATAAACATTTAAAATGGAATGAACACACAAATTATTTAACTACAAAAATTAGAAAAGTGTTTTATAAATTCCTTCAGCTTTGGCATATTCTATAATTCTAAATCTTATTTTAATACTGTATAACTCATTGGTTGAATCTATTTTAAGAGACTGCATTATTGTTTGGGGAGGATTATACGAATCACATCTAAAAATTTTAGCAACCTGCCAAAATAGTGTTTTAAAAATAATTTTACATAAGCGACTCCTTTTTTATATAATGTGAATAATATTCTCAGTATTTGTAATCTTTACACCTTATAATGTCTTACATACATTAGTAAAATAAAAAGTGTATTTTCAATGAACTCTCATATTTATCTAACACGAACCAATGTTTTATTGCGCCTATCTCTCATAATTCTTTTTGCTCTAGGTTTATTACGTACATTGCTCCCAGAATGTTTGATATGTTGCCCAGTCACGTAAAAAAAATAGTTTTAGAAAATAATAAAAATTTTAAAAAGCACCTAAAGATTTTTATCCTACAAAACAAAGACTATTTCGTACCATTATTTTTAAATGAACTCGTTGCTCCTCTATCTGCTCTGAGTGATGCAGTACCTCTGCCTACAGCGTCTGCCCTCTATTAAGCCACTTGTCATTTACCATATAAAGTATCTTTTTTCGGGAGTTATCTGGGCACAAAAATTATTTTATAATTTAGGCCTGATTACTCATCTCAAGTTAGCTATTCGTTAGTGATTTAGTTATTTATAGTAACAATATAACCATGCATTCTTGAGTAAGATAAACCAAGAATAATGTAAAAGATGTGAAATAAATTTTGTTTATGTCTGTATTACACAACAATAGTTGGGTTTTTAGAGAAAATAATTGAATAGCTCATTTCAAAAACCACATAAGTCAAAAAAGTGAAATTTTCAGAAGGTAAAAACAACTTTTTTAGATAAAAACTATGCTTGATATGAAAATCAAAATTGGTCTGCATAACACATATAGGTTTGAAATAAGCATTGATGAACAGTTTTTTTAAAAACAAATATTTTTACTTACGACTTATGTTGTTTTTGCACCGAAAATATATTTTAAATATATATTGGAGGCAATAAATACAAAAAAGTAATTTAAATGGATTTATTCATGTTTTCAGAAAACAAACTCATCTTATCATATTAATTTCTAATATCTAAGGCACAAAATCGAACTCACCGTCATACAAGGAAATGTACTGCTAAAGTATACTATTTCGTACTTGCTTAATGTTATCAACTTTTTTCGAATTTATGGGAACCCTGCCATTAGGATAAGCCTGTACAACTGGCAAGACGATCTGACCACTTTTATTCCTAGCCAGGTTAAATGTGTGAGTTGTAAGACCGTCAATTAAGTCTTGTGTAACCACTACTCCTTTCTTATTTTGAACGTACTGAAATGACATAACAGGATGGAAAGAAAGATTTTTTTGTGTTCTTTTCGTACATGTTTTTCAAAACTTTCATCAGATAGACATGTTTTCTTATAATAGGTGGTCTACCACTTCGAGAAGTCCATAATCTGGTTGGTAGACAACATAAACACTGAAAAATGTGGACTTTTTCCGACATTATCTTATAATACTGCTCAGGGACGTATACACTGTCACACTTTTTTATTTTTTTTTACCACGCCAAAATCCTGATCATTAGGTAAAAATGAGTGGTCTCTCATTGGAAAGTAATGCGTTATTTTCGAAAATCGGTTAGTATCTGTCAATGACAAAATCTAATAACTGTATGGTTTTTATTTTGACCTAGACAGTTATCTGAAAAAATGCACAACTCATTGATAATTTTGTTTAAGAAATTTTCTAGGTAGTGAAGAATCATTGAGCAAACTTCGTTGGCACCTTTCTTTGCTAAACCTTCATGATAAACTTACAAAAAGGAATTCATTAGTTTTTAGGTCCTTGATCCCGAAACAGTTGACCCAAAGTTGCCTTAAATAAAAGATTTCTTGAATGGGTGGGTTTGGCAAAGGCAAATTCTGCATAAAGTCAAACGTTAAAGCAGCGACGTCTTCCCGAGATCTACAAATTCCTTTTACAGCTGCTATTTTATTGTGAAATTTTTTCGCTCTTCGTTTATGAACTTACATTTCACCCTTTGCTGCTTTCCTTGCATTAAGTCCTAAAGTGGGTCTCTTCATTTTCACAGACAGTTCTTCACAAGTAATGCAAGTCTCGACTTGCGGCCTTTCAAATCTAGAGAGAAAGTGTTTTTAAAATAATTTTCATAAAATGCATACGTGACCTTTAATTTGAATTTTTTAATTTGAACAAATTATGCATAGTTTTGACATCCAAACGAGCGTCTAAATAGTCAATATTTTTGCCTGAGTAGCGCGTGCACTTTCTAGGAAAAGAAAGAATATGATCGTGGATTAGCTTCAAAACTTCCGGAGGTGTAGTATTTGCCTTTGTCTGTTGAACTCGTTTGTAAAGAGGAGGTTGCCATTGTTTAAGCAACTCGAAAAGGGGTCTTACTTAAATGGTTTTTTACACACGACTTGTTTTTTACTAGCTGCAATAACAGAATACTTACAAGCATATTGTCTTGGAATTGCTCCATCCCTACGTAGTCGATGACATTTTACAGGATCTTTTTCGATCAATTGTTGCAGATAAATGTCCTGCTCATTCTTATTATTAAATGTATTTATCTGATTAATACAGAAATTGGGATCATCCTGAGTCAGGTGTTCAAAGAATGTCATTCTACACCTATAACAAGACACTGTCTCAATAATAATAAATTTGTTTACCATACATATAAAAAAGAACTTACCGACAGTCGGGTCCAGTAGCACGTGCTGGTAAGAGTTTTTCCTTCCAGTTTATATGCTGAAGCCTCTTAACTTTTGCATTCTTGTTTATAAATCTCTTATACATATGCGGATTACGCCGTCTCTTTTTCAAAGGTTGAGTGTTGTTATTGCCACTCTCACTAGACGCATCAGACATTTTCTATTGCTAAATAGCTAACCACGCTTCAGAAAAATAATCGCACACACTCCCTCCGAACCAACATGTCCGAAATGTAAACAAACGAGAGAGTGGTTTTTGCACACAAAACGTAAATAGCCCTATAGAGACATTTTTTGGCAAAAGCTCAATTTCCCTAACTTTTGACGTATATGGTTTTTGGAAATGAGCGATTCAATTAAGATGGTTTTAGTTTACAAATTGTTAAATCTCAGGGATTGCCCTATAAAGGTGGGTCCTTTTTAGTCAATGAAACAACTAGTTGGATAATTCTGAACTACTTTAATAGTAAACCAAACAACTAAAACTACTGACAATAAATATAACTCGACCCCGATTCAAAAGAGTATTTGAAAAATACTGGATTAAATTGTTAAACAAAAGGTCTTTCAGTCATTGATAAGGGGAAGGGGGTATAGTCAAAAGCAGTGTTATCGTGCGGGTCATACGATTTATCAACGACAAACTTTTCAAGTTTGTTTTTCTTTTATTACGTGTAATCTTATCCTCCGCATAAAATCCGGAAGATGAATTAGGTAGACCTATGATATTTTCATATGAAAAAAGAGGATAAACATATAAATACCAGCAGTTGCAAAAATCTTTGAGCGATGTCACTTCAAAGTCAGATTGACAAGTCAGTGACAAAATGAGTAATATAAAACAATTTTCGAGTTTTTTATATCCACAAGCGAAAAAAATGTTATTAAATCTAATAAAATCTTACGAAAATGAAAATTCACCGGCCAATATCTAGGAGACAGTAGCAAAAGCTCTGGGAATCGGTATAGGGACTGTCCAGAAATATGTGCATGAAAAAAGCATAATTTACTACCGTAGAAGATTAAGAAATGTACACGAAAAAAGACAGAAGACTTAAGTGACAATGTAAAAATTGATGTTCGTAGCGCAATTTACGATTTATACACATCAAAAACTAATATAACCCTTCAAGTTTTAAAAGAAGCTTTAAAAAATCGACGTATATTGGAAATTGGACTAAAATCGTTGTCAAAATTAATAAAAATGTTGGGTTTTCGATATAAAAAGGGCTGTAATCGAAGATTTTTATGCGAGTTGCCACTTTTTTAGACGAGACTTGGATATTTTCTAATGGAAGTGATTCGAAATCTTGGCAGGACGACTCTGTAAAAAGTGTCAAGAGAAAAAAGGGATGTGGGACGGGAAAACGGTTCATCATTTTGCATGCAGGTTCTTCAACAGGATCTCCCCAAGGTGCAAGTTTACTGTTTTCTTCAACATCCCAAAGTATGGACTACCCTGATAATATGAACTGTGAAAAGTGGTTAAAAGAACAACTGATTCCAAATTTAGATGTTCCATCTTTAATCATTCTGGAAAATGCATCTTATCATTCAAGAATCCTAAATAAATAACCTACTTCATCCTGGAAGAAAAGTGATGTTTATGACTGGCTAATAAAACAAAAACAAAATCCTTTACTCAACATGCCAACAATATATGCCGTAGATAAAATATTACGGGAAAATGGACATGAGGTTTTACGACTGCCGCCATCCCATTGACAGTTTAACGCTATAGAATTAATATGGGTTGGGGCAAAATCATATTACGAAAAACACGATGGTCTTACATCAGATGAAGTGCGTATTGTTTGGCAAGATTCATTAAATTATATTGCGCCGGAGTACTGGAAGAAATCTGTGGAACATACGGAGAAATTAATATGGGATTGGTGGAATCGAGAACGAGTTCTTGATGTCGAAATAGCACCAATGATCATTGCGCCATTTGAGGACGACTCAGAAGATGAGGACTTTTTAAGTGACGATGATATTTTTTAGTCTATAATATAAAAAATTTCTGAAGGATTATATCAGTCTTTGACGTGTATAAATCCTAGATTGCATTATGAATATCCATTTTTGCATTATAACTTACGTCTTTTGCCTTTGGATTTTTTCGTGTACATTTCTTAATCTTCTTCGGAAGTAAATTATGTTTTTTTTTTCATGCACAAGTTTCTGTACATTCCTTATACCGATTTTCAGAGCAGAAAATTTTTTTATTAGATTTGACACCATTTTTTTGCTTACTTTTTTAGTACATTTGTAATTTTGTAGGCAATAAATAGATAATTTTAGAATACTTGTTCCAATTTTAAAGCGTGTTTAAAATAAGTAATTTTTTTTATTAATTATAAGTCAAAATTTGATATATATAAATCGGTAAAATCGCTTTACCAGAAACTCGGGGCTAACGAAAAATACAGGCTATATATATATATATATATATATATATATATATATATATATATATATATATATATATATATATATATTGATTGATTCCAACCGCATTCCGACTTTATTAAGGCGCTTGCCATTTTGTGTATTTTGTTTTTGCCAACTAAAAAATGTTAACCAAATAGATATTTAGCGAATTTTCTTATTTAGTCTCTCGGCATTTAATATATAAAATAATATTAAGTGGCTATCTTAATAATATTGCGTAATATAATAAGAAAAAACTATTTTCTTTCTCCCTGTATATTTGTAAATAGCCCATCGAGATTTAATAGCTCGATAAAAGAATCATACAACATTTTGGTATTCACTGTGTTTTCTAATTTGATTCATAATGTTGGTGACCTTTGGATCCGCACGATAAGACCGCATTCGACTATAACTATCGAGTAGCTAAAAGGTCAGTGTAGTCACAATCCGAATTTATTTTAAGTACTTAGCTTGATTAATTCTGCCGCAGCCACAATATCCATAAACAGTCACCAGCTTTACTACGGTTTCTAACAGTAGGGCTCCATTTCTCACACCTAGTGCGATCTTTTGTTAAAGCGCACTGTCGACGAGCCGGATATCGTCCCCCAGCTGTCGTTTCGGTTGCTCTCCAATACCCTACTGCAGTGTTTCCAGAACATTTTCATAAACGGTAGTGGATAGGCCTTCGAAAAGGTAATAGATTTTGAAGGAAGGTAACCAATTCTTTTTGAAGATTATTTTAGTTGAACACTGGGCTTTAACGAGGTGAAAAGCTTGCTTTATTCCATATACGGTGATTGGGTCATTTAGCCATTCTCCTACATAAATATTTTTTTTTTCTCATTAAGGTTTTTGTAATTTTTTTTATTTCGAGCCTTGAGTAAAAAGGTAACAGATTTCATAAGAAGGTCACGGCTGGTCACCGCTCGTGACCAGCCGCGCGAAATCAGCTGACTAAGTAAGTATATAATAGACCTTGCGTGCTACAAAATGCAGTATGAATCACCTCTGGAAACCGCGTTTATGTTTTAATTAAAGACCCTAAATTGAAATAATTTACATGTTTATGTAATGAAACTCGTGAAATAATCTCCTGCTGTGTCACGTAGTTAATATTTCTAACTGAATAACAATTAAGGCTATATATCAAGAATCAATACTAAAAATAAACCTTCTTTAAATTGTATTTTATTTACTTGTAGATCACTGACATATTATATTAAAGCATCGAACTTATACAAGTATCGATCAAATAAAAGCTCTGGGTCTATAATTCCATCCCCATTCAACATTAGCCAGAGAGGAGAGATATACACGGCAACGTATTTGGCAGAAAACAATCAACACCGATTTGTTATCGATGTTGTTGCAAGAGAAGACGGATTTCCTGAAAGAGAAGCGCATGCCCAAGTTCAGGTAACTGCTACATCTTAGCTACACTGAGAAGTGTTTAATTTATCATTTTTTTTTCACTTCTGTATTTAATGTTAACAAATTTAACGTTATAAATATTTTAACTTATTTATAACTTAAAACAATAAACTGCTTAGATGATGCAGTGTTGTTTTAATAAAATATACGAATTTAAACCTTCAGGTCTTATAAATCGGAAATAACATTTTGGTTTCTCTTCTCATTTTTCATAAAATTATATATAAACAAAATTTAATTGAAATTTTACAGAAACATATTGATAAATTTCATATTACTTTATAGGTATGGGTGTTTGAACCAGAACAGTTAATTAGAGTGATCCTTTCTAGACCCAGGAAAGAGGTTTACAAAGAAAAGGATGAAATCATAAGAGAACTCAGCAACGCAACTCAATGCCTAATAATCATTGATGAAATTCGTTTTCATGTTGGAAACGGAGGACGAAAAAACGAAGATTGGTAAGCAAAATGCTGTTTGTATCTACTGATACATGTCTGAATTGTTAAATTACCACACCTAGATGGTGTGACTAGCAAGCTGCATGACTTAGTTGGTTACACCCTTCACCCAAATACCTAGGTTCAAATCATAACGTAGAAAAATATCTATTAAGATTTTTTTTATATATACAAGGTGTCTCTCAAAGGTGCAAAAAGAGTGTAACCACAAATTCCCGCAACTAGAATATGGCGTTCTAACTCATCAAAGGTTGATAATTTCGGATATATAGAGTGTCGAATATACAATTTGAATTTAGTTTTTTCCAAATATCTGCTTTAAAAATTGATGTATTGTCACATAATCATATAGAGGTCGTCACCTGCAGTATCTTCCAGATATTAAAAATGCTATAATTTTTTTGAGTCACGTTGTATAAAAATTTTAAATAAAAATTCTTCTCCAATGTCTTTTACCAGAAAAAAGCTATACCTAGTAAGAGTTTGTTTTAAGCAGCCGTTCTTGAAATATCTGGATTAAAAATTCATTTCGTCTATAGTCTGGTCTAAATTGTAATACGGAACACACTTGGTAACGAGGACGTCATAATAAATATGTCTCTAAAACTGCTGTCAAACAATTTATTTTCATCATGGCAGTACACAATCCCAACGAAAAAATCTTCCAGAGTATACAGCAATCGATTTCCGAATCGTCGCTTACCAGCCTATAGAACCTTCACTGCAGTTGCAGTTTCAAGCCCTAGTTATTTACCAATAGAGCAGTTTTTAAAGAAGTTATTTAGGAAGAACTAAATCCAAATTGTACTTTCGACACTATGTATCTCCAAAGTTATCAACTTGTAGACTAAAGTAAGTTGGGTTAGATCATCATATTTTTTCTTTAGGAATTTGTGGAACATTTTTTCCGCACCTTTCAGAGACCCTGTATAGTGTCCTGCTTAACAAAATTAAAGGAAATATTTAGAATACAGAATTAGAAAAACCTAGCCTTACCTGTTTATACTTCGATCTATTAAGGCTCTTGCCACTGTCTTTGTGACTGTTCTCCTTTATTGTTTATTCTGGAGATTCGTTATAATGCAGACACTTTAAATTCCAGGACTGATATGTACGTACTTGCGGTAGACCAACAGACAAATTCAATCGTTCCAGTGCCTGACGTTCTGAAAGTAATCGATTCAGAGTATGATTTCTTGAAGGACTACTACGCTGGATTTGCTATTCAAAACGTTGTACCGGCTTTTGTTCAAGTACGTATTACATTGTCTTCTATTCTGATAACCCAAAAAAATAGTATATATAATTTGCATTTTTTTCATTAACGACTATAAGGGAACTGAATAATGTTATTAAAAAAATCAGGAGATTATATAAAGAATAATTGCACAAAGTGCCGAAAATTATTTTCCTTTATATAATTGGTTCCATAAACAAATGATTTCTCTAAAAGTTGTAGATATTTCAAAACTCTATCTCCTAAAATATGTAATGTGTACGATAGAAAATCGCTGATTAGTTTCCTAGATCGGCAAAATTTCTTAAAAATGAATTTTTTTGCAAATTCCAATTTGCAGCATAAAGATAGAGCATATAAATATACATAATGTTTAATATGTATGCAAAATATCGACCCTATGACTTAATTTCGTAACGACTTTTCGCTATTCGTTTGGCCCGGAATGCATTGTTTAAAGATAATTTTTGCTGCAAACGAGAGCAGATAGAGGAGCTTTTGTCTGCGGTAACCAGTAATAGAATTTACTTTTGTTTAAGGTATAGAAATTTAATTATATTGTAATTTCACCGCTTAATAATTTTTAAATAAAAGCATCTATAACTTTTTTAATTTGTTACTCGAGTAGCTGCCATTTTTCCGGGAATTTAAAAAAAATATTGCCATAACTGCTTTGGACATTTTTTTTTAATTCAGTGTCACATTGATTATTAGTATTTAGCACTAAATATACCACTAAGAAGTTATATTTTCTGAATTTATAAATCGAGGAATAAAGTTAATAACAACTGCTAAATAGATGGTTATTTGCGAGCGCGAGGTTGCAATTAGTCGGCTGGGTGGTCCGAGAAGCAGACGATTCCTATCTAACGAAGCTAAACTTGTGAATGAAACTCTCACGTTCCTCAAAAACGATTGAGCACGAAAAATGCTCCATCTTTTTGTTACTAGGTATATATTTACATTTATTTGGAAAAAATAGCACCTTAAATACTACTAAGTACCATAGGCGTGCCCAGACCTTTTTATTAGAGTTTTATTAGAGTGGGCCAACTGTGGGTGTGTGTGTGTGTGAATGTATGTTTGTATAGGTGAGTATGTATGTGTAAGGAAAATTATTATTGAAAAGAATTGCCGTAAAATATAAACATTTTATTTTCATACACAAAAAAAACTTAACTAAAACAATATCAGGAAACTCGTTTATAGCCTTAGTCTTTGGCTGTCAGATATAGGGTTTTTAAATTCATCAATAATTAAATCGTAATTGGGATTATTTGTTTTTCTTGCTCTACATATAAAAAAGAAGAGAATCCAACCACTGCTTAATTTGAGTGATTTTCGAAAACGATAGTACACAGGAACAACTAGTTACAGGTATTACGGAAAATATTTTTAAGAGTTCAAATAAATTAGAATAAATTTTGTATCTATCACAGGCCCTTAACCAATTTATTAATTTATTGATGTTGTCTCCTTTAGAAATAAATTCATCAATTTTAATAATATTGCATTCTTCCATTAGGTCAATTTGTTTTATCTTAAATTTTGTTTCCAAGATTGTAAAGTCGATATCAACGTTACAGTTTAAGTTTAGTATCTCACCGATAATTAAAATTAAATTGGTCGTTTCATGGTTAAAACGCTAATCAATCCCGAATTTAAGTGAATCCAAAAAATAATAAAAAGTATTAATTTTAATGTCTTCCATTTTTTTTCAAATTCATGTTGATTTTTCAACAACAAATTATCAAATAGTTTATAGTTTTATTTTTCGAAAATATACTAGCTTAGTTTTCATTCACTTCTGTACACCTTATTACACCAGGGCAGAATTACGAAATCACAAGGTTGAATCACAGCTTATATTTTATACACAAAAATATAAGCTGCGGTTTAATTACCCCCCTTCGGCCGCCTACAATGGCATTCAAACTCGAGTCAACTTTATACACGTAGTATCAAATGCAGGGTGTGTACTGTGGACCTTTTTTTTTAGTTGTCAAGTTTGCATTAGACGCAATCATTTTTCTAGAAATTCCTAACACTAATATTTATTACCACCCCCCCCCCCCTTCCTTGGGACTGCTTTAGATCCGCCCTTTATTTCGACAGACCTTTATAACCTCGAAGTGTCCGTGCAAAGCTGAAAATATCAGCCATATTTCTACTACGATGTTAAGCCTTAACGTCAAAACGGCTGCTTTATTACTCTTAGATTATAGTAAAGCATTTGATAGATTACATCACGAGCTGCTCTTCTCTATACTACACTATATAGGATTTGGTCAAAATGCTATTGTTATGATGAGCAATTACTTAAGCAATAGGCTGCAGTACGTTGAAACATAAAAAACTTTGTGGAGGGCAGGGGCGTGCGGTGAAATTTTAAGAAAGGAAAGCAATGTTTAGAAACATACCTATTTGTATTGTAATTCGATTCTTCGATAATTTTTTGCAAATTCGTCAATGACGTCATCATAAAAACGTGGATGCTCCGACATATTTTGGAGAAGTATATTTTCAATGGACAACACCGATGTATGCGAAAGTCTCTCCTGCCCCTTTGAATTTCTCACGAAATTTTTTATACATTTAAGTGTTGAAAAATTTTTTCAATTTTCCAGCTCCTTGTCTTTTAAAAATTACATTAGTTCCTTAGCGTTATTTTTTGCGCTAATGTCATCAGACGAATTTCTTAGAGATGTGCATTACTGTTTAATACTCTGTCACTTGCTATACTTTTCAATTTTCTGGTATCCCGCTGGTAAAAAACTCATTCAAACCAATCGAGATCCTGCAATACAGAGTGATATATAAATACTAGATATCTACTTATATACATTAAGTTATCATGAGAAGTTGTCATTCCAAAATGAGTTTTATTTTTCGAGATTTCATAATTATGAAACACGACATCGTCGGGACATAAATCGGGCATGAGTTTTATCATTGAAAGGAAAGAACTTTATTTTCTTTATGTTTTTAAAAAGTTACAATAAAATACCATTAAAAATTGAATATCTGAGTGTCAAAAGATTTATGTTAAAGGTAAAAGGACTCTTCGGCCCAAGAATGGAACACTATGCTGTAGATAGTGATAGTGTCAAGCCTAGTTTCTGTAGTAAATTAAGGAGAATCTTCATTTTAATACGATACTGCTGTATGAATATTTGTAAACTTGTACCTGTTTTTACTTCCCTTCTAAAAGGGAAGTATTGTCACCGTTAAAAATAACCCTACAATATATTTTCAGATCTTTTCGTTTCAAGGTACCTAGATACCGAAAAGCTATTTTCTCAACTCTCTTAGTCTCTATATCTTTCGATCTGTCTGTCGGTGTGTTTGTCGGCGTGTCTGTCGGTTTGCCTTTCTGTCTGTCAGTTTGCGACATAGCTAAAAAGTTATTTACACCATTGACTTCAAATTTGGGTCAAAAATCAAGAGCAACATGGGGATGTCCTGGTAATATTTTGTTACAAATCCAATATGGTTTAACAAAATGGCAGCCTAGTAAAGTGTTAAAAAATATTGCTAAAGAACTATTTATCCAATTTGCCTCAAGTTTTGTACAAAGTTAAGTATTACGTAGAAGTCTTCTGGTAGAATTTTGATACAAATTCAAGATAGGAAATGGCGGCCTAATAAAATATTTAAAAAATCAGCTTGAAAAACTACTTAATAGATTATTTCAATTGTTGTGCAAGAATTAATTGTGGTATACAGATAAACTGATATAGTTTTGCTGCGAACTCAAGATGGCGGAACAAAATGGCGGCCCAATAAAAGGTTTGTAATCGTGAAAACATCACCCTCCCAGTTTTTACATATCTTCAAATTTTAGCAATCCTAGATGTCAAAAATATGTTCTCTCAATTCTGTCAGTCTACCTGTCCGTCAGTTCATGGCGTAGCTCAAAAACTACTTACCCGAGTGACTTCAGATTTTGGTCAAAAATTAAGGGTTATATGGGGAAGATCTAGTAATATTTTGATGAAAATCCAAATTTTGCACAAGAGTCAAGTGTTACATAGGAATGAATTGGTAACATTTTGGTACGAATCCAAATTAGCAAAACAAAATAGCGGCTTAATAAGAACTTCAAAAAAATCCTGAATAACTAATTTTTATATTAATTTCAAATTTCAACATCTGAAACTACGTATTCAATTTATTTTAAATTATATTAAAAAATCAAATTTGGCGTAGGTGGAAACTTGTAAAATATATATATATATATATATATATATATATATATATATGTTACTAAATATTTATGTGCTGAACTGGATTGAGTCACACTACACTATTCGTAATAAAAGGAAACATTCATATCAAATGATGTTCCGGCTAAGAGAAATTTATGGATTTTTCCCTTTTAAAATCTTGTGTTTACGAAATAAAAATGTAATGATTTAGTAATATAGTCAAAAGCAGTGTTATCGTGCGGGTCATACGATTTATCAATGACAAACTTTTTAAGTTTGTTTTTCTTTTATTACGTGTAATCATATCCTCCGCATAAAATCCGGAAGATGAATTAGATAGACCTATGATATTTTCATATGAAAAAAGAAAATCAACATATAAATACCAGCAGTTACAAAAATCTTTGAGCGATGTCACTTTAAAGTCAGATTGACAAGTCAGTGACAAAATGAGTAATAGAAAACAATTTTCGGGTTTTTTGCATCCACAAGCGAAAAAAATGGTATTAAATCTAATAAAATATTACGAAAATGAAAATTCACCGGCCAATATGCAGGAGCTCTGGGAATCGGTATAAGGACTGTGCAGAAAATTGTGCATGAAAAAAAGCATAATTTACTACCGAAGAAGATTAAGAAATGTACACAAAAAAAAGCCAAAGACAAGACTTAAATGACAATGTAAAAATGGGTGTTCGTAATGCAATTTACGATTTATACACATCAAAAACTAATATAACCCTTCAAGTTTTAAAAGAAGCTTTAAAAAATCGAGGCATATTGGAAATTGGACTAAAATCGTTGCCAAAATTAATAAAAATGTTGGGTTTTCGATATAAAAAGGACTGTAATCGAAGATTTTTATGCGAGTTGCCACATGTAGCAAGTCAGCGTATCCAGTTTTTAAAGAAATACACGCAAAATGTTAATTCAAAATTTAGAAAAGTGGTATTTTTAGGCGAGACTTGGATATTTTCTAATGGAAGTGGTTCGAAATATTGGCAGGACGAGTCTGTAAAAAGTGTCAAGAGAAAAGAGGGAAATGGGACGGGAAAACGGTTCATCATTTTGCATGCAGGTTCTTCACAGGATTTCTCCCAGGTGCAAGTTTACTATTTTCTTCAACATCCAAAAGTATGGACTACCATAATAATATGAACTGTGAACTGTTTGAAAAGTGGTTAAAAGAACAACTGAATCCAAGTTTAGATGCTCCATCTCTAATCATTCTGGACAATGCATCTTATCATTCAAGAATCTTAAATAAACAACCTATTTCATCCTGGGAGAAAAGTGATATTTATGACTGGCTAATAAAACAAAAACAAAATCCTTTACCCAATATGCTGAAACTAGAACTTCTTTTAACGGCAAAATCTATTAAAAAACCAACAATATATGCCGTAGATGAAATATTACGGGAAAATGGACATGAGGTTTTACGACTGCCGCCATACCATTGCCAGTTTAACGCAATAGAAATAATATGGGCTGGGGCAAAATCATATTAAGAAAAACACATGAACGATGGTCTTACATCAGATGAAGTGCAAATTGTTTGGCAGGATTCATTAAATTATATTACGCCGGAGTACTGGAAGAAATCTGTGGAACATACGGAGAAATTAATATGGGATTGGTGGAATCGAGAACGAGATCTAGATGTCAAAATAACACCAATGATCATTGCGCCATTTGAGGACGACTCAGAAGATGAGGTTTTCTTAAGTGATGATGATATTTTTTAGTCTATAATATTAAAAAGTTTCTGAAGAATTATATTCGTCTTTGACGTGTATAAATCATAAATTGCATTATGAATATCCGTTTTTGCATTGTAACTTAAGTCTTTTGCCTTTGGATTTTTTCGTGTACATTTCTTAATCTTCTTCGAAAGTAAATTTTTTTTTCATGCATAAGTTTCTGTACATTCCTTATACCGATTCTCAGAGCTTTTGCCACTGGCTCCTGGATATTAGCCAGTGAATTTTAATTTAAAAATTTTTTTATTAGATTTGACACCATTTTTTTGCTTACTTTTTTAGTAGGTACATTTGTAATGTTGTAGGCAATAAATAAATAATTATAGAATACTTGTTCCAGTTTTAAAGCGTGTTTAAAATAAGTAATTTTTTTTATTAATTATCAAACAAAATTTGATATATAAAAATCGGTAATATCGCTTTACCAGAAACTCGGGCTAACGAAAAATATATATATATATATATATATATATATATATATATATATATATATATATATATAATATATATATATATATATATATATATATATATATATATATATATATATATATATATATATATATATATATATATATATATATATATATATATATATATATATATATATATATATATATATATATATATATATATATATATATATATATATATATATATATATATATGTATATATAGTCGAATGTCATGACACCTTCTTTCTTTCAGGGTTTGTTGGTGACCTTTGGACCCGCACGTTACGATTACGATGTAATTTTTTAAACTTTTGACAGTAAATGTTTTACTCTCTCTTCCTTTCTTTTTGTCCAAAGTGTCCAGTTTTTGCCATTTTTCAAGAAAATTTATATTGATTGATTTTAGTACACAAAACGGTTTATTGGAATATCTTAATATACGGGGGTTAAACCAAATCTTTGTTCAGTTTAAATTTTTACCATGTACTAAATATATAGAAGCGTTATAGATGTCTAAATTTAAAATTTATTAAGCATTAAAAATATAAACAAATTAATTTGTTCGTAAGGCTATTTATAACTTTTTGTTATGTAAATTATCACACTTAAAATGATTGAATATTATACTGTCAATCACGACGCGCAAAAATGAACTCTCGTAAAGGTCTGCAAACTCTCCTTTGTAGCCGAATTATTGCGAAACAGTGCCTGCCTAATTAAACAAATAGCCATAAATCGTTAAGAAATGAATTCACAGGGTCTATATTTTGCACATTATATGCATATTAAGCATCACGTAGTCGTAGCTGTACGAAGTCTCAAATGAATGTGTTGCAAATTGCAAGCATTTTTGCCATTTCAAAATAGTAAATTTTAGAGTTTGTCGCTATTTTCTCGGAAACTAACCAACGTTTTTCTACTAAAAACATCTCAAAATCTACAACTTTTAGAATAAAAACATTTTTTATGATACCAACTGCCAAACGATTTTGAAATGGAAAAAAAAATTTCCGGCTTTGTAGGCAATTATTTATACGAATTCCACAACTATTTTTATATTGTTTTAAGAAAAATAATATTATTTAGATTCACTTAAATACCTCTGTCAGTCATTTCCGTTATATCATGTCATAATGATTTTTGTACTATTTTTCTGATTTGTAAAAACACCACCGCACTAAAATTTGATTATAACCAATATTATTTTTAGGAAAGGGACGAATCCTTTGATCCGGCTTTGGCTGCCCTAATCGCCCTCATGATAGTCCTGTTTGTTGGAGTCATATCGTTTATTATCGTGTGCTGTTGTCTACGCCACTGGGTGATATCTCCTTCTGACGATTTAAAGAAGAAGGATGCTTTGATTAAAAAAGCTATTATTGATGATTTAACAACTACAGAAAATCCGCTCTGGATCGAACAGTACGTTTTTTAGTTATTTAATATTTGTTTAGTTATATCAAATATTAAATATAAATAAATAATGAATTCCTATAAACCTACAATACTGCAACAAAACCGGTATTCAACTAAAATTCCTAGCCCAATTTTTACCAAATTAAAAAGTGAAGTCACTGTTAGTTTGTGTAAGGAATTTCAATATATTTATCTTTGTTAAAAAGGAAATTTTATTGGTTTTAAAATTCTGGGCCAACTTTCGTTCACCTGAAATGAGTTATTTAAAAGAAAATCATTCCCTTCTAAAAGCTCTCCTTAACAAGGGGAAAGAAAATTTGCTACGGAAACACAACATTTCCATTTTCCACACTGAAATCAGTTACATTAAAACTTTGTTACGCCTCAAATCTCAAACCTTTTCCCAAACACTAAAATACCAAAATGTTCCTGCCAAAATTTGTCCTTTCAATTTTGCATGGAAATGTTGTATACTTTAAAATACCAATAATAACTTACAACATAAATTCTGCTTTCATTATCTTCTAGAAGTCTTCCTGAACAACAGGAAATAAAAATTTTCCTGAGATAATGCATCATTTCCATTTTCCACACTTTAGAATAACTGATACCAGTTAGATGAAAACTTTGTTTTCCATGCATTCTAAACATTTTTCTGAACATAAAAATGTAAAAATAATCTTGCGGAAATAGCCAATTACATTTTTAAAGAAAATTCCATTTCCTTTTTCCGGACTTTAGAATAGCTAACACCTGTTATATGGAAACTTTTTTTAGGAAAAACACATTTTTCTATATATAAAAATGCAAAAATGTTCCTGCAGAAATACGTCATTTGCACTGCCGAGAACATTTTGTAGACTTTAGCTGAAATATATTCACCAAATATTTTTTTGCTTCTATTAAAGCCCCCTGAATGATGTAAGTTAAAAAAATTCTCTACGGAAACTCTTAATTTTTATTTTATTTATTTATTTGTTTTAAACATTTTTCTTCACTTTAATGTGATACACTCGTAACACATTTTTTTTACTTCGATGAAATGTTTCGAGTTTAAAAAATTATAATGATTTTATAACTGAAATGTTGGTTTAAAGATGGTTTTATTGACGAAGCTGAGCTAACCTAACACTTAACGGGATAGATTCACCTAACAGTATAGGTTTCTTTTTAAAAAATCCTTGTTTAAGTATATACTCGGGATTTTATTGCATCGCTACCGCGCCTTTTTTTTACAGCAAACCTAACCAATCCAAACCTAACCTAGTTCGAATTTTTATTACAGTTTACATCTATATAAAGCCTTCTGAATGTAGAACTTAAAAGAATTAATGTGATTGTATATGTTAAATATTAGTTTATGGCTTTAATGTTGGTTTTATCGACAAACCTTAGCCAACCTAACACCCAATGAGATAGATAGAAGTTTGGAGTATATGGACCACTTTTAATGAGCTGCTTTGGCTATTTTAATTTACTATAAAACTTTCCACTCAAAGCAACATATATTTGCCAAAGTTTACTTATATAGCAGTAAAAGATGTGCATAAGATAATAAATTCGTTGCTTGAATATAGTTTTATTTGTTTTAGGAAACTTAAATTGTATGAAGAACAAGAACTTACGATGCAAGTTTTTAACGAACCCGAACTAGGATTAGCCAACAGGAGAAGCAGTAACGATGATATGCCAGTAAGTGTAAAAACTAAGCAAAAATAAGAATATCGAAAAATTAAAAGTTATATAAGTTCAATTTTAGTTAGTCTTTTTTTAGTTAATTTCTTTATTTAGCATAAATGCTACAATTTACATTAGCATAAATAAATAATCTCTTAAGTTAATTTTAAATTTTTTATAAAATTTCTGTGACTATAATAAATGGTAGTTTATTATATTGAATCGAACCTTTATGAAAAATTGACTTATAAACAACCCCTTTAAAAACATGATTTAAATGTAAGTCTTTTTATTCCTTTGTTTGGTAATTATGTTCTTTACAGGTTTCATTTATAAACGTTGTAAGATATCCGAGCAATAAATTATTAAAAAATAAAAGATTACATTTAACCATTTTAATTTTCTTAACATTAAACTAATTTTTGTATATTTATCACAATTTAGTAAAATCCGCGTGACTGTTTTGTAAAATTTGTAATTTATCAAATATTTCTTCGTTTGCCAAATACAAAAATATAGAACCATATAGAAAATGTGGATAGATATTATTATTATAAATAATTTTTTTGGGGAAAAAACTTAAATTTGGAGAAATATCCAATTTTAGCAACAATTTTACTAATATTCTTTTTAAAATATTAAAATTTAATCATCATCTATATTCATATCATTCATCTATAATTATACCTAAATAATATTTAAATGATTTCACTATTTCCAAATTTGACCTTTCTAATGAAATATACAAGTTATAAGTATTTAAATTTTTACCCAAAACCATGCATTTGGTTTTACATCAATTTAATTTTAATTTATTTACTTATCAAATCAAATTTTTATCAAATTCGCTTAAGAATTTGATAAAACATTTAGATCGGAATTAATAAAATCTTTTGCTGCAAATATGTTTCTATCTTGTATATCAATTAATGTGTCATCAGCAAAAAACTGAATATGGCAATGTTTTAAAATTTATGAAATATCAGTTATATACAAAATAAAAAGTAATGGTTCCAAAATACTTCCTTGAGGACAACATATATCATTATATTTTTCACTCGAAATTTCATTTGAAAGAACAAGATTTACTGTAATATCAGCTATAAAAAAAAGAAAACCAAATAATAGAGACAAAAAGAAATAAGTAGCATCAGTTTTATTCGTTTTCGGAGTATAAAACCGTAAAATGTAAAATTTTCATTGTCATTCTTATTGCCTAACACGTTTTGCTTTAAACATTCTTGGTTTTTCATCTAATATTGAAGACACGGTTAATCCCTTTCATCATAACGTTAGTGAATGTTACTAATGTTGAGCACGTATTTGTTAAAGTTAAAGTAAATTATCGAACATTAATATTATATATATATATATATATATATATATATATATATATATATATATATATATACCGCCTATATCAAATAATGTACTTTACTCTATTCATGTCCTTGTAATAAATATTATTGTAATATGTGAGGCTTGTGCCTTTATAAAGCCTGCTGATTATAATATTGCAGATTGAATGTAGGTCTAGCATAGATTGTCAGTAAATTATGTAGACATTGATGTAGGAGTTTTAATTTTTCTTTTTTGGGCTTAACCCAAGTAAATTTTATTTGCAGTAAAAGTTACTTAATTATGGACCTCGATTACTCTAATAATTTCATGGCTGTGTCTGGGTAACAGCTACCACCACTACTTAACTTTAATGGTTTAAGACTTGAATAGCAAAGATTAACCCAGATTATGTGGTAAATGCCGAGCGACAAGTTAGCGATATTCGAGAGTTCTGGAGGTTTGTCAGTAATAAAGTACAGGAAAAAGTTGCTTTAATAAAATAGAGTACAAGAGAACAATTAGCAGTTCTTTTCGCCTTTCATTTTGGATCTATATTTGGAAATTTTAGGGAACAAGATATTAATATTTGTGCTGACTTGACAAATGGAAATGGCTTGGTAGATGGAATTATGAGTGGAACTCTAAAAGCATATTACATGTTTTACTACTGTCACTGAAAGTTAAAAAAGGTTCGACGCCTTATATAATTCCATATTCGATGCTAAGGGAATGTACTGTATCATTGTATGAAAATGAAGGAAAAAATATTATTATTATGCCAATTATTAATAGTACCTTTAAGAATTTATTCTTGCGCAGTAGCACGGTTTTCTTAACGGTCGATCTACAGTTACAAATTTATTGTCTTACTTTGACTTCATAACCAATGCCTCGGATAAAGGTTGGGTTTGAGGTACGTTTAATATATACAGATTTTAGTAAAGCATTCGGTCTACTGAATCAGGAAGTTTTAACAAAAAGGCTCTTGCAGTTTGGTATTGATAGGACCTTTGCGTCATGGTTATCATCGTAAGTTCCGCGTTGTTTCAAGTGTAAAGTGAGGGACACGAAAGAAAACCGGGCGGTCCTTAAAATAAAGGTTCATAGTCTTAAGCAATCGGAAAAGTAAAATTTGTGTACTCAAATAAGTTTTATGTTATTTTATTTGTTGTAATAGTTTGCCGCTTCAACTATAAAGTGCGCCAGCTACGGAAAATTAATCGAGTATTTATTAAATTTCGCACTGGTCCACTTGTAATTGGGATGTGTCTAGAGTCTCCATACACTTACCGCTAGAAGGTTCTAGCTATTTCCAGTGGCGCCTATATATTTCGAGCATTTGTTTTCATTTATATATAAATGCGTTGCATTGAATTTGAATTATTATTTCGAAGTTACGATGGCGAGCAACAGAGGAAAAACAATTCGAAGCGGTGCACGTGAAGTTATTGCGAGCGTTATAGAGGCCTGTACTAGAGAAACTGAAAATAATAGTTTGACTATTCCAAATCAAAATCTCATAACGCGCTGCATTTTACACTGATGTTTCGGAAAGTAGTGTAAGAAAAATTCAAAAAGAGCATAATGATCGCTCATGTTCTACTTCACCTTTAAAATTTCCTGGTAAAAAAACACCCCAATTGTCATACAAAGATAAAATGGACGATGGTGATTTTCAAGTAATTCGACGAACAATAGAGGATTTTTATATAAACTTGAAGAAGATTCCGACCTGCATACCTCTACTTCATGCTGTAAAGAACAAAATAGATTTTCCGTACGGGTATAAAACCTTAAATCGGCTTTTACGATCAAATGATTTTGTTTGGCGCAAGTGCCAAAATGAACGAAAATTGCTCATTGAAAGACTCATTTTTCACTGGCGGGTGAAATATCTATCAACTGTAAGGCAATATAGGCAAGAAGGACGCAATATTGTGTATCTAGACGAAACCTGGGTTGATAATGATATGACAGTGAACAAATGCTGGCAAAGTGAAAGTGTTACAGGTGTTGTTCAGGGAATCCGCTCTAGTAGTCGCGTTATTATAGTGCATGCTGGTTCAGAAGCCGGATTTGTTCCAGGTGCTGCTTTAGTTTTTCGCTCGGGACTAACAACTGGAGACTATCATGGACAGATGAATAGAGATAATTTTGAAAAGTGGTTGCTCGAGAAGCTTCTACCTAACATTCCTTCAAAATCAGTCGTGGTAATGGATAATGCGTCTTATCATTATCACGTAGAAGATAAAGTGCCAATTAAATACTCTACAAAAGCTCATATGATATCGTGGCTTAAATCGAACAATCTTGTATGTGATCCAACATGGAGAAAATATCAATTATATGAAGTAATATCAGCCAACAAGCCTAGAGAAAAAAAGAATAAAATTGACGGTCTTTTACGTAACCTCGATCATACACCTTTATGGCTGCCTCCATACATGTGCGACCTCAACCCTATTGAACTATGGGCAGAAGTAATATATAAATATATTCAAGAGCGCAACACCGGTGAACTTTCAATTAAAGATTTAAATAAAATAACATTAGAAGCGATTGACTCAATATAGGCTGAAAATTGGAAATCGTATGTTAAACATGTTCGTTCTATTGAAGATAAATACTGGGAAGTAGATGGCAAAATTGAAACGGTTATGGAATTTTCAAGTAGTGACGAGAAACCTCATTATTTTTAGAGGAAGACAACGATTTAGAAGGAATCGAACCATTAGAATTACAGCCGTCAGCCTCAAAAATGGCTTAGTTTTTTTTTTCATATATTGTGTAAAATTGTTCATAAAGTAGCTGTCAATAAACTAATCCAAAATAATTAATTTTCTGTTCAATATCGGGTGTCAAAAAATATCTAATATTGCAATTAATATTTGAAAAACTACAGAACTCAGTACTTATTCCAGTGAACAAGATTTATCAAAATTTTAACTTATGCAGTTCGGCTTTGGACTATTCAAGTATGCAAAAAGTGATCGTTTGCCTCCATCTGTCATATTACTTTGTACAGAGGGCGTCATTGTGAAGTACTATACAGGGCGTTTCCTAATTGCGTGCTAATGTTAAAGGGGGGTGATTCTTGGACCTTTTTAAGAAAAAAGTTTAATATGAACCTAAAAGTCTAACTTTGGAGATACAGGGTTTTTTAAAAAAACATTTTTTTAAAATCCTAATTCTGATGCTATTATAGATAAATAACTATGTGAAATTTGATACACGTCTTTTATGCATTTTTTATTGACAATCAATTTTTGAAATTTCTACCGGTGGCGTGCATATGTAACTAAACTGTGTAAATCCGTATGTTCCTTAATGCATAGAAGACGTGTATCAAATTTCATGCAGTTATTTACAATATCATCACAATTGGGATGAAAAAAAATGTTTTCTTTTTAAACTTTACTATCCTGTATCTTAAAAGTTAAGACTTTTAGTTAAAAAAACACCTCCTTTAACATCAGCACGCAATTAGGAAACGCACTGTGTAGTACTTCACAATGACGGCCCCTGTATAAAGTAATATGACAAGCGGATACCCGAGTAGCACAAAGTCGAACTGTGTAAATAAAAATTTTGATAAATCTCGTTCACTGGATCTGATGCTGGCTGCTTTTGTAAAATCTGAACTTGTAAATCCTGTATCACTATACTGGGTGGTCGTCCAATAATAGTGGACAGAACTCAAGAAAAAATTTATTTATAGGTAAATCGATCAGGAAAAATCAAAATTAAATCATTTTAAAATTCGAAAGTTCGCCGTTTTTGCAACACAAAAGAGATATAGAAGTGCGGTACACGAAAGAAAACAGACAAATATAGATAAAGGTTCATTAAGCATAGTTACATTTTTTAATTATCTGAAGTGCGTATAGTCAAAAAGAAGTGCCATATTATTTAAAGAACGACGGGACACCACTGGTTTAAAGAGATTTCTTGGCCGACCTTCCTAAACCGATTGACTCCGCCCGGTTTTCTTTCGTGTCCCGCAGTTTATCTCAGTGGTCATACTGGAGCTCTAAGGTATTTGTACATTTAGTTAACGACATATGATAATATTTCAGATTGGATTACTTACTCTTTGCAAATACCTTAAAGATATTTCGATGTAATCTTTTAAAATGCTTCAAACTGAATATTGCTAAATGCTTGTTTAATTTTTTTTTCACGTAACAACGCTATTTTTAATTATGTGTAAAAAATGGGAATTAATGTGTTGTCAAGGAGGATGGTAGTGAGAGATCTGGATGTCTATTTAAACAAAAGACTTTGCTTTGTTGACTATTTTCACTATATGACAGGCAGAGTGAATGCAATGCTAGGGGTTGGTGATAAGAGTGTCTGGTGATTTTAGAAACTTGTATTTTGTGTCCCTGTTATAAGGTTCATAAAAATCGTATTGAGTATATACAGAACGTGTTCCTAAAGTATTTATAGTATAAAAGAGGTTAAAGAGGATTTCAAATGAGTCTATATTTGATTGGGGAACGTTTTGAATTGAGCACCGTAGAGTAGCGGCGGATGTACCTGGATATGTGTTTCATTCAAAGTAGCTTAAACTTATATCTCTCGTCTCATAACTTGAGACAATTGCACCTGTTATCCTTTAGCATTTCGGTCCTTTTCCAGGCTCAGAGTTGTCTACTAACAAGCTGGTTTAATATGTTATTGGATATTCCTATAAAGTTTTTCTGTAGCCTAATGGTGTAACCTTGGAAAAATAAATACACACACAAATAAATATTTTTATTTTTATTAAATTGTTCAATTTTTAAATTTCTTAAAGGATTGATATTATTTATAAACAGTAAAACTAACAACTAAGCTTAAAAAATTATATTCGAAAATACAAGTAGACATATATTTTTGCATAAGACCTATAACACCGTTCGCTGTATGCCACATCGATTCAGCGTTACTAACACTAATTAAGGCTAACAATATTTTTATCTCCTTTTCACCGAGAGCTCTCAAATATTTCTCAGGAGGACAACACATACGCGACCATTCAGCATCCTCATCGACGACAGCAATCGAACCTAGCTTCGACGGGTATGTCAGATGATTTGGGCGAATATGCCACATTGTCCAGAATAGCTCACCAACCCGGAAGCAACAATAGTTCAATAAGAGATACGCCGAACGTAAGTAGTTTTACCATTTTTTTAAAGTTTAGCTGTGTTTACATCTGATCGTTACCGTTTTCAACTTATACAAGGTGAAAGGGAAGTGACTAAAAATATTTTAGCAGGTTAAAGTACCGTGAAAGGTAATTGATCATAAAATTTCTTTTGTTTCACATAATGTAGTCCCAAAGTTAATGGCAGACTATAGGGTAGTTGCAGAGCTAACCGATTGTTACCCCTTCCAAGGAAGCAGTCAAGTCGATAAATCACAATGCGTTGGAGAAAGTCCAAAACGAAAATAAATGTTTGGACGTTAATCAATTTCAGTTTCAATAGATTTATCCGACTCAAGCGAACCAACTAATTACGTATTATTATTTAGTCATCTACAGTTTTATTATACATATAATTTCATTTAATTAAGTTACATGTAAGAATATTTGTTCAATTAATACATAAGCTTATTTGTTCAATTAATACATAACGATTATTTCTATTATTATTATTATTATCGAAATTGACAATCGATTTCTTAACATGTTGGCTTCCAAGCCCATCCCGAATGCATGCATCCAAAAGGAGTGGGCTGGTTTCTATTAGTTCTATGTGTGGTCTTGTAAAAATTTTCTCACTATGAGGGAAGTACTGAACAGGACTGTTTTCTGTATGTCGATGAGAGTGTAAGTATGCAGTCTCATAACTTTGATGTTGATGATTCGAAGGCCAGCTCCGCATATTTGGCTTTTTCGCTTGATATTTATCTCACGTTGTTATTGTTGTATTTGTTTTTTTATGTAGCAGTACCACATCAGTTGAAGGCATTATTTTCAAGCACTGACCTTGGTTGGTATTTATAATAAAACACAAAGTATTCAGGAGCCCGTATTTATTAGCAAGCTTCTGCTGATGATGTTACACATCTAGTTATGTCGCTGGAGGTAGTCCGTGTTTGCTAGCTACGTGTAGCAAGATGTAATATGCTGTCTGATCACTCGGACACTTATCGGATTCAACGGGCCGGTCTTTGATGATGAATTTCGTGTAATTTCGTGTGTTAATAACTTGGTCCTGTATTGCCATCACAAATCCTTCAGTCTCTGGGAATAGTTGTCCATCCTTCAGCCACCTGTTGGATGCTTCCTTTTCTATAAGTGGCTGATTCAAGTCATTGTGGTGTCGGCCGTGCAGTGCCATTTGAGCCCATTGTTCTTGTTTGTGGGAACTGAAATTAACTTTAGGATGATGTTGTCTTTTGCCGGATTGAGTGGAAAGTACGAGTTGTCACTTAGGGTCACTATGCGGTGGAGGCTTGATGTTTATGCCTTGTTGGTAAAGAAATCTCTCAATTTTTGCAGCTGTCGAGAGTGCAAATTGGTCAAGTCAACAAGGTAATTAGCTAAATGCCGCCTATTTGTTCAATTATTAAAAAACGATTATTATTATTATTATTATTATATACCAATATATCCTCAGCACTATCGATGGGAAACAAAACTTATTTTTCTGTCAAATTAATAATAAAGTAAGTAATGGATCAATTTCATACATAATTTGGGGCCTCTCTGATCAGCTTCATCATTTTACTGTAACCATATGCACACTAAAATATACTTTGAACAATCAAAATTCATAAATTGGTTTCAGGTACATCTTTTGCATTTTGAGGTGAGATTGATCACATTAAGTTGGAGAGATTGCCTATGTTTGCCTCGCGATTCTGTTTGGAAATCAAATTTAAAAACAGTTCTAATATTTTTGGCAAATTTGATTGAATTTGAGGGAATTTAAACAAAAATGTAAAACTGAATTTTAAAAAGTAGGGTCTAATAATATGTTTTTAAAGGTTACCGTAAATTCATCTCATTAGGCTTTACTGGTCACTCCTGTTCAATCTATAAATTTAATCTTAAAGACGTTATTTTTATATTTTGCACTATTGGAATGTTTTCTCATCGCGCCATGAACTTTTACTAGTGATCATGACCTTTTCGTTATCATGTCTCTATTTGCTTCCAACTCTTAAACCTCTTCATTTCCCTATAGTAACGTTAAAATTTTCTCGATATTTATGTCGCCTCGTAATAATTGTCGTTAGTTATAGGGATATCTATTTTGCTTTCTAAACTAATCTTCCTTGCTTTGACACAAGCTTTGTTCTATTATGTTTTGTTAATCTGATTACAGATCTTTACATCTTTCTAAAAATGTTCTTATACTCAGCTTCCGTACACAATTTTACGCAAAATATTTGCTATGATTTCTGTACAAACATTTTTATGTTTTTAAATTAAATACCTTTCGGAAAAGTATCCCTAAGTAAGGTCTTTTCCTCATTAGTTAAAATAGTCCCTCCAAATTGAGTTTTTTAATTAAATATGCAATGTTTATAGTTATTTTGTTGAATACAAATTTTACCAAATTTGTGCTTTAACCACCTCAAAAGTAAATTGGTAATTAACTTTTAAGACAAGGTTAATCTGATATGTCTCATCCCATCGTAATCTGGGTTTTCCTAGCAGTCTTCGTGTAACTGGTCATGTGCCAAAGACCTTCTTTCGGAAGCACTCTGTTAGCATACCTCGGTCATAGCCGGCCAATTTTAAATTTTAATTACAATGAACTGGGATAATTCGGGTTCCTCCTACAGTTAGTAAAATTCATGGTTATACCTGATTCTCCAGATTCTCCGATCAATCGTTGGTCCATAGATCTTTCTAAGAATTTTTCTCTCAAACATATCCAACAAGTCTGAGACTGTATTGATCAACGTCCTTTCGCTTCCATATGTTACCACAATGCGTATTAGTGTTTTATATATTGGCAGCTTGGGAAATCTGTGGACATATCGTGACCCCATGACAGCAGGAGAGAGAAAAAGGTGCGGTTTCATGCTTTCTCTTTTTTATTTCCACCATTTCATCGTTTATGTTCCGCCACTTCGAAGCTATAGGTTTTCATTTCTATATTTTGTACCAGTATATTTCTTGGCCTTCCCTCTGTGGCATTAGGTTTGTCTTCTCTTCATTGACGCGTAGTTCCAGTTCTCCAGCCGTTTCTGCCAATGTTTGAAAAGTTACTTTAACGGCAGTAACGGACCTGATTATGTCAATGTTATTCACATATCCGCATTTTATTTGCTATATGTTACATATTGAATAGCATAGGAGCCTGTCTATCTCCTTGCTTTACACCATGTATAACTCTTCTATCAGTGTCCCCGCGGACTTGACTTGACTTACAATTTTATTCATTATAGCTAGAACCATTCTGACCAATTTGGGTGATATATCACGGTCAAGGAGAATAGAGTTTAGCTAATCACGATCGATACTGTGATCCACCTGTTTTAAATCTAGAAAGACCTGATAGATACCTACGTCAAATTCTCAGCATTTTTCCGCTACACTTCTAATTGTGTACAGTTGGTCCACAGTTGATTGTCCACGACGTAATCTCGACCGATATTCTCCAATAATGTCTTCCGAGTGCGCTTCCAGTTTCTACTTTACCAGGCCCGTCAGGATTTTCGATGCCGTGGATAGCAGCGATATACCCCTATAGTTTTGGTATCTTAGCATATCCCAATTTTTAACCAACTTTAAAAAAGAAGGACGTTATCAATTCGATCCTTTGTATATTTTATGTATGCACATCGATTACTCCGCGAGGGTTTCATTAATTTGGATGAAATTTTCAGGGAATAAGAGGATAATACCGCAGTGGTCCCATAGCAATTATATTAAAAAAAATGTTAAAAGTGGTAGAATGACGCCATTTTTAACTATTTATTCAATGTTATATTGAACAATATTTGCGATTTGTGATAAATATGTTGACAAAGTGTTTTATGGTGGCAGAATATCAAACATTGCTAAAGATGTATCTTCTTTTGTATACAAAAAATTTGGGATATTTTTCTGCCCTAGATAAATATGTTTTTATTTACCACGTAGCTAATTTTTGTAATATTTTCAGTACTATGAGGCAGCCATGGGCTTTCAGGGCTCAACGTTCCAAGTACCTGACAGGCTCAGTGATGGCGGCAGCGATTACGGATCCCTTCGAGGACAGCCAAATAAAACTGCTCAAACAGAATACATCACCGAACTTATATAAGTCTTCTACCATTTATTACGTAATAGATTTAAGGATATTTATTCTAAAAATACCTATGTGGATATCAACTAAACTCTTAGGCTATATATTTTAAATCTAGTAAAAATGCGATAGTTGCACGTCTAACTATACGCACGTTAATTGATTGACATCATAGATCAGATGAAAACTGGTGTAGTTGGTGTTTTTAAAATGGTCAAATAGTAGAACCAATCTACCAGAAAATTTCATAAAAAAGGAACTACTTGTCCTCATCGTGTTCTTTTGTATAAACATGCTGATTTTGAAGGAAGAGAATCCTGGGTTTTTGTAGAAATATGGCGTTTTTGCCCATTTTTTTTTAAACAAGACAAGACATAAATATAGCGGCTTCTAGCGGTCTGATCAGAACAAAAATAATGTCTACAATTTTAAATGCACAACAAAACTACGCTTGTGTCAGATACATATTTTCAATTCCAAAAATTTTACTTGGGCTTAATGAACTTTGATGAAAGCTAGTGAAAAGATACTTCTAGTGATCACTAATTAGTCTTTGTATTTGACTGAATGGATAAAAACTGCAATTCAGTTTGTAAATTGAATTATCTGTAGTTTTTTTCAATAGCTCAGATTCAATATCCTATATTTTTAAACGTAGTTGTTGTTTCATTATCATTAAAATGACAATAGAACAAGAATTTTTAAATAATACATTTTGTTTAATTTCCTAATAAAAAATTTGTTTTTTTATGTTTTAGATATTTATTTTTATAATTGAATATAAGGAATAAATCAATTTTATTGAAAACGAAAATCAAAAAGTTACATAAACTATTTTTTAAATAAAATAAAAGAATTATAATTAATATAATTTTATTTTCAAATAAAGTAATTTTATTATAAAATTAAAAAAGTTAATAATAAAAATCCTTTTTATTGAAAAATATCAAAAAATAAAACATTGTTAATTATTTTTTTTGTATAAAAATAAACTTTTGCAGCGATTTGGCATTCCCCTTGAGTATAATTGCTTTTTTTTATTTACCTAATTATACAAATAAATATTTATTTATTTTTGTAACTTAAATTAAACAATTCTTTTAAATAAAAAATAATAATTTCTTATTTAAAACATAATTTTATTCTATCACCTTGAAAAGAATAAAAAAACATTCAAAAAATAAAGCATTCAATTTAGCCGGTTTGCACAAAAACTAGAGGCGATGCAATCTTCAAATTAAATGTCAGTTTTTAACTGTTCTATTAGATACAGGGCTTAAAATCTGGTACATCTTTTAGTGTCCACTAGAACTATCTTTTCACAAATTTATATCAAAATTTGTTAAACAGACATTTAAATTATAAAGAAATATTCGAATTTTGTTTGCTATGTTATTTCATTGGTTTTGTAAAACCCAAGAAACTGATCATTTTGGATTACAATCAGATAAATAGATGCCGCTTTGTAAAAAAAAATTGGTCAAGAACCCTATGATTTCACAAAATTCAAAAAAAATATGGCTTACGGTAGCTTTGTAATGTAAAAACTCAGAACCCCTTCCTTTGTAATCCTATCAACAATCCGAAGAGAAGAACAGTTTCTTTTTCACGAAAATTTCCGGTAGATTGACCGCACTAAAATATTTATTGTGTAAGAAATCCGTCCATGTTTTCTTGTAAAACATAAATAAAATTATAACAATTTACGTGCAAAGTTAATCATATTGCAAGTGAAAGCAAACATTTGTTTATAAGTTAAGAGGTAATATTTATGTTTTGATTGTATAATAAAACACTAGTTTCGTAGGACATGGTTTTATAACACGAGCCCGAAAGGGCGATTGAGACTAAATGTCTTGTGAAACAAGTATTCTATATTAATTTTTCTATTTTGTGCACTATATTTTAAAAAAGCATTATCTTTGAAAATAATGTTTACTTTTGAACATTTTCAAGTTGGGTACAATCCATGCCAAAAGTGGTAATTACATGCACACCATTTTTGTTTTTAATTTTGAGACGTGACCGGTTTCAAATTCGAGGTGGCCATGACTTAACATTTCAATTTTGTAGAGAAAAAACTAGTGTCGAAAAGAGGGCCAGTACGGCACTAGTTTGCGCATCGAAAAGGCGACTATGATTGCAAAATAGAAAATAGTATATTCTTCACGTAATGATAGTTATTACACAAGAGGATGAAACTGTAACTTATCTGGGTTTATAATTCTCTGCTAATTCTCCAAAATAGACGAAAAGCACATCATCTAAAAAGGAACTAAGACTTTTCTTAATTTTTTTTTATTTTGCCGGTGAAGTCCAATCATGACAGTTTTCTCTGCTTCTATCGAATTCGGCTTCATTTATCATCACTTAAATTGTTGCACTACTCTAGCTAGGGTATATAGGGCAATTATCATGTGGAAATACAAAGTTGTCTCCAAAAACTGGCCTTACAGAAGGTAACATAATGTTTTCTAGTATATATTGCAGTAAGCATCTGCATTAAACCTTTCTTCAATTACTGCACACACTTATTTACCCCTGGTACTTATCCAATCCCAAACGTTTACAGAAAAACGACCACTTTGGTTTATTTTCCGTGTATATCTCTCATATATACCGCAGAAAATACCACTTTCTCTCAGAAATGATCTTGATTTTCATATTCCCTTGCAAATTCCAACTTACTTTGCTTATAAAATTCTGTGAGGAATATTTTATTAGAAGCAGCACGATTCCTTAGGTTTGTGAACCGTATCCTTCGTATCCTTCTTCTTGCAGTATTTGCAGAACCTGGGAAATTGATTTCTTCTATAGCCTTTACTGCTGTTTGAAAAGGATTGTTTCTGAGGAACTGCACTAATTCATGGTCTTGATTTGGTGTTGAAACTTCTGGATGTCCCACCTTTGGTCTCTTAATGATACCACTATATTATGCAATTGTTTTCTTGGCTGACAAAACGGTGTTTTGCTTACATGCACTTCTGCTGCAATTTCTCTAATTCTCTTTCCATCCCAAAGCTGAGTAAAAATTATTGACTTTTCTTCTGTATAAAATGTGGACAAATTAGGTATTTGCTTTCAAACAAAGATAAATATTGATTTCAAATTAAAAGCGATAGACAGTGTCAAAATAAAAAAAATACTTTGACATTCTAATCCTAGGTTAACTTAGGCATTGCCATTCTAGGTTAACTTGCCATTCTAGGTTAATTTGGAATAATAATTCAGCAGAGTAAAATGGGTAATTTTTGTCCCAGTTACTTTTGGTGACGATGGTACGTCGAAATGTGCGCTAATGGCCAACACTGACCATTAGGACTACCTAATCTGATGAAGCATAATCCTAAGTCAACTTGATATTACATACCCTATGTCTACCTTTAATTGCCTATAAAAATTGACATTTTGGAACTTTGAGAGAAAGTAAAATTTAAACGGTTCGGCCTAGGGTAAATCAAATTATACGTAGTACGAAATCCAGGAAACATTTTGTTGTCTCTCTTATGGTATTTACATCTGATCTAAGCTGAAGTGGAATATATTGTGTTTAAAAAAATCGTAAAAATTTAAGACCAAATTTTATAGTGACGCCATAAGAAAGACTATCAAAAATTAAAAACTAATGTGCAATTGGTTTTGTCTCTCGGTTTAGATTTCATAGTCTCTCTAAATTAAAATTGTCAATTTCCAAACGTTTCTCGAAAACACGGTACATATTGTTAATTTTTATTCTTTATTACATGCATCGACCATAAACAAAACAAAATTTCTGAAACTCCCAAAACACCTTTTTAAAATTCGAACAATTTTAATTGAGAAATTTGACCACAATTCTAGTCAATCTGTCTGCTGGACTAGGAGTAAGAGCGTGCAAACTCAAAATACTCTGAAGACAAGCCTCATTTTCAAAGGAACGCTGTAGTATGACATCTCCGAGCAATCTACGAGAAATAGAATATAAAAATTAAAAAAGAGTTCTCTGAGAACACAACAGAGTAATAAATGGACGCTATAAAGTGTTCGCTACTTCATCTGAGGAAAATACACCGTAACTATGTTATAAAAAATAGGCATGAGATGTTGTTATGCTAAGTGCTTTCATTAATAGTATGTCATTTTCAATACATGTTATAAAAGTACCAATATTGTATTGCTTATGTCAATTCTGAAACACGCAAATTTTTAGAAAAAATTTGAATAAATCAGTCTTTGGAATAAAATACTAAGTTATGATGTAATATACGCAATTTCTTCCTGGGGTGCTTTATTTGAAATATTGCGCCGACGCAATTGCCATGGTTTCGTCGACTCAAATGTTAATATTATGACGTAAATATACGTTATATCAGTAATGAAGTTCACAGTCTTAGAAATTTGCGGGGTGAAATATACTGCGTGAGATTTAAATAAAGTTCCCTGCTTCAGATAAATGTTGAGAATGTTCGCTTTTTTTTTAATTTGTCATTTTATAGCTACAAGAACAACCGCTTTATAGCTAAACTTACAAGTAGTTCTGACATTTTGCTCTCTTACATTATACTAAATTACGTTCACAAAATTAGATTACTAACTGCTCCTCTTTTCCTTAAGTATTAGCATACACCCTTTAAAATGTTTGATGAAATAACTAAATACTAATTTTTTTAATATACGAAAACCGATCTAGGGCTTATTTAGTTCTCAGATTTTCAGAAATAATTCAAGCATTATGTCTTTCCTGCATAGCCAATTAAATATGTGAATTCGATTAGAGTTAAGTTCACACTACACTGCTTTCAACAACATATTTCGATTTTTTTTAATAGCTCTTTATTGATTTGGTAACTTACGGCTTCCCATTTTTTTCTCTCTCCTACCACACATTCTATACGGTTGTTCCTTATAAACAATTAAATATACCTTTTACCAGATACAACTTCTATGTAATTACAAATATTAGGAGTACTATAATAGGTGTTTGACAAATATGTCTCTTATGAGAAACCAGTTTGATCTTAAGTCTAGTAATCACTAAATATTTATTTGCTAACTAAAAACAATGGGAATTTGTTTAAAGCTTACGGAAAAATCCCATTAAAATGTACAACAACTAACCATAGAAGAATAGTTTAGTCGGGAATGTAGAAGAGGGCAAATGCAGATAACATTAAAACGAGACAATAAATGCAACAATTATACAAGCACCATAAAAAGGAATATAAATAATTAATTTTTTTTACTAATGAATTTAATTGTAGTTATTTAGGTTCTTAACCAAGTTTGATTTCCAAACCTTTTTTTAAAATATGGAGACAGATGGAAGAAAATAGCGTAAGCTAAGTGTGGGATTGCGTTTGTAACTAGCGTAAGAGTAAAGTGTATTGAAGGATTTGCGTATATTAAAAAATTCCGAATAAGTTTTGAAATTTTAAACTGACAATATTGTGGCTGGATAAAAATAATAAACCAATTACATAATATGAAATAATAGATGCTATTATCTTACTGAGAGACGATATTAAATCTTGTTAAAATATACAGGGTGTTTCATTACTACGGCACGAATCACAGGAGGTGATTCTTTAGGTTATTTTAAGAAAAAAAGTTCGTCTGAACATGTGTCGGGAGTTGTCTCGATTCTGAAATACGGGTTATTAAAGTTGTTTTTGAAAACATTATAAATATCCTTAAGTCCATTTGGTTGAAGTTTGGCAGTGTCATTTTTAGTACTAAGGCGTTTATTATTTAATTTTATTGTTAAATTATTAAGGGGCACCGTAGCCATTATTATTGAGCCACTGACTCTTTTTGCAGTTTTTATATTTTTTTTTATTTAAGCAACTAAAAATACAACATTTTGTCTCTTGTGTTTTTTTTGTATCTAGCCTCGTTTCGAGCAAAAAAAATAAAAATTACTTTAAACCACTTTAAAAATTATCCATGGACAACATTAAAAAAATTAAAACTATGTATTAATTACTATACATAAATTACAGAAAAATAAATAATTTCGACCTTAAATTAGATGAACAAAATGACCACCATCTGATAAAATACACGATCGCAATCGCTTCGTCATTGATTGTCTAACACGTACAAAAATCCCTGGAGTATTCCTTATGACATTGTAATTGTCGATTATTCGATTTCTTAAGTCGTTTACATCTAGTACAGGAGTTTTATAAACCAGAGCCTTCAGATAGATGACAACATAAATAGAAATCTAGAGGATTCATATCAAGTCTACGAGCTGGCCAATTTTGAGGTCCTCCACGTCCGATCCAGCGATTAGGGTAAGTAATGTCGAGATGCTGACGAGCAAGGACACTAAAATGAGTTGGGGTCCCGTCGTGCATAAACCACACATTTGCTCTTATGACTATGATAATTAATGACAGCATCTCGTGAAAAATTTGCCTCGTCCGTAAATAAAATGTTTGGTAAAAAATTGTTATTGTGTGCCACCGTGTGAAGCAACCACCTACAAAATATTAATCTTGGATGAAAATCCTGAGACGGTCAAGATTGAACCCGCCGTATGTGATATGGGTACAGTACATTTCTTATTAAAACTTTCCAAACTGTTTTTGGGCTGGCTTGAGGTTGCAGTGCAATCTGGTACTATTTGAAGCATCTTCGACCTAAGTATAGCTTCTCCCAGTTCAGGCGTTGTTACAGTTTCTGGTTTTCCACCACCTATATTTTTATTGAAACTACCAGTTTCACTTAATCTTGCGTGTATCGTTCTAAATGTTTTAGCACATAGAATTGCTCTGTTATGATATCTGTCTTGGTTAAATTCAAAGCATTCCATAATGGAATAACTGCTAATTGATAACTTTAAAATTTACTGAAATGATAGTGTCAGTACTATCACTGTATGCCGATACCAGTAAGGTAAACTTCCCAGATAAGTGTAACAACATTTAGAGTGGTTTAAAGTGATTTTTTTATCGAAAAAATAAAGCGAAATTAGCGCCTTAGTACTGCAAATAACACTGACAAATTTCAACCAGATCGGCTTAAGGATATTTATAGTATTTATAAAATACCGATTTTTTTTTAATTTAAAACCGTGTATCTCAGAATCGAGACAACTCCGGACACATGTTCATAGGATCATTATCTTTTTTTTTAAATGACCTAAGGAATCACCTTCTAGAGTTACGTACCGTAGTTAGGAAAAACCCTGTGCTTGTATGAGGTAATATTTTATATTAAATAGTTTAGTCTTGTTACCTTCAGAAATTTTATGATTGAGTAATTATATATTTTTCTCGAAACAATATATACCTAAAACAGGACAGAAAACTTAAGATGTTTTTTGCCAAGGCTATAAAATGATAGGTGTATTGTAATATGGATATATGTCGAGTATTACCTAGCTGGCAAACTAAGACATACTGGTTTTTCTACAAACAAATATCTTCAAAGACGTCTATTACTAAAATCTATTACATTCCGGGGAAAATATTCCAAAATTAACAAATGAGAGTTTAAATGGATTTTATAAATACCAAAACATAAACTGAACTACGATTTTTATAGCTACAGAAAAATCGGAAGTAGAAGCAGTAATTACAACAAAAGTATTATTTCATGTTTACAGTAAGATGTTTTCAATTATGGTAAAAAAGAGATTTATTTGGTACAGACAATTTGAAACTATATATATATATATATATATATATATATATATATATATATATATATATATATATATATATATATATATATATATATATATATATATATATAGTTTAAAAAAATTTGATGAAATGTTTTCTTCTGATGATGGACTAATTTTTATTTACAGTTCTCGTAACTTTAAGTCAAAATTTTTAATTTTGGTCCTTAGAGATGAGTCTTAGAAAGCAAATGACTTTAAAAGATAAAATTCTTTAGCGATTTTTGCTGGAGTCCAGTACGCTAATTAGAAGAAATTTGCTGATATATTTAGTCACAACTGAGGACAACACTTAGGACAAATATTAGATATTACAGTGGTGCTGAACCTTTTGGAGGTTAAAGCCACATTAATTATAATATTATATTACACTGGCGAAATCTTGAAATTGCTTAAAATATTTTGCGCAATACAGATAATTCATTTTTAATAAACCAGATGAATTTAACTATGCAAAACTTAGTTTTGACTAAAAGCTTAAGAAGAAAATATTTCCAAAATATATAAAATTTATTTAACCTATACAGAAAAAAATAGATTTTTTAGAGTATTTTGTTTATATATTACGATAATTTTGATAAACACGAACAGATAATCAGATAGAACAAAATATATTAGTATGCAGTTATATTATCAAATCACCATACGTTAAGGCAAGATCTTATTAAAATTAGCTAATTTATGAACAAATATTTTGTGTCTCATAAGTTGTAATTTTTCTACTTTTGTACGTTAAGTAAATTCGACTGAAATCATATAAATATATAGAATGTTCCCAAAACTCCAAATTTATGTTTAAATCTATATAAAACATTTCGTACCATAAGAAAGAATAGATTTAAATATAAAACTTATATAGCATCCACTAAAGATATTTTTTGGGATCTTCTTGAGACATTCTGTATATTTATACGGAAGTATCCAGTGACTATTTTTATTTATTTATAATTTTAGCCAATATTATGTTTATTAAAATAAGTTAAATTGTATATAGTAGATATATTAGAAATTAATAGAAATAATTCAGTAATCTCAAAAACGATTTTTACATTTTATTTTACACAAAATATACAGAGTAAAAGAGTCAGTCCTCACTTATTCCGCTCATAATTTGGAAAATACAGATGACACTTTTGTGCATATTGTGGTATACAGGTAATATTCTGTAGAATAGAAGATATTTGGTAAAATTATAAAAATACCGATCCCTGTGTTCCCGGGTAACATGAATAAAAGGAAAAACAATATTAAAACTTTAGGATGAAATCATATCAATAGTATCAACTTATGGCATATAACATTTTATACAAAAAAGTGTTACAATTCAATGTAGAATTTAAAAATCAAGATAATTACAGGATGTCCCATTGAAAAAATACAACTTTTAGTTGCCCTACTTTTTTGGCGAACCCTCTATCAGTGAAAATATTTTTAAAATGTGCGTAATTTACAGTTTCCAGTTGTTGACTTACCCTGTATATGAAATAATAATTATTAAAATAAATGTTTAAGTAGTTCTTACACAATCTGAAAGAGCGCTTTCACATAATAAACAAGCCATCATGTACATATTGAATTTAATAAAGATATATACGCCTATGGTGACCTTTTTGGTAAAATCGAAAAAAAAAACGATTTGGGAGCGTAATTTACATATTCTGTTGTGGAAAAGATCTAGCATTTATCCAACTCATTGTATTTAAAAACAGCCCTAATATTTATAGCGCATAGATTTGAAGAAAAAATGTTCATTCAACACTTCCTACAAGACAAGGCCAAGGCGCTGATTTGTGACGTCATTGCCAGTGGTCATATTAAAACGAAGCAATATTGTTGATTATTGCAATAGTATGTGGTTTTCTCCTGGATTTGTTAATATTTTAATAATTGTTACAATTAGTTTTTCGAGATAAATAGGTATCCAAGTAACACATATAATCATATATGGGCTAAAATGCTGTGATATTGGATAATATCCCTAGCTAATTAGCTAAAATTGCTAGCCAAAATATCAGTTCTATAACATTATAAGGACGGAAATATGGCTAAAGTGGGGAATAATAATTTGGCCATAATGGGTTAAAATGGCCAATTGGCAATTATATGACCCTCTCTTTTGATTTTATGGTTGGGTTTATTAGCTACTTTTTGACTATAAAATCGAGCTTTTTTAGCTGAATTCTGACATGTTTAGCCGAAATTTGAGTAACATTTTTTTCCGAAATTTACCTAAATAATTTCTCATTTTTTGCCTTTTCTTCATTTATATGATAAATCATCAATTGTTTCAAATTATGTAGAAATAGTATTAAAAGAGCCAATCGGTGTAAGAATTTATGAGCCAAGAGGAACTGTAAAGATAACAAATCATATTTTGACGGTTAGTAGGGACAAAAAACGCTTTTCCTATTAAAAGAAACTAAGACAGGCATGTAAAACACGGGCCCCTTCTTGAAACTAAAAATTTCCATTTCTACAATTTTTTTTTTAGTTTGGAAATGTATTTTACTAAGAAAATTGATTAAAGGGTTCATAACGAAAAAAAAAACATGCATGAAAATACTCATTTATAGGTAGAAAGAATATGTTTGTTTAAAGTGGTCAAGTAATGGCTGCTAGGAAATTAGTTTAATTTTAATTTAAATTATGGCGGATCATAAAAAGCTTTGGGCTATTTTTTAAGCAAATATTCCTTGAAGTCAGCCACTTTGTAAGCAAATATTTATCAAATTGCAATAATTTTCAAATGTAGGCAAAATGTAGCAACATTTACAAGAATTTTGCCAATAAAAAAGCCTACTTGGTCATCCTTTAGTACTCGCGAAACGATTACCCCAATACTGTTTAACTATAATATGTGGTGGAATATTTAATCTCTTTTTTAGACATTTTGTATGGTAAATAATTTATATTTCGTTATTCTGAAAATATCCTCAGTTTGGTTAAGTATGGTTTTATAGGTTATAAACGTTGATTTGAAAATGTGGCATATTTTGGCAATATTATAGCAAAAATAAGCGAAATAAAACTACCCAATTTTAGTTTAATTTTGAAACAAAAATATGATAATAAAAGGCATATTTTTTCCTCTCAATTTTTGTTGTCTTAAAATGTCATAATTGGGCATTCTTATATGGGTATTATTACTATAATTATACTTAAACACTTGTTAAAAAATGTTGGAATTTGGGAAAAATGCCTACTTATTGATTATATTCTGACGTCGATTTCTATTGATTAAAAATGCCATATTCTGGCAGTTATGCTTACTATAATTTAACTTCAATACTTACTAGAATATATCTGGTTATGTTGTGGCAACGAAATTGACAGATATTTCTACTTTTTGGTCATCCAATATTACAAAAAAAAAGTTGGGGGTTTAATTACCCCACAAAAGATATTTTTTGGTCAAGTAATTATGCTATAGCCTATCTATGTTGAAAACTGCTACTTTTGGAGCCAAAAAATCTAATTTGAAGCGAGCTTTCTTGGCTAGAAAACAAGTCAAGAATCGTTTGCCAAAATTTGACAAATCTCTGGTTTTATGTGTCTTTTATGACTAACTGTTAGGCAAAAAAGCTCATCAGCTAATTTGTGCTACTTGGGTACCTACCTAAAGCCGTTTGACCCTTGAAACATTGCCTTCTACAATAGGTTCCTGAAAAATTTCACGCAAACGTTTTCCTTTTAAAGGTGTTTTTACGTTTATTATGTTCCAGCACTTGAGTATTATTTTTAAAAAATCGGCTGTATCTTGCGCATTAGGGATATCTTTTTCAACATTTTGTAGGCCTTTATTTACAAAAGAATTAAAAATTTTCATAGCAAGTTTGAAATTTTGTCTTTCCAAGCTAGATGTTTTTAAATTCAGAGAATAGCCAAATTTTAGTAACATGTTTTGTTCTAAGTCGAGCTGAAAAACAAGCAGTTTTTTTCGCCGCCGCAAAAGTCCATATATATAAGTGTCTGATCCGGTTTTGAGTTTAACCAGCAATTAAAAATGCATTTGAAAGATGTACAGAATCAAACAAATAGAATAATATATATATATATATATATATATATATATATATATATATATATATATATATATATATATATATACATATATAATGTAGTATTAATGTAGTAAGTAGTATAGTAAGTTCTTTTTTGGGAAAAAATTAGACATTGCTCCTTTATTTCAATTATTGTCACTGAGTACACAAAATACTGTATATCCCGTAGCCTTTAAATGAGTAATTATCGTTTTGACAAAATAGAAAAGTAACTCATGATTAATGTTGAACAGAACTAGCCGTTACTTGATGGAAATTCATATTAACAAAGTAAACAAAAAACACTTGCGTAAAATTTCCACTTAATTTATTTTACAAAAATAATGACAATTGTTTTGCCAACACTGTGGCTTAATAAAATAAGAGTGTACCACAAATTATAGATTTTAAATACCTGAATGCGTTTTTTTACAACTGCGGATCTTATACAGTTCAAATGTTCTGGATTTACCCTTAATAAACTAATAAAGGTTTAACAATGGGGAACCGTTCAGGTCCAATTGATCGTTTAATAACGTGTTGTTATTTTCATGTTTGTTTATTTCCATACTTTCTAGTAAATTAAGTTTTTTACTTTTTCGTTCTACATGTAAAATTTCGAAGTTCTCATCAAAATCAAAAATATACATTTTACTGTTGAATTAGAAAATAATAGAGAAATTAATTTCTTGGACTTAACAATAACTGTTAGAAATAATAAACACGAGTTTCAAATCTTCCACAAACCTTCTCATACCGATATTACAATACACAATACATCTAATCACCCCTTTATGCACAAAATATCAGCATTTAATAGTTTTGTTCATAGATTGATCAACATAACTCTAAGTAATTAAAGTTATTTAAAGAATTAAATATAATAAAACAAATAGCTGTTAATAACGGTTATCATGAAAATCTTATAGACAAAATAGTAGAAAAGAAACAACATAAAAAGGCATTACAGTTAATGTATCCTACTAACAGTTTCAAAGAAAATAATAATTTCCATACTTTCACTTATACAGGAAAAATAACATTAACTATTACTAAGTTTTTTAAAAACAAAGGTGCAAAAATTTCTTTTAGAACTAACAACAGCCTTAGTAAATACATTAAAAGCAATAAGAGTAAAACCAAAAAACACAATAAATCGGGTGTTTACAAATTAAATGGCGGAACTTGTCCAAAATTTTATATTGGACAAACAGGCAGAACATTTCAAAAAAGGATAAGTGAACATACATTCAGTTACAGAAAGAATAAAATTGTGGAAGATTTGGAACTCGTGTCCCATAACAGTTAAAATAAGAAAGTGCTCTATTATTTTCTAATTCACTACACAAAAATATACAACACCCTGTATAAATAAGGATATAATAAAATAAAAAATTCAAATCGAAGCTAGGGGAACTTTTGCCTATCAGCATTATAATTCCAATTACTCCAAACATTTAATTCAAGAAAACCATACTTTTGATGAGAACTTCGAAATTTTACATGTAGATCGAAAATGTAAAAAACTTAATTTACTAGAAAGTATGGAAATAAACAAACATAAAAATAACAACACGTTATTAAACGATCAATTGGACCTGAATGGTTCCCCATTGTTAAACCTTTATTAGTTTATTAAGGGTAAATCCAGAACATTTGAACTGTATAACACCCGCAGTTGTAAAAAAACGCATTCAGGTATTTAAAATCTATAATTTGTGGTACACTCTTATTTTATTTTAGTTTACATCTAACATCTGATGAAGCCACAGTGTTGGCGAAACAATTGTCATTATTTTTGTAAAATAAATTAAGTGGAAATTTTACGCAAGTGTTTTTTGTTTACTTTGCAACTCATGATTAATTTTTGATGTAGGGGCAATGTGAACAACTTCTTTAACATCTGAACATATACTTGTAATCATGAACGCATATGCAGTTGTTGCTAATGACTCATTGTTCACTGATGCCCCAACCACATTTCCACCCTTATAGTGAAGATAAGGATCAATATGAATTTCATCCATTAACAGAGAAACATATTTGTCTTGGTCACTTAAATATTTAAAAATATTTTGAGCATCAAAAGTAAAAAATATTCTTTTCTCATCAATATGGGGATTGGTCAAAAATGTATTACACACAACCTTGATGGTATCAGGATGTGGTAAAATTATTGACCAATCACTTCTTAAATATTTGTAGGCATGAGGACAGTATATACAATTGAACAAAATACCATAGTTGTACATGAATATCGGTACCATTCTTTTGGCAAAGTTCTTAATTTTATTTGCTCCGAAATAAATTATAATGCTTCTGCGTTAGCATCGTCTACTTTTAAATTTTATAGCAGAACATTTATCGAACAATCAATACTATCAATTAAATTTCGTAATTCCTCCAAACTACTTGTTTGTTGTTTCTGTTTATCAGATTGTACACTTACTGGTTGTCCATATAAATATGTACTTATTTCTAAATCAGTATTTATTTTAACTGCCCACGTAATTGTATGCCCAGAAGTATGTTCAATCTTAAACCACCCTTCCATTAAATTAAATGTCTTAAACAAATTACAGAACCCTTCAAAAGAATCATAATTTGTGCGCTGTTAAATTTCGCACTTGCTTTCGTCAATACTCTGCTGAAATCGAATTTCGTCTAGTTCCATAAGCTTTTATAAGCTGCTTTTCGATGCGTCATAGTTTTCGATAAATATTTTGGACAATTAGGAAATTTAGTTGGTACGCTGTATTCTTTAAATCTTGGTATATTTAAGTTTCAGAAACATTCTCACCCGTTTTGGAGTCTCGCTGGGATATCTGCAAATAAAATCTTCTTTTTCAAAATAACACTCGCACACTAGGCGCTATCACTACGAACAAATCCTTTGCGATGAATGGCACTTTGCCATTTTAATCGCCGTTCTTCACTTTTCGGAAAACGAAACGTTCGCACTGTTGGACCGTTCAAGTAATTTCTTTTATAACTGGGTACACAACATCTGTAAGGCATTTTGAAAGTATATAAAACACTTATAAAAGTATCAAAAACCGATTCTTTTCCCTAAATATAACAAAATCAATAATATCCAGTTTATTGACACGAACGTCTATTATCCCGTTCAGTACTGAAAAACAAACGACAGTCACTCAGTGTTGCCACAGCCACAACGATTTGATTTAAAGTAATAGATTGGTAAGTAAAAAGGTAATAGATTTTCAAAAATACTAACAGATCATAGTTTGCTTAAAATTTATTTGTGCTAAAATCTAATTTTTTTAATGTTGTGCTTATCTTTACTTACGCTAAAACTGGGAACAGGTAGAGGCGACAAAGTTTACCTGGCTTAACTTGGCTCCTAGTTACAAGTTATATGAAAATAATACATCCAAATATAAAAAACATTAGTGTAAAACAGAAATCAGCCAAAACCATAAAATTAAACAACGAGGCAATTGCGACGACGCAAAAATGATAACAAATAATGACAATAACTAGCTATATTGTAGGATCAAACAAATACTTTTGGCTAGGTTTATAAATGCATCTCTCAAATATATGTAGGTTTTGGCTTTTATATTAGTAAATTTGGTGTATTAGGTAATTGAGTAATATATCCTTTACAATAGAAATAAATGGATCTATTACAATTTAATAGAACGGCAACCCCGATAGTCAGATGTATGGTCCGACCGCGACGTCACGGGGGGATACGGCACGAAGCAACGGTCCCAGATCGAGTTTACTGTTTCACTTTATTTCATGGGAATTCAGAATAATTATTATTCTTACTGTTAATATTGACTCCAAAATAAACACATAAAGTATATGAATGGGCAAGAACTATACCTTCCTTGAATGCATTGGCGAGAAGCGACATAGTACCTGCAAAGGACTTCGATCCTTACGCCCGATTACTGTTGCTTTCTGAATAAATCTGTAACGATTCGTAAGAAAAACTAGCATGAAGCAATAGCTGCAATGAAATACTGCTGAAAATTTATTTTAGCCATGAATTAATAATGAATTTGAGGTATTTATAAACTTCTTACGAAAAAAAATTGTTTTCTCGAGTTTCTTAAAACGAGAGTTATGGCCTATTTTCACAACGTCGTTTCAACCTAACCAGCTAAAAAAGGCTAAAGACGAATGTGAACTGACAACTATCGGTTGACTTCGACGAACGGCAAAGAATGGACGTATGACGACGGAACGTGGCGTCACTAGAAGATTTCATCTTAGCATCCTGGCCTTGTCATGTAGAAGGTGTTGGTATAATTTCAAATTTCCGCATGCCACTTTAAACAATGGGGGCTTCGGTCGAAAGAAAATCAAGTGATGTTAAATTAATAATTGATAGAGTATAAGTTTTAGGAAAAATTGTTGCCTGCCGTTACATACCAGTAATTCCCTAACAGCGATTTTCTACAAGAAAAAAAAATTTGGAAAAAAATCCAAATAACTCAAAAAAAAGATATATCCAAAAACTGAAAGACATATTTTTTTCTATTAACTTTTCTTCTCCAGAAAATGTATGGAAAAAGCTGAAAGTCATGAATATAAAAGAAAAAATCATGCCTTCCTTATACATCGTGTGCAAAAAACTCATATGTTATTTTGGAAGAATTTAACACTATTTTATTCATTTTATTAACAAAGAATTTTCCTATTTTGTCATAGTCAGAGGAATAAAATATTTTATATATGCAGCATCCTTATTTAAAACTATGGATGGACACAGGTTACACCGGCCAAGCGCCATATTCAAAGGTCTCATTGGCATTAGCCAACTACAAAAATGGCCAAAAATTAATCGCTCGAAATAGTATGAGAGGTTGCGCATCTGATCGATGTAATCTGTACTATAGCCTCAATCCGATATTACCTTTTTTCAATATTATGAATGACGGAATTATTGACGACTAATCCTTAATGTAATAGCAAGAATTTAGTAGTAGATTAGGGATATATAATGTATAATGTAATGTGTAGAAGAACGCAAAGCTTTCTAATACTTCTTGAAATAAACGAAAAGGAGTCATATGCTCTTTTTCACTATTAAACAAAAAAACTTCTTTCTTTTGCACTCATTACCTACTTTTATAAACTCTAGACGAAATTGTCGCACCATAGAAAATTATAAGATATTTTAAGATGAGTTGTTACTATAGGTTTCTTCAACCTTTTTGCGAATTGAAATAACAGTGTGGTTTAAAAATACGATAAATAAATAAGTATGGAAACAAGGCCACAATTTTTCTTTCAATTAAGAATGGCTTTTGTTACTCTCAAATGGATTTTTTAAATGTTTACTATAAAAATTCAAGGCTCCGTACATTTTTAATATAACATAATTTAGATCCAACCAAAATCAACTGTACTGTTGATGGTGCTATAATTTTGTTCAGGGGTATATTGTCCCTTTTCTTTTAGAAAAAAACATACACATAAGTACCTCGTCTATTATAGATTAAACCACAAATAAATAAATTACTGAACTGTAATGTTTTATTTCCCTTGTTAAACAATTTCTTTAAGGGCCAAATTATAAATAGGCTGATAATTTTACCAAACAGATATTTACCATAGTTACAATTGTCTCAACAATGGTATCCTTGACAGTTATCTGCTTGGTAAAGTTACCAGCCTATTCATAATTTAACCCTTACTATCTTTATTCTAAGGTTTTCTGACTCAATTTTCGAATGCAGAATTAAAAAACAAGCCCTGCAAAATAAAAATTATCGGAGATATTGAACTTAAACATAAGTACTCACCGACCACCCTGGACTTAAACTGGATCGTCAAACAAAGTACATTATTTTATCTATAATGTCCCATTTACATTATATTTTCCTACAAATTCGAAATTGCAATGACAGTTCGATAATCCATAGTAAAACATGAAGATGAGTGTATCTATCTTTGTAGTCTAGATACAAAAAATCTAATGTACTCGGCATCATCGGCAAATAAATACGGTTTTGTGAAATTACATTTCGGTATATCGTGTTTAAATATATTCAATCCCTGATAATAGGCGCATTGTCCCAGACATTATCAAAAGCTTTGCTCACGTCAAGAAAAATTTCACCTATTGGACTAGTCACGATTAGGATTAAAATATTACTACAAAAATTGTTGCAGTTGTAGTCGTAATAGGATTAAATAATTCCGCTGTAGTTGTACACACTTTAGATTAGTTTTGCCTTAGTTGTAGTAGTTAAATACTGCAAGAAGACCTAGGCAAGGTACTGTAGAACACGCGAATTATTTCAATATGATTTGAAATGGCGTATGGCGCATGTGTTTACTTCCGATCTACTATATCATGAAGTAACATTTTAATTAGGCTCATTCTGCTAAATCGCTTATAGTACAGCACAGAAAGGGGGTTTTATTTGAACATTTACGGTAAATTTAATTTTTTATTAGAAGTAATTCCTATTTTCGTTTCAGTAGTGAATTTTATTCATTAAATCATTTAATTAATAATTGTTTATCCTTTATGATACAGTCCTCTGCAAACTAAAACCAGTTTCAACAATCAAGCGTAAATAACGCCTGCAGTTTTAACAAAAGCTGAACCGGGAAAGCGGGTTGTGTTTATAAACAACGGTTTATTTTACATAATCTTTTTTGATCCTTCGACCCAGGATAATCATCAGTGTTTCCATAGTTTGTCAACGTTTGTAGGCGTTTTCTAGTCGGCCATTCATTTGGGCAATTTTCATTGTAAGCGACGTTGCCGATGTTTTCAAGTAGCGTGAAACAACTAGGTGAAATAGTTGTGCAGTATACGGTCAAGTTTATCATTTTTATTGCATTTTGTAACCCATCAGGGCCATCATTTTATCATTAAAACCTGCACTCAGTCATAGTGTAGTGAGAAAAAAGTATTATTTCTTGGAAAAAGCTGCTGAAAACAAGGTAAAATTTAAGCTAATTAGATTTGTTTCTTGCTTGCTTCGCTGGGTGAAAGCTGCCTTCAGAACAGAAGGGTCAGTTCCAGAGTCATCGGATGTCTGAAGCTTGAGTTTAACCATCAGTTCAGAGTTGCAGCTCTCATTTTATTTAACTTCTTATGTTGGGAGCCATTTTCAGAGCAGAAGTGGTGCATGTCCAACAGGAAGACTTTTAGAGAGAGCTGAAATACATTGTACATTTTTTAGTACGTGGCTGTTTTTAAATAGTTTTAACCTCCTTATTAGGTACGTTGGTTTGTGTACAGATACGGATTTTAACATTTTACGGACATTTTTATTATTAATTCATTTTAAGCCTGTTTTTTAACTTAATGCAGTAGTTTTGCTTAAGCATAGGAACTTTTACATTTTTATCATTAAATTGAATTACAATTCTTTAGTACTTTTTAATAAATTATTTTAAAAACCAAAATGCCTAGGCTAAAACAGGCTGATAGAGAAACTAATCTCGTTCGCAAGAGAGAAGCTATACATTCAAATTTAGTGCCTTTTAAGTCATATTTAGAATCTTTAAAAAACTCAGAACCTAGCAGCGCAAACTTGATCGAATTGGACTCACATCTGAAAGATGTTGAAGGACGTTTGCATACGGCTTTCAACGATGTACAATTTGAATTAGAAGGAATTGATTTTGAGGAGTTTAAAGAAAAACAAAATCCATCATTTGAATGTTTGTTTATATTATAAAACAATTTCTGATGCAAAAAATTATCTCTTTTCATTTTCAATACCTCAAAATGCCTCACCCAGTTCCTTAAATCAACAAAGTAATCCTTCCAATGCAATCAAGTCTGTCAATGCAAAATTGTCCATAATCGAGTTGCCAAAGTTCACAGGTACATGTGAAAAGTGCCTCGAGTTTAAAGAACTTTTTCTATCTTTAATTCACAATTTAGAAAATTTGGATTTTATACAAAAATTTCATTATTAACGTACTTCACTGGAGGGACCTGCTGCTCAGTGTATACAAGGTATAGAAATTTCTACGAGTAATTATGAACTGACATGGAATATGCTATGTTAAAGATTTGACAACAAATAAGTAATGGCACATAATCACATTAAATCTCTGTTTAATATTTCTGAGCCGAAAGCAGATTCTCCTTTGGCTTTTCGAAACATCGTCGATTGTTTATCAAAAAATTTAAAATCGCTAGAAACTATCGGTCTAAAAACCGATTATTGGGATCCATTAATTGTATATTTGGTAACAAGTAAATTCGACATAGACTATATTCGTGAGCGTGAACAATATATTAAGGACATTGATTTTCCAAGCATTTCAATTTAAAAAACTTTTTATGTGCTAGAGCAGACTTTTTTGAAAAGGTTAATATGCATAAAAGTAAGCCTAAGGGTTTTCAATCGAGAAAATTAAAAAACGATTCTAGACTAAAATATCCGAAGGATAAATTTTTCTTAGCACAAGAGAAAGATGTCAACCAAAAACCTATGCTTTCATGGTTTTATTGTAAAAAGCCTCACTTAATTTACAATTGTCCTGATTTTCTTGCCTTGCCCGTCAAAACTAGAAGGGAAAAGGTCAAGGAATTAAAACTTTGTTTCAATTGTCTGCAGAAAGGTCATGAAACAAATTCCCGCAAGTCTGGTTCGTGCAAACATTACAAGGAACGCCATAATTCACTTTTACATTTTAGCTCAACTAAACACAGTTCGCTCAATGTTTCCAATTTTCCAAATAATCCAGAAAGCCAGGCTTCAGATTCGCCATGTTCAGATGACGGACAAAACAGTCGAAACTTTCATAATCTTACATGTTCAAATGCTGCTGTTCAAGGTCAAGTCTTGTTGACAACAGCAGTAGTACAGGTTCAAGATGCTCAAGGTCGATCACAAACGTGTAGAGCACTTTTGGATAGTGGATCCATGTCTAATTTTATTTCAAAAATTCTAGCCGATAAACTTAAACTTTCACAAACTTCAGTAGACGTTTCTGTCAGTGGCATAGACCAAACACATGCTAGCGTATCAAAGGCTTGCTACATTAATTTAAAGTCCCACAATTCTAATTTCAAATTAAATCTTAATTATCTGATCACTCCCACCATTGCAAGTAATTTACCTTGCATTTTGTTTGACGCAAAATTGTTAAAAATTCCTCCAAACGTTACTCTTGCAGATCCTAAGTTTTTTGAATCGAGTTCCATAGATATTTTAATTGGGGAGGGATCCTTTTGGAAACTTTTATATAAATCAACAATAGACTTAGGTCCAGATAAGCCAATCTTACAGAAAAGTAAGTTAGGATGGTACATTTCAGGTCCCTTGCTAGCAAAACATTCACAGGTAACGAATTGTCATTTTTCAAGAGTCCTTGATATTCAACGTCAATTGGCAAAATTTTGGGAACTTGAGGAAGTTTCACCAAAATCTTCTTTTTCGGTGGAGGAGGAACTTGCCGAAAGACATTTCACTAATACATTTAGCCGCAATTCAGAGGGTCGATTTGTCGTCTCCATACCTTTAAAGGAATCTATTAATCTGTTATGAGAATTTCAAGCGTTTGCCAAGGCTCAGTTTTTTCAAAATGGACAAAAAGGCTTTTGACGAATTTAAAATTAAGATGTATGTAAGTTAATTTTATGGCGGAGTACAGGGAACTCAAACACATGACACCTTTTCAACCAGCAAGAAATGAGGTCAATTTTTATGCTCCTCATCACGGTGTACTTCGAGAGAGTAGTGATATCACCAAACTTCGAGTGGTTTTTAACTGTAGTTAATGGTAGGTCCTGTTGTCCAAGATGACCTCTTTTCTATACTTCTTAGATTTAGACAACATGTATATGTTTTTACTACTGATATTTGTAAAATGTTTCGACAGATCCTAGTCCAGGATGAATTCAAACCATTATAACTGATTTTTCGGAAGGACAAAACAGAGGATGAACTTCAAATCTTTTCATTAAATACAATTACCTTGGAACAACCAGTGCCCCTTTTCTGGCAACGAGGTGTATAAAACAGTTCTCCATTGAAAACGAAAATTCCTTTCCTAAAACCGCGCAAGTGCTGAAGCAAGATTTTTAAATCGATGATGCGATTTCTGGGGATGACTCCATTTCTGGTACATTAGAACTTTGTACTCAGTTTTCTTCTATTCTAAGCTCTGCAGGGTTTCAACTTACAAAATGGAAGTCGAATAATAGTAAAATTCTTGAAGGTATCAAACAGTCTAATTCGTCATCAGATGCTCATTATTTTTCTTCTACGGAAGATGGAAAAACACTTGGAATGCTTTGGTCTAGCGTCGAAGACATTTTTTCATTTAAAATACCTTCCTTCTAAATTAAAGCTCACTAAACGTTCAATTCTTTCAGAGAGGGCAAGGAATTTTGATCCGTTGGCACTTATTGACCCAATTGTTGTCACAGCGAAGGTTATCTTACAGTCTCTTTGGTCATTAAACGTGTCTTGGGATCAGGTAATTCCAGACACCATTGCTCAGAAGTATTTATCATTTAGAAATGAGCTTTCTCAAATCAATCAAATAAAAATTCCCCGATTTGTATCTGTTAAAGCAGTATTGAGTGTAGAACTACACGGGTTCTCAGATGCATCCCAGCAAGCCTACGCGGCGCATGCATCTATATTCGCACTGTGGATTTAGATCATATCGTCCATGTCAATCTACTTACGTCAAAAAGTCGAGTTGCACCCCTTAAATCTATTAGCGTTCCCAGACTAGAGCTGTGTGCTGATCTTCTTTTAGCCACCCTTTTTAAGAAAGTACCAAATTCTTTAACCCTTAAAATTGACAAATACATTTTGTGGAGCGATTCTACTGTAACCTTATCATGGATTCGAACTGCTCCTCATACGTTGCAACCGTTTGTGGGAAATCAAGCCCAAGGCTTTATTGCCAATTGAGGCAATACAAATATATTAGTTACGGATCTGTTTGGTACCAAAATACAAAAATACAAATATATACAAAATAAATAGAATTTTGCAACATAGGAAATATTTTATTTCAAATATTTTAACTTTTAAAAATACAAAATAGAAAAACAATTCAAACATGAACAAGTACAAAATCTTGGAGTATGTTCCCACGGATTCCAATCCTGCCGGTTATTTGTCTCGTGGTGTATCGCCTAAAAACTTTATTAAGTCGGACATTTGGTTTTCCGGGCCTGAGTGGTTAAAGAATCCACAAGAATGTTGGCCACCAGATAAATCGATTTATAATCCTATTCCAAACAACTTCCCGAAATTCGGAAACAAGTACTTCTTCAATTACAATGTCAAAAATGGTTTCCATTTGAAAGATTTTTGTCTTTAACTAGACTCAAACGGGTTATGGTCTATATACTTAGGTTTATTCGTAATATCAGGTTTTCTCAAGGTCGCAAAACAGGTATTTTTACTTTTGACGAATTACAGCAGTCAATGGACATTCTTATGAAAATTTCTCAACAAGAATCTTTTCCTACAGATTTTCAAGAGTTAATTAAGTCAGGAATCGTACGCAATAAAAGTAAAATCCTTAGTTTAACTCCATTTTATAAAAATGGATTAATAAAAGTCGGCGGTCAACTTAAACACTCTGCTTATTCTTTTGAGAAAAAACATCCTGTAATTCTCTTTTCTCATCACATGTTAACTAAACTTATCTTTCGACACGAACATATTAAGTCGTTACATGCGTACGAATGCGTCAGCTGCTTCCGTTTCAAGCCCAAGGCTTTATTGCCAATTTTGGGTAATTTACCTGAGCAGCGAGTCTTTCCAAGAGAGGATACCGGAGTAGACTATGCGGGGCCTTTCTTCATAAAGGATCGCAAAGGCCGTGGTTGTAAGATCCAAAAATGTTATTTGTGTTTATTTGTATGTTTGGCAACAAAGGCGATTTACTTAGAACTCGTGACGGATTTAAGCGCTCAAGCATTTTTGGAGACATTTCAACGTTTCATAGCTCGCCGGGGTAAACCATCTCACATGTACAGTGACAACGGTAGCAACTTTATTGCGGCAAATAACCAACTCAAGGAGCTTGGAGATTTTATCAAGTCAAATGAATCTCATTTATTAGATAAGATACAAACAAAATTTAAAATTAGGTGGCACTTTATTGCTGCTTATTCTCCCCTTCATAGAGGATTGTGGGAGGCCGGTATAAAGTCTTCCAAGCACCATATTAAGCGTGTTCTTTCTAATGTTATATTAACTTTTGATAGTTTCTATTCTATATTTACTCAGATCGAAAGCGTTCTCAATTCACGACCATTAACCCCATTGTCATCAGATCCAAATGACTTGGAGGTACTGACTCCTGCTCATTTCTTGATAGGCTGATCATTGCAGGCTGTCGATCGTTGCAGGCTGTTCAATTTCCAGATTTACAGTCAGTCCCTACAAATCCTTTGTCGTATCTGGAACAACTCGAACAAGTCAAACAAAATTTTTGGTTAAGGTGGTCGAAAGAGTATATTGCGGAGCTTCAAAAACGGACAAAGTGGAAAATAAACAAGTGCGAAATCAAAGTTGGTGCATTGGTATTACTACGCGATGATCACCTTCCCTCGTATAAGTGGCGTCTTGGACGCATCGTAGCGGTTCATCCGGGTGATGACGATATTGTGCGCGTTGTTTCAGTAAAGACTTCAACAGGAACTTTTAAGCGCTCTGTCGTTAAGGTATGTCCTTTACCAGTGGCGGACCATAAAGACGAGTGTTAGTTTTTAATAATTTCTTTGGTATGTTGCGTATTATAAATTCCTTTTAGGTTTAAGTGTAGATTTAATAAGGACTCAGAGTTTTTTTAAGATAATTAAGTTCTTTTATCTTATATGTTTAGTTGTAAATCGCTGCACTTGACTGTTTTGGTGTTGAAAGTGCATTTCAAGGCGGGAGGTCATGTTAAGGCGCATTCATATTAAAGGTGAATTTAATATTCATCTCATTCTTAAATAAATTGTGCTCATATCAACTTCGTACTCAATGGGAAAGTTGTCTTGTGAGCGGCAACACCGCGCCCAGTTATTCTGTGAACTCTAAAAAGATAACCCTTGACCGGTCAGAGTCACCAGATTTCAGTACTGCACGGCTGCGCGAAGTGTTTAGATTGCAGCGTATGTCGTTTTCACCATCGATCTAGCTACTGCCACGTCGCATTGCCCCTAAGCCTTTTATTCTTTGTTTAATGTTGAGAGACTTTCATATATATATATATATATATATATATATATATATATATATATATATATATATATATATATATATATATAATGCTTGCACATAATTTAAAATCAATCTAATAATTAGTTTTTTTAGTCTATTTTTTAAATATTTTACCAGGTCATATCCTGACCCTTAAATTTTTATCAAAATTTGAAGTCAATCTTATTAGTAGTTAACGGGAAGAGAGGGTGCTTTTTCCTGCATTACAAACATTCTGCTATTTTGTTCTGCACCACAGTTTTACTAGTTTTTCTCTATAGCACAATTAATTATGCCACAAAATTTGAAAACAATCCACTAAGCTTTTTAAGGCTGAATTTTTAAATATTTTATTAAGCCGCCATTTTGTTTTGCCATCTTGGATTCGTACCAAAATTTAACCAGTTGATTCCTACATAATACTTGATTTTTGTGCAAAACAGACAGACCGACAAACAGGCAGACCGACGGAATCAAGAAAACATGTTTCTTGGTATTTAGGGATCCTGAATTGATTGTGATTTTTTCACGATTACAATGCTTTTCTTTTACAAGGGAGGTAAAAATCTGTGTATTTTAATCTCATTTTTTTTTTGTTAAAAGAGTTCGCTAATTAGAAAAACACATTTGTATTTGTATTTATTTTATGCAACTATAACAAAACTCTTATGTTTATCACAAAATACTAAAAAGAATCTTTGGTTTGTGAGTAAAATCAAATATGTCAGATAAAGACAAGTAATTACTTATAAAAAAAATAAATATCTTGAAATAAAGTATATTGCTTTGGTTTTAAAAAATATTTTTTGTAGTTTCAATTTAAATAATTTCTGATAACATTGAGCTCGATTGACTTTGCATCAAACAAACAAATTGTGGGACGTAAGATACATTAAATGACAGTCATTCAAACTGTCTTCAACACTTTTTCCTCTTCCATATATAAAATTTGTATATAAAAAATTGAACGTACTAGTACAGTTATGAAGGTGAAAATGGTTTCATAACATAGAATAAAAATTAATCTTAGTTGTTTCTCACACTATAAAAGATCTCCAAATTCCTACAAAGTGAGATTTTGATATAAAAAAAACATATAAGCTTATATGTCCTCACTCGTATTTTTGTCAATAAAGATAAAATGCATAACATTTTTCCTAATTGTTCTGTCTATCTTAGGATAATAAAACAATTGTCTTATAAAACATTGACAATAAACATTCCTATTGGAGAAACAATTGACTGCATTATGCATATTCTTAGACCATTTACAGTAAAAGCCATCTCGGAATCTTCTCGGGAAGTTTTCCTGAAAAAAAAATGTTTAAACTAGTGTTGATAATATTATTGTTATTTGACTGCTTTATATATTTTTAAAGAGTAATTTTACGAAATTATTTTATTCTCTTCTTAGAATAACTTAGCAACAAGTAAATAGTTTTCGTTTGCTATATACCCATTTATGTACATGTACAGTCCTATCCCATACTGGTAATCATGAGGGAACACAACAAGAAGGTGAACTCTGAGTTGTGCGCTACATAATCATATTAGTGGTACTAGAACTACAGTATTGGCGAATACTACGCCGAAACACCATTTCTCCGTTAATTTCTGGAAATATATTTTTTATTTAAAATTTTAAGAAAATTTTCGAGAAGTAGGTTTGAAAAATTATAATCATTTTATCATATTGACGTCAACTTAGTTCTTTTTATTCAATGAGAAAACATGTTTCATTTTGCAAATAATAGGAATGTATGCCTATTCTTGTATGAACATTAAAGTAGGCACATATAGAGATTTCAGTGGATTTTACTACTTTAAATTAAATTATTATTAAATAATTAAATAATATTCACCTGCTCCAAAAATGTAGTTCTAAAACGCCATTTTCATATTAATCGAAAAAAATTATCCTATAAAACTTGTTCCGAAAATGTTTGATTTAAACTGTTTTTTTTGTCTTCCTGGCTGGAAAAAAAGTCAATACTCTTTACCTAACATAATCTCCGATCGCAAATAATTATTATTTTATTTTGCCTAAACTAAATAACAAAAACATAAGAAATTTGCTGACAAATAAAGATTCGGACTCACTTTAATCTTTCTAATAATTTAAATCGAACATCAATAATAAGTAATATCACCTTTAGCGGCAATAACGGCTTATATGCGTTTTTCTTTATGAAGAGATCCATCGAGAAATTTGAAAAATGTCTTATCAAAACTAAAAATAAACCCTAGAAGAAGAAGAAAAAAACAATATAATCATTGTTTCCCGATACCAAAATAGGCACATTATAATTAAGAATCACAAATCATTTGGACTCAGTTGGTAGGGTCACCTGACAGTTGTTTCTGATTAGTTTAGAAAAATTAATAAAACTCATCAATTTAAAAAGTATTTGTCATTTTTTCATAAATATATTGGTACTTTAAATACCTTTTAGTACTTCACTTACAATTTTTACTTCAAATACCTTTAAAAGTATTGAAAATAATAAACAAAGTACTTATTTTACTTTACTTGATAAAAATTAATTACAAATGACAGTTACTTGATACTTCAAATACCTTTAAAGTTTGAAAGGACTTGTTAATTGGTTTGTGTTGATGATTTCGTAAGTATTTGGTACTTGTACTTCATATACTCTTTGTCCGTACTTGTGACAGCTCTGTATACTCCTAAATTCTATAAATTAACGGAGGATAAGAGTGCCCTAATATAATATTTGCTATATCTTTTCCATCTAGTTAAAATATTAAATTATAACAATAATATAAACATTACATGGACGTTTCATATTAAGCTCACTCACTTTAACTATTTGAGTTCTTCACAAATGTGTTCTAGAAATTAGCCCTAATCTATCAGAGGCTAATTTGCAATATTTATTTTTAAAAACGTACAACACATAATACTTACAATTGGAAGGTACGAAGATAAAATTCTTCCTATTAAAAACCCCAAGAAAAGGGTCTTTACTGGACTGAAGTAGTTTACTGAAAAAGCATTTTACAATTAGGCAACTATTAATACACAATTAGTAAATTATGGAAGTAGATTATCCTACACAAGAATTTTTAAAATATTACTCGAGGCACCAATTTGTAAATTCAATAATATTTTACACCAAGTTATAAAAGTTATTAAAGTCAAAACCTTGATTTTAGAGTCATTTTTGTCCGGATATATGTTTTCTTTATACAGTTTTAGTCCATAGTAATTTGTATATTCGAAAGTACATTAATTTACTGATCTGATCTAAAAAAATTAACGAATATAGTTATTTTTAAATTTTTTTAAATTTGAAGAATTTACATGTTTTTATAAACACTTCTCTAGTTCAGATCACTTTATATAATATCTTTACAAATATATTGATTTGTTTGTTTTTTCTATAGTTTTTTTGGCATAAATTTATTTAGAAAACTTCTTTACTCCTTTTGCCAATTCAAACAAAAGTGATTTAAGTTTTCATTAAAAAAAATTTTCTTCAAGATATTTACGTCTTTGCACTCAAAGAAGATAATTAGAGTCACGATGAATATTCTTAATTTTTTCGCAATCTTATACAACAGCCTATACATTTAATAATATATTCAAGTTTTTAATTTGAAACAGAAATATATAGTTTTAAAAACAGTATCACAATTTTAATTATTCTTGTCAATTGATAAGGAGTTTAGTTACAAGACATACAATTTTTTTTAAATACGTCAAATGTCTCAGAGTTATTCGAAAGTAATTTGCTGTATTTTATATGAACATTGGGTAAAGTTTAACACCCTCTAATACTTCCCTCAACTCTTTAGATAATACATTCTTACAATCGTAGATATTTGGCTGGAATTATTTATAAAGCTCGCTACTCACTATTCGTTCATTCGTTCATTCCTTGATACTATCAAGCGGACTTTGACTTCGGCGAAGCATTAGTCCTCATCAAATATTTTATTTTTGTGTATTGTCAAACATTGAAATGCGTGAAATTCATGCGAACGAATTAAACAAAAACTGATGAATAGTGTGGATGAAATATTTGTTCATTCGTTGAGCAAATTGACGAATCAAATCGACGAATCAAACCGAATATGAGTAGCGTGCTTAACAGTAATTAATTTCTATTTTCCGTAATTGTTTTTTTTGCTAATTTGATTGTTACCTTAACTTTTAAAGAAAGCTCATGGCATCAAAAAAATAAACCTATGCAAAAGCTATTTGGTAACTCAAAAAATAGCATCAAATTAGAAAAATCACTACAAATTATTCATAATTTGTAAACATGCAAACCACCGATGCAATTGAAAGCCAATTTTTAATAAAAAAAAATCCCATGTCCCCTTAAGTTATATAATAAATTACTATTGCTCTTTTACCAAACAAAACTTAAAAAAAGTAAGTTTTATTATTGCGTGATAAATTGACGAAAACAATATTTACAATTGACAAAAAAAACTCAACTCAGGTTGTAAAAAACTTGACTCGTGGTTGCCGTACTTAATTTTTACTTATTCAAAGTAAGATTTTCCTAATTAAACAAAAATAGATAAAACAATAATAATTTTCTACAAGTTTTCTAAAACAATTATATGACAGATATTTTAATCTAAACATTGATCAAAATAACTGTTTGCCAAGGTTCAGAGAATTTAACCGCTGTGTGTGTTTCCAAAAAATAGTAAATTTTAAAATGATAACTCCAGAGTAGTCGCTAAGTGTTGCTCTCCTAAAATTTTGGGTGAAGGCCAATTTATCGGTTTTTTTAACCTAGAACATCATAACATCCATCTAGGTAATATTTATCGTCATCATCAAAGTGTATCCTTTTGTGGTTGCTTTATTTTTCAATTCAAATTTTTATACATTAAGTCAATGTATATGCGAACTTATGCAATACCACATATAACCAGAATCATGAAAATTAACATATATAAAGAAACCAATTAAACATTAAGACAGAATAAGAGTCTCCTGTTTGGGATTTGCATTGTCTTTATTTTTTTTTTTGACTTCACAGCAATTCGAATGGTAACTTCTCCAATCGTTTCTAAGTGTTAATTTAATGCTACCTCTAAATTTATGAGAATTAGAGTTAGTATTTAGATAGAAAAATGTTCGAGATTTAAGATTTTAGTTTAGTATCAAGTAGACTAATTTTAACTGTCTCTCCATGATTGCCGACCATATCCAATTTTATAAGTTTCATAAAATACTCAAAAGTAAGCAGTCTAATCAAAATCTCGAATATTTTTCTGTTCTGTTAAAAAAAAGTAAATAATTTGTAAGCATTGGTTACCTGAACCGTGAAATTTACTCTTACTTTACTCTTTCTTGTTTTTAACAAACATTGTAAGTGTAATTTTCTCCTCTTTCGTAGATCTCTGAAGAAAGTAATCAATTTACCGAAACGTCGGAAATTTAACAAATGGTTTTCATTTCTCCTAGATCCGAATATACCCACATAACTTCAAACTTCAAGTTGACTGTGGATCGTTAAAACAAAATTGAATCGCTGAAAATACTTGGCTTCCTTCCCATAAAAAATGTTTCTATGAATTTTCGCTTTAGCTGGTGTGCAAAGTTTCAGCCTCCGATCACTAAATCCGGCGGTTTGGCCAGACGTGTTCCGCAATGTCTGATTTTCTCATCCCTCGCTTTTGAGAATGATTATTTTAGTAAATATTCTGCATTGTCTTCCACCTTGAAGCAAACAATCGATAAGGACCAGGTATCAAGATTTTTTATTTATAAAGAAAATCCACTTTATAGCGATACCTAACTATAAACTTTGAAATTACTGCCGGCCAGACTTGCATTGACTTGTAGCGTATTTACGTGTTTTAAATTCGTTTAAGCAATTTGGAGATAGAGATTTGAGAAAACTGGTAATGTTTAAAACATTTTTTCGGAGAGATATGCACGAAGAGAAAGTGATGCTGTCTGCTACTTAACCTGCGCTATATTCGTTATCGTCGTATATGTGTAAATATAACAAAACAAAATACTTAGTTCTAAAAAAATAGGTAGCATTCAAGGATTTTATATAGACCATTGTTCCAATGATACTACCCGAAATCGGCCATTTTGAAGAATTGTTGAATTTATTTTTTCTTTAATTGTTATTTTTGTAGTTTTGTGTTTATAAGTTATCAAAGTTTTCTTTGTTATAACTTCTTAGTTTATAAAGACGAAAAGGATATCTTAAGTATGCAAGTTTTGCAGATTCTTATTGATCATTCATAACTAATGTTAGCGAAACTAAGTATAGAATACAAAAAGTATTTTGTGCAAATTTCTTACCTAGTTTACCCATTTTTGGATATTGCGAAAGTTGTCATTTAGTTCATTTTGTTATTTTGTGCAATAAACAGAGTGTAAGGGGTTTGGCTACCAATATGGTAACAATTTAACACGTGATAATATGGACCATTTTGATCAAAAAATTCTTATATAAAGTTGGATCTACTCCTTAACAATTTTTGAGAAAATTTGCCCTAAAGTTGTGTAATATTTACTTTAAAGCACAATGTTAATAATCTTGTTTATTTTATTGTGTAAAACAGTTACTTATATTATTTTTATGCAATTCATACGTTTTTTTTTAATTAAAATATCATCACCATCAAATTTTAAAGAAAAGGAACCTCATTAAAAACTCAATTTTTTCCTTAATTGGATTTGCAACATCGTTTGCGGTAAAAGGGATTAAAGACGGTCCATTTTTCAGTGAAGGACATTAAAAGAAACACTTGGCTTGTTTATCTAAGCAGCTCAAGTTTAAATATATACAGGGTGGTTCAATACCAGAGGACGTCGGTTGTAGCTCGGGAACCGTTAATGACAGAACTCAAGGAAGAAAATATTTATAGGTAAATCGGCCAAGAGAAGACGCTGTAATTATTTGTAAGTTTGGAAGTTGGCCGCTAACCCCCCCTAGCGGCCAGCAGGAACACACAAGTGTAAATGCCAACTTTCTCTTAAATTTTCATAATTGAGGTATGTTGAAAACATAAGCGTTGTATTCTTCAACCAAATACACACTTTTTTAATTCAGACCGTTTTTGTCTATTTAAAAAAACAAAGTGGTGGCGTAAGGTCTAACATTTTTACTTTCAAATTTATATATCTCTGTTTTGGATAAGCCAGAAATTTTAATAATCTTGCATAACTGTAAAGAACAAAAACTTAACAAAGGAACAAAATAAAAAATGTTAAATGTTAAAAAAAATGTATTGAAAATTTGCTTTGTGGTACTTGTACGTGCGTGTTTAAAATGAACATTTGCTTTAACTTTTTATAATATTTTTTTCTTTAATTTCTTTGTGCTATGTATTAGTATTTTAGGTAATTTGATATTTTTAATAATTTCCGGAAACTAATAAGCTAAAATAGCTATCAGTAGTCTTACAGAGTGCAAAATGTGCAAATAATTTACCTCGGAAATTATTATTGTTTAGAAAAAACGACAAGATGTTTCTATTTCATTATAAGCGCTGACAATATGCTTTCAAACTACTATCCATTGAAATAGTGAATCCGTTATGCTAAATTATAAACCTTGTTTAAATCAAAGGTAATCCCAAGTTTGATAATAATACTTAGTCACCGTAAATTTATAAATTTGTGGTCACATATATCTAAAATAAATTCTAAATTCAAATATTTCAAAAATAACTGCAATATCGCATATGCTATCCAATAGGATACGCGAGAAAAATTCTTTTATACTATACTTTTTTATTCGATGCTCGGCTGTTTTGATGAAAAAATTTTTGAGTGATTCATAAAAATCCACATTTACCATTTTCTTCCATCTTACAAAGAAGGAAGATTGAAGGACTCTTCAATTTTATTTGTTTATGTTAGATTAAAATAATCAAATAAAACAGATTTCTCAAATTTTTCAATATTGTGTAATGTAACATTAACCCTTATTTAATAAAAGCCTTAAATTGTTTTTACTATATGGATAGAGCCTTTGTGTTACTTACTAGAATATCCAATATAATTTGTCATATTTTAAAAATTTGTCCGAAGGTTAGTTTCGGGAATGTATGATACTCTTAATTAGTTGTAATAATCAGTTAAATAACTTACCAGATAAAATGGCATATGCAAACACTACTACAAAGAAGAAGAAAACTTGAACTGAAAAAAAATTGGATTATGAAAATGTATCTAAACAGGCTGTCCCAACTTCGAATAAATTAACTGGGATCTCAGAATCTGTAAGAAATTTCGGTTTCTAAGATCCGCAATTATTTAGTCAATTTAGTACACCCTGTGCATTTGCAAGAGTGTTAAGTTAACTATTATCTAAATGTGCTTGCACTAGAAATTGAAAATAAAAAAAGTAGAATTTTAAAAACAAACGAAATACAATATATACATACCTACAACATACAAATAATTTTTAATTTCCCAGATTTTAAACTTTATTCAACTATTTTTTGCAACTTGTCTTTATATAGGGTAATCCAGTTACCTTTGAACGGGTATTATATCTTCGCTATGCGTAGGAACAAGGAAATACTTTAAATACGTAATTTATGGATATTTTTGCGATATTTAAAAAAAAATATATTAAAAATCAACTCACTAACGAATTAAAAAAAATATATATAACACAAAACGAGTAAAGACTTTTTTTTTGAAATATGGCACGTCAATGAGTTTCTCATGTTTGAGGTTTTTGTGTTGTATATAATAAATTTTTGATGTAGAGAAATATTAATATTTTCTGAAATAAAGAAACCATCGCGCTTTAAAATAGCTCTTGTATATTCGTGAAATCACCTTATGTAATTCCACCTTTTAAAAAAGCTTTAAAATTAAATTTTGTTTTTAGGGAGTTTCTTAGAATAACCCTATATTAAGGACAAATATAGCATGCAAAAAGGAAAGTAAATTTGCCCTAATTTACCGTTTTTTGAAAAATAAGTGTTATAAAAAAAATATTTGTATATTTAAAAACCCTTGTACCCCTAAGGCTACCCTGTAAAATAGAAAACAATGTTTTATATACAAAAATGACTTATCTAGCAAATATGTCTGCAAGAAATAGAAAACTCAATACAATATCTAAAACATGTTTAAATTATGAAATAAAAAAAACAAAGCGTCTAGACGTGTGTGAGAAAGCCTTCAAATAAACTTTTAATCACATTTTTAACTCTTGAATTTACCATTATTTTATATATTAGTGCTTATTGGTAAATTACAATTACATACCTAATAACCCAACGGTATGCTTTACTAAAAGACAATCTCTGAAATAGGATATAAGAATAGAAAGAAAAAGGAAAGTTTTTACAAATATTAGTATATTGTCCGTATAAATTGGAAGCGTGCTTCAGTATACTTTAAAATATAAATTTAGATAATACTTAATAATAAATATTAATGTCCTAAGAAATATGCATTTCACACGCACTACAGCTTTCTTGTAATAAAAAACCAAGCAACCTCACTGGTGACATTATCGACAAATTAGTGCTTTGAAAGCTTCACACCAGAGTTTAAAATGTTTACTTTTATAATTAGTTTCTAATTAATTTTAATTTGATTTTGTAATCAATAATGTATTCGGCATTAATTAAAAAATATAACTTATTTTTATCTTAGTATCAGTAATATAAATCTGTTTTAATAATCAAATGTCATTTACTGCAAAAAGATTTTTCAAAGATAAGTTAATAATAATCAGTCATTTCATTCGTATATTTATATTTGCTTATAAGTTTCCCGTAAATTAAAAATTTCATCCTATGCAAATCATGAGCATTAAACTGAAAGCATACTCTAAGCTTTAAATAATTACTCATTCCACCACTGCGTAAATTACGATGGGTTTATTTACTGTAAGCCTATGTCGTGAAATCATTGAAACGTCTCTAATGCACACACGGACATCGCTTGCACGATTAAAGACGAATAACCAATAAACTAACTTAATATCTATATGCTAATATCCAAAAAACAAATATAATGTCAAAAAAAAGCAATCACACTTCTCATTTGTCTTATGTTAAAATATAACCTCTCAATAAGAAACCATGTTTTGTATGCTTTTACATGCGAAAGCTGATATCAGCTGAGTTCTGAAGGCGTGTCCTTCGCGTTGTTTCAATATCTGCTAAACAAGAGCTGCGTTTTAGTAAACATAAGTAAAGTCTTATTGCTGTAAAAAGAATAATATTCAATTCTATATTATACCACATTGTTAACAGAATAGGAATTTAGACGAGTTCATAAGCCAATATGGCAAATTTTAAAATTTAGATATATTGGATAGCAATTATTAAATATTCTGCAATGTTTAAATCAATCTGCAGGAAACTAACCTTATTTTGAAATATGGACGGATCTGCAAAAATTAATTTGCTGTAATGCATATTAGTCATAACTTTAATATTACAAATAATTTAATTTTATTAAACAAAAACTGTTGCAATAAAATATATATGGTATCCAAAAAGATTCCATCTTCTGTACTATCGGATCATAGAAAATAAACTTCACCTTGGGAACAGTTAACTAAATTTACAATATCCCTAGATACATCTGCACAGACCATAAAACAAATTTAAAATTATTGCCAAATATGCAAATTTAATTTAGAAAATCGGTATTAGTTTCTATTACTAGTATAATCTATAATATATAATATTTTTGAATTTCCATTAATCTAAGCAAGTAGTAATTTTTTTTCAGATCAGATAAGGCTCCACCCCTATTTTAATAAATAATATGTCGAACTAATATACTTCACCATCCACTGGCAAATATCGATATTTTCATCGATCATTAGAGTATCGGTACATGAAAAAATCGAACTTGACCCAGAGTATTGTAATTCTCTAAATAAAAGTAAGCCCAATATTGGGTCTAGTGAAATGATTAAATTTTGTATTTTTATGTACTAACACGAAGAGCTAGAAAAACAAGACTAATAATAATATGTAATTACTTGTATACTGCATAAATCCAAATAATTCGTTTATCTACAAATTTAAATTACATAATATATTTAAATTTGACAACTGAATATACTTACATTATTTGCAGCACCAAGAAACGTCGTTGGTAAGAAACGACATATTCTGTATAAAAAAAATAACAGATGACATAGCCAAACTCTATTGATTGGTACTGTACTTGTCGTTTTCTCACCAGATATTTTATCTTCCCGCTCTATGATTTCTGAAATAATGAAAGAAAGGTTGTCATTAAAACAAGCACGCTATTTTCACCCGCTGGCGCTGGTTAATTTAATTTCTATTTCTATTTCTATTTTAGTAAATACAATTAACTTAAGACTCATCTCATTATAATATAATCATTCATCATTCCACAAATGAACCATTGTCACTGATTTTAATATCTTCTCTTTTAAAACCGGAACTACACATTCGGTATCGAATAATCGACCTTTGGCGAGCGACCTACAGAAGTGTTCGCCGAGTGATGCGCATAGGCACGTTGCCAGAAATCGAGTTCGGGGGGAAGTCCATGCCAGAAATTCAGTGGGGGTCCAAATTGTCAAATCTCACAAAAAGCATGCCTGTACCTACATATTTTCAAAGTTTCGGGGGGGAGGGACCAGACCCCCAGGATCCCTCCTGGCTACGTGCCTGGACGAGCACATATGTATACACAAAAATTATTCACCAACGTGGTTATTCTCTGCTTTGACCCGATCCAAATTCCCGACAGCAATCGAAAATATAACAAATAAAATATATGTAAAAAAATATTTTTTAAAAAATTACTGACAAAATGTCAACTGTGATAAAATATTTTTTAGACATTTATTTTTGCTACAAGTTTGAACTCTTCCGGGGCTACTTGTTCAAACAGTGTTGTGTTTGCTATAAGTATTAAGAAATGTACTTTTATGCTAAATAATTAATATTTCAATATTAAAAAAATCGCATGTTTATAAATTGACCACAATTTTTTCTCCCGAGGTATATGTAATCTTGGTTAAAATAACTAATACCTAGGGTAGACATGGAATGATACCACAAAAATAAATAAGTATCTATTTTTGGGACGATAGTTTCCTTCAATTGCTTGAGAAATAAAATAAAGCAATAAATGGTCCTTTTATAGGGAAGACCATAAACGTTTATTAGTTGGTTTTTCTTACATTTTATTGGGTTTTTGCATGCAGTAGAAAGTTGTGAAAAGAATACATAGTTAGAAAAATATAGATTTTCGTTTTCAAAGATTCTTTGATTAAATTATGATTGTCTCCATCAATAGGTTGTATAAAAAATAAAGCAAAAATTATAATGTATTTTCCCTACATAATAAAAAATATTTTATACATATTTTGATCACCTTGTATTACATATAGACAAAAACAAGAAAACTAGTTGGTACGTGTTTTGATGCATTAAGTTTGGTGAAAATCCACTTAACTGTTTGGTCAATTTTGACATTAAGAGCAGCATGTATTCTTTAAAAAAATTCGAACTTCTCTATTCAGGAAGATAACTGAAAATGGGGACATTTTTCTGATGTACAATGAAGAAATTCAGAAGCAAAAAACAAATTTTCCAAAATTGTGAGATACATTTTTCAGAATTTTGAACTATATAATACAACAACGATGAAAATTATTATCTAAAGATTGTCTTTTTTATATTATTAACTAACCTGCAAAGACATGCTCTTCAATTTCTGCTTCCGTAGTCGTGATTGTTTAAAAGGATTTATCACAAACAGTATTTTCCGATTTAGAGACTGATTAAACTATACCTATATAATATAAAAATCAGACTAAGGGTGAAAAATTCTATTATCAGTAATTTATAATTTCCTGAAGATAGCACTTCATTTAAATTAACAGGAAATACGTGCTGTATTGTTTGATAATACCTAAACAATCAGAATAATTGCGAGGTAGCAGAAAGATCTTTGCTTTCCAAAATTTGAAGATTTATTAAAATACTGATTTGCACTGATTATGATTCGATCAAACAACTAAATCGATTTTTTTTGTTATTACTTTCTTGGTAATCGTGAAAAAATCACCCTCCGAAATTTTTTCAGATCTTTCCGTTTTAGGGTTCTCAGATGCCAAAAAAAAATGATTTTTTCAATTTCGTCGGTCTGTCTGTTTGACATAGATTAAAAACTACTAAACCGATTAACTTCAAATTTTAGTCAAAAATCGAAGGTCATATGGGAATGATATTGTAACATTTAGCTATAAATCCAACGCAGTGGGACGAAATAGCGGCCTAGTAAAATATACATTATAAAATAAAAAATGATTACTAAAACTTCTTATTTAATTTCCGCACAAAAACCAAGTGGAACATGGGAATGAACCGCTAAAATGTAATCCAAGGAGGCGAAACAAAATGATAAAAACAATAAGTCCTAAAAGATTACTTGATAGATTGATTTGCACAATAATTAGATGTTATATAGAGATGAATTGGTGAAATTTTGATATGAATTTAAGATGAGAAAACAAAATAGCGGACAAATAAAATGTTTAAAAAATCAACTTAAAGAACATTCTTATTCAATCGACTTCAAATTTTGCTCGAAAATTAGATAATTATAGGGATAAATAATTATAAATTCAACTGGCGAAAAAACATGGTAACCAAATACGATTTTGTGGAAAACCGTATGATTTTAAATTTTGCCCAAAAAAACTTTTGTGGTTTGTGACAGATAGAACAGGGATATTCAATATAGTGAAATCAAATGGTGACATCTTAAAATGTTTGAGAGATAATATAAAAATATCGGTATATTTCCTTTATCTGGAACTTTCCTTGTTATTAATTTTTCATTTTATTGGGAAAAGTAAAGCTTAATACTATTTAGTTTCACATACAGTTATTTAGTAGTTCCATATATAAATTGTGCTTTGCTTCATTTTTCTAAATAAAAGGAGGTATTCATTATGAGAGAATTTAAGGATAGTTGTAAACGAATCTGTAAAGGAACTTAACTGGAAATATACTCCTGAATCCTACTTCTATCTACAAAAGTGAAAGAAATCACAATTTATATGTCTTACTTAATGACCATGTGAGGAACTAAATAGGGTCATATTTCACGATTTCTAATAAAAGGAATGAGTTAAGTTCTGAGTAAAGGAAATTTGCGGATTTTTTTAGACTTATGTCCCATGCAGGCGTAATAAAATCAAAGCAACTTGTGTAAGGTAATATATAATACAAGCGCATGCAATATAATATTAGAATTAAAGGAAGCTAGTTTATTAGTATTCTAATGCTATAGCATTTTTAATATTGTATTGATTATACATATTGCTTTCGTTTTGTACCCAAACCTAAAAGTATTAGCAATGAATAGGGTTAAACTACTTAGCAATAATTCGACATTTTTTGTGTCTAATAGTATATTGTGTAACAAGTGCGTGAAGTTAACTTTTATACACGAGTGTGATGTTTGTGGCCCGAATCACAATATCACACAAGGGTATAAAAGTCTTCACGCACGTATTACACTATACTTTTTCTACAAAATAAATAATACAAGTACGAAATAAAATTAAACTATTTAATTTTCTCCTTTATATAATACAAATTAAACTAATGAACTATTTATTTAATTTTCTGTTTTATAATAATTGTAACTTTTTAATAGAACTTATAGTTAAATTATTTAATTTTCTACTTTGTAATAATTGTAACTTTTTAATAGAAATTATAGTTAAATTATTTAATTTTCTTCTTTATAATTATTGTAATTATTAATAGTAATGTTGCAATTTGTTATTACTAAATTTAACTTCTGTAGCCTCCTTTGATGATGATTTGTTAATAATATTGCTGCTTGTGATCGAGGTCATATTTGGATTTTGAACTGACAAAAGTCTATTTGAAATATCATTTTTCTTGTTAAGGGAATTTTCTACGTAACCCTCAGCTACCGTTGAAGATTTCCAACCGCCGTGTTGTTTTAACATTAGTAAATCTGCACCGGTTTCAACTAGCAAGGAAGCAGATGATCGTCTGAAACAATGGCCTGTATATTTTTCTGGATGTGGTAGTTTTAAAAATTTTGCTATTTCACTAGGCAATTTTCCAAATTTGTTTATCCCGACGACTTGGCGAGTACATTTTCCTCCTTGATACTTGATGAAGAATTTGTTTTCTTGATAATTTTGGGGACGAAGGGCGGCATATTTTCTGTATAATTCTAAATGCTCGGTAATGGTAAATTTTCTTGTTATTTTGGTTTTTGTATCAGGGACGGATACAACAAGAACACTTCCTAAATCTTGAATATCGCACATTTTTAGCTTATAAATTTCGCTTCTTCTTAGAGCACCAGCAATCCCAAATATTAATATCACTTTGGTTAATAAAAAAACTTCGTCAGGAGCCTTATTTATGAACTTGAAAATTTGTTCTTTCTCCAATATTCGAGATTTTTGTGGAATATATCCTTCATTCTTCCGTTTTAAAAATGCATGAACTTTTGGATATTTACCAATGTCAATGTTATTTTTAATGCTAATAGTACTTTTTAGCATTGAATAATGACTCCATAGTGTTGATGATTTCACATTTTTTGACAATTCTGATAAATATGCGAGTAAAACATTTTCAGAAAAGGTTTTAATATTGTTCTTACTGCGCCAGGTCATAAATTTATTGTACGTGTTTTCATAAATTTCCTTTGACTTCTGAGGTAACAGAGAATTACTAGCTGTTTTCGCTGCTTCCGTAATATCTGGTGGAGTACACATTTCTATATCAGAGTCCATAATTATTGCTTATTATAACTTAAAATAATAAACTGTTCAAATTACTATTCGAACTTAAAGTGTCTATTTTAAACTGTTTGCATTGGCAATTTGACAACTCGTTACCATGACAACGATACAAATTTCGAGGCACGGCCGCCTAATAAAATTATTACCAGTGCGGGCCCGGTGCCTAAAATTAATGGCGGCCCATGCATTTCTTATTGAGCCGGTGCGTGAAGTAAATCCTTTAGGGAAAGCATTGTATTTCACGCATCGGTGCTTGAAAACAAGCTTTAGCTACTGCAATCAGTGTGTAAAATAGGATTTTAAGGACGGTTGTAGAAAAAATCCTTTTTAATATGGGTATATTTTATTATGTATTTATAAATAATGTACACTAATTAATAGGCATATTATTTCTAATCTCAATTGAAACAATGCACTCGTAAGCACTTCTCCGCCATAACCACCTAATATTAGGCTGATTGACCTGATATGTAGGGTACGAGTTTATTTATTGCTTTCACCGATATCCGTAAGTATAATATGTTTAATAAAGTGACATTTTCTGTTGTGATATGCCGCCTTTATTTTTGATGTTTCAATTGAGATTAAAAATATTATACCTAGACAGCGTTTCATCCAGTTAATTTTCCTGAGCAGGTGTTATGAATGTTAATTATTATTAATATACTGCCGTATTCTGGACAGGTTTTTTAGCAATAGCGTTGTGAAGATTTCGGGCGGGGTGGGACGGAGGGAAAGGGGCAAGACAACTAATGGGTCATTTTACCCTTTATTTGACTAGTGAAATCTATCTTCCCATACAGCTTGAGTCCTAGGGAAACACATATTATGAACAAAGGAAAAATGGTTAAAGAAATAAAAATTAAGTTTTTTTTAAACATTTTGCATCATCACAAAAAATACTAAAGCATACAGTCCTATCAAACACAAGACCTAATTTAATTTTATTATGATTATAAACTTCCTAAAACGATACAATAAAGGAAAATAAAGATTGGAAGTTAAAAACAACTAACATAGGCTTAAACAAAATTTAGCCCATTTGAAACGTAAGCCTAAATAAAAATATTCAAGTCGGCGAAAAGTAAAAACGAAAAAAAACATTAGTTATAATGGCAAAAAATTATTGTATTTTAGTAATTTTTACCCATATAATGCAGACTTTTTTTTGAGCAACATACACAAGTGATGTTAGAACATTAGTAACAAAGATATGCAGTTTTGGTTTTCTTTTTTTATCGTAAAGTGTATTTAAAGTAAATTGAGACAGCGGAAAATTTGGGTTACGCTCAATTTACTACACCACGTATATCAAATATTTTTATTCAGTTAGGCGGTTTACAAAAGCAAGTTTAAATTTCTATCACGACGCCCACGCTTCACAAAGAAATAGCGGACTGTTGGCGGATATTTAGTTTTTATGTTGTCTCAAATGACTTTAGATACGCTATAGCATAAAACACAGTATTTTTATTGATCTCGTGGATGTTTATCATCAATTCCTTGCTATATTTCGACTAGAATTGACTCGCCTCTATATTTAGGATCATGTTGTATTTGATGAAATTTGTATTTTGTATACATGGGTCACCGGGTAGATCGGCGGCTACAGGTTTATACAGATCATTTATGTTCAACAGAATCTAATTTAAAACATTAAACTAGATTTTTCAACAAGTTCGTGAGAGAGTTTTGCATCAATTTACATGATTTTTTGAAATGATTGTCGGTTTAGCGAGACCTTTCAACATTATTTTTTGTATTGGTTTATTGCGTATTTTTTCTATAAAACCAATATGTTTTTCTTTAAAAACATTTCTGGACGATGTGGGGAATGCGCCACATATTCTTATAATTCCACTGGAAATTCATCGTACCATCTAAAGGAAAAGGCAGAAGAAGGTCTGCCAGGTCTGCTAGTACTAAATTAATACTACTGTAATAGCCGGTTTTTTATCACAGCCCGATCTTTTTTGGCACATATCCAACTATTGTACTAAAGTTAGTAAATCCAAAAATTGAAGAACCAACCAACCCGCACTGATTACTGTTTTGATCTTATGCAGTGAAAATCGCTGAAGATGTGCAATTGTAGGCAAAACGTGGGAAAGTAATTCCAATTTGACACGGTCTAAACCCAAGAACCATGATTTTTAATTGGTTCCAGCCGTGAAAGCTTTTGTGCTATAGAACCATAGACCACCTAATTTTTAGTGGAACTATGTGTCAACAAAATTTGAACCACTTACTAAATTTCATTAAATGAGCCCATTATTCAGCAGAAAATAAACAGTTCGCCAAACGGTTTCGCTGACTAGCTCAGGGTTTTGCAATGGGCGTTTAGTGCAAGTAAAGGAAGGTTGCATAATTTGGGTTTGCTGAAATTTGATAGTTAATAAAAAGAGTATATAGTAGCGCTAGATACCCCACTTACTATTGGTGTAGCCAGAAAAATTAACTGGGGGGGGGGTTACTGTTTTGACATTTTTCTCTAACGTCCGGTATTTTAAACAAATCTGTAGAATGGCTGGCTTGGCTGACCCTTTAAGTAAGGGCTGCAAATGCTCTTTTGTCCCCCTAGCTACGCCTCTGAGTTTTAGTGTCTTTTGGACTCGTTAGAATGAAATAGACTACTTGGAAATAGCACGTAGTAATTAAAGCGTGGGTAGCTTTAGATTTATGAAAAATAGATTCTAAAATAAGCCAGTAATAATTCAAACTTATTTTTTGTATTCCAGATCAGAGACACAAAGTAATACGAATAATTAGAGTTAATGACTTTTATGACTTATTGAATTAATAATATCCTAAAGTTTTCAGTACAGGGATGTTATGGTGTTTGTATATTTATGAAAATATTTAAAAATTCAATTGAATGTTAGTTTAATTATATGTTATATTTTTCACCTCAAAACAATAGTCATCAAACTAATAAAATAATATTTTACAGATAATTATTGCAAGATGATTATAAGATGTCAACGTTTTATCTTTCATATTATTTGAATAATCTTTCATTCATATAAAATAGTTCTTGAGATAACAATAGAATATTTTTTTAACATTCTGGTGTATAACATTTAGATAAGCAATCATTTTCATGTTAAATAAATAAACTTTTGTGGAATCATGTTTGTTGTATTCTGAAATCACTACCAGATTGTCATGTTTTACATTATCATTTTATCTACACTCGTGAAAATGATAATGTAAAACTGACGTACAGGTTTCTTATGCTTTTGTAAAATAATACGATTGTATTTCACCTAGAATTTTAAAAGTGTAGTTTTCGGAGAAATCAAGACTAACAAATTCTTCTCGATTAACAGTTAGTTTTAAGAGCGAAAAGTGTTCAGATTGACATTTTGCAATGCAATCGCGTTTCAGCACAGTTGGTAGATCATTCATCCAATTCTTAGGAAAATGAAATCAGGGATTTTCATTTCAACTGAAATTCCCATCAAAAAAATCCTAAAACAAATAAAAATTTGGATATTGTAGAGATACCGTTATTTGTCTATTTTTGAAGTTGGCAATTCTTAATAGATTTTTCAGTAATTTCACTTACAACGTTTCCCAATGCTAGTTTTTCTATGATCGATAGTTTTGATCGCTTGAACTTCAAAGGCGAGTACCCAGCTTCACTCAATATTTTATTAAGTTTCTAAAGCTTGACTCCTTGATAAACTAATTCGTAAAATGGAACATTGCTATTATCTGAACCTGCATCTTCTTCAAATTATTTTAAGGTTTACGAAATTTTTGGCTTGATTTTAGGTTTTATCTTGAATGAAAGTACCAACAAGAAAAAAATTGTATCATATGGTTCGATTACCATTACTCAATACCCAAATCATTAAAAAGTTCACTGCTGGTTTTCCAGAACTAGAAATTTATCATATTATTTTCAAAATAAAGTTCATTTACTTATCACAGGAACAACACTTTTGTGCACATTATTGTGTTGCGGTTTAAGAAGTGGATGGATTACAGCACCTATTAACCTATGGATGGCAATTTTAGTAAGTAACTCGAGACAGCAGTAAAGTATCTAAAGTCCGAATTAATGCCGTTTTTTGTTTCAAATTTGACCGCTACGCATAGTTGATGAGTTTAAACGCGTCGCGGTCCATTGAATAATTTGCAAATGCTACAATAATGCGGGCCATTTATTTGTTTAGTAAGTACCAAATTTCTTTTTCCTTTTTGTTATGGCCAACAGGAAATAAATTAATCAATGCAATCAATCCCTTTACGAGGGAACTAAAAATCAGTAAATTTATTTTACTTTACCCGAAACCCTCGTTATAAATTTTCGTTTTATTAGAAATAGTGAAGCATGAGCCAATTTAGTTTCGTACATAGTCATTTAGTAACGCTAATTGATTTTTAAATTGGATAAGCAGTTTTTAGTAATACTTTTTTTAACATTTCACTAGACCGCCATTTTGTTTCACCATGTTGAATTTTTACCATTTACCAAGATATTACCAGGTCATCCCTATATGTTCTTTAATTCTTGACCAAAATTTGAACTTAATCGGATAAGTAGATTTTTAGCTATTCCGCGGACAGCCAGACAGACCGACGGAATTGACAAAAAAATATGTTGCGCCATCTAGGGAACCTAAACGTAAAGGTCTTAAAAAATCTCGGAGGATGATTTTTTTTTAACGTTACAATACTTCCCTTTTACCAGGCAAGGAAAAAGGAGTTCGTTGGAATCTGTTTTCTACTGTTTTTTTTTGTAATTTTGCAAATATGTGTTATAGGTGTTTAAAATAAAAGTTCGGATGAGCAGATTACGAATTAAATATTTTTATCATTTTTATTTTTCATATATATTTTTTTTATAATATATATAGATACCGAATCTGCAGTAAAATCTGGTTTTTAAGAACAATGTGTTGGGTATTTTAACTTAAAGGACATTAGGGGTATAGGGGTAGAATACGAATTAGATATTTTTGTCATTTTTATTTTTCAGCTTCTTTATTTACGACTATTTTTTTAGTTTAATTACTTTTGATTCCTGTTAATCTGTAGATACTGAACCTACAATACTATCTGGTTTTTAAAAACAAGGTTGTGAGTATTTCAAATGAGAGGTCTTTACAAGTATATAGGTAGATTATGAATTAAATATATTTTTGTAGTGTACTTTTTGTAGTCAGACTATATATAAAATAAATATTTTAAATCTTTAACACAATTAATTTTTGTTTTTAATATTGCAGAAAAATGTTCACTTCCAAACATCGTTCCTTCTTATAGAATCTCGGGAATTCCTGAACAGCATCGATGCTTTGTGTGTAAATACATAACATATTAATGATAAAATTTAATATTAAGAATAAATAAACTAATTATAAACATATTATAAAAATAATAAATATAAAAATAAATATAATAACTTAACCTAATCTCAAAATTCTATAAAAGCAGCATCACAAAAAAATCGGAATAAAAGAGATGAGCTGTGGTCAGTCTTGAACTATCAATTTTCCTAATGCCCTCTATATAATAACATATCTTTAAAATCCCCAACAAGTAATTACTCGAAACTGGGTATAATGTATTGTCGTCCGCTTAAAGAAAGGATATTTCATTTTTATAATCAACATAGAAAGCGTGTAAATGCGTGCGGAATGGTTACATCTCGGATTAGATTTGTGTTGTCTTTACATCGACTGCTTGTTTACAGTTTTCGAGAACAAGCTCTTTTTTGGTGATATAGTAGGGGACACGTTCAGCCTTTTTGGTCAACTCTCCTTCTATACTTACGGAATAAGCTTTCGCCCCTCTTCCAGAAAATTTCTATATTATTTTTCCTAAAATCCGATCTTTCATCCAGCGATAAAGATTTTGAGTTACGGTTTTCGGCATTTGTTTGATCAATATCCATAGTATGCAGCCCAATAAGGGCAGCCTCAAGACACCATAGCTTAGTCTTATACATGGAATTATATAAGACCCTGACATTTTTGACCAGAATTTACTATAGAGGATTTCTCTTTCTTAAAAATAATCTAGACCTAGGTACGAAAAAACAACTTCTTGCGATTTTGAAATTTTTTTTTCGTTTAGGACGCACCGGGTCTTTTGGAAAAATTGATTTTTTCAACTGAACAAAGCCCACTTATAGTAATCAAAGGTAAGAAACAGTTTTTTACATTTGAAATTGCTAGTCTTGCTTGTCTAGCTCTTTCGGATATTGCCTTTAATTTAAAACAGATTTTTTAATTTATAATTCTCTTTTTCCTAATAAAATACAGTTTCACATGTTATTTTTGTTAATACACACTTACTTACTTAAACTGTTTACCCATCATTTCGAATAAACTGAGAATATGTCCCAATAATACAGTGAGTGACAAAGGTCTGGAATACCACCTATTTTTCAGAGCAGAAATTCAACATTGTTAAAGTTTAGATTTGGTAGAGTTTTTGGTGCACCCTGTATAACATATTCATGGTGGAATACTTAACTGAATATGATTGCTATCAGTGGGCTTTGTGCAGCAGACCATTTAAAAAAATCTATTTTTATAAAAAACCCTGTATGTCGGGATCAAGAAAAAATTTCAAAACCGCTGGAAATTGTTCTTTTGTACCTAGCTCTGGATTATTTTGGTTGCACAAAGAGAAAAAGAAATCTTCAGCAGTAAGAGTTCTGGTCGAATAAACATTTCAAAAAATGACAGGGAGGCTGTCCTTATCGGGCTGCATATTCTAGGAGTTGATCAAACAAGGACCGAAAACCGTAACCCAAAATCTCATCCGTATTGAAAATATTTCATTTTGAATTTCTAGTAAAATTTCCTTGGTGCACCTCGAAGTTCCAGCAGTGTAGTATCCAAATTTTTGATATATTATAAAAAATGTTAGTGTTAATTTGTAAAACAAAAGAGTTACTGTATTTTAGTTTGATATACCCGTACAGAAAGTCGTACATAATAGGCTTGGAGGTATCAAGATTGAAAAATCTACATAAATAGTTTTAGTATATGCAATTTTCTGTTTCTGCATTTGGAAATAAATGATTTCGTATTTTTGGTTTAATAAAACCGGTGGAATAATAACTTCCACGAAGGAGTGTCTTTCACTTTCACCAAGGAGTGATTGAGGTACATAGTAAAAAGCTAGCTTTTATTTTAAGTTTTTTAACTATGATGTTTTTTAAAAGTAACATGTTATTGAAAAATTAAATAAAAAAAGAGTAGCTCTATTAAAAACAATCTGTTTAATATTCTAATTCCATTTTTTTTTATTAATTCAGCTAATAAGAAACAGCTATTTAAAATAAGTATATATATATATATATATATATATTTTTATATATATATCATAACATAATATATATATATATATATATATATATATAATTATTTTTATATAAATTACATTGGTATGTATATATATATATATATATATATATATATATATATAAATATATTATTGTTACTACATATATATATATATATATATATTTGATAGACTTTGCATATATATATATATATATATATATATATATATTTTTCCTCTTATATATATATATATAATGAATTTAACAAACTATACTAGGTGGCATTTTTTTACCATATTGGAAATCAGTCTTCATCACATCAATAATGAGGATAAAAATGGTTTGACAACTTAGTTTTTGCGTAAACAGTTGAATCTCAATTTGTTTCTCAAACTATACAAGATCTACAAAATATCATATAAAAAAGTTAGATTTTAAACCTTCTTAACAAATATGCGGTATATAATACAACAAAAACATATTAATATATATTTCCTCACTTCGGCACATTTTTAACTTTAAAGATAAAACACATTATAAATGCTGCATTCACATTGCATTCTCACGCTTAATATTCCTGCTGCCACGGGCGTCATATAAGTTTATTTTACCTTTTTGGGTTCAATAAAATTTAAATAGATTTCCTAATATTCCTTTCTATCTTAGGATAATAAAACAATTGTCTTATACAATATTTACTATGAATATTCCAACTGGTGAAATAACCGCCTGCATTATGCTCATTGCTAAACCAAATACAGTAAAGGCCATGTCAGACTCCTCTCTAGAGGTTTTCCTGAAAGAAATATTTAAGAAACATTTTAAGCAAATGTTGAAAATATTATTCAAATTTCAGTACTTTACTTCAACACTGTTATATTTAGTTCTTAAAATAACTTACGTTGCAATGAGCAAATAGGTTTGGTTGGTCATATACCCATTTACGCACATGAATAGTCCGAGAATTATCCCATATTGGTAATCATGTGGGAACACGACAGGAAGATGAAGTCTGGGTTGTGCATTACATACCCATATTAATGGTACCAGAATTACAGTATTGGCTAGTGCTACACCGAAACACCATTTCTCCGTTAATTTCTGAAAATAGATTCAAAACGCATAATCATTAAATAATAAAAAAAATTTTAAAGTAGGTTTAGAGAAAGCTAGACTATGTTTATTTTATCTAATTGACGCAAACTTGTTGCTCCCTCTAATTTATTCAATGACATACTCTGTTTTGGTAGCACAAACGTCGGTTTAAGAAAAATAGGCTAAATTTCTAAATTAGATTTAATTTGCAAGTGTTGTAAATTATTGCCTGTTTTTCATAGAAATTTAAAATAGACGCACCTAACGGTAGTGTTGTTCTTCCATACATATCTGGCTCCTTAACATTCTCCTTTGGCGGAGTTGAATTACTATATCTTTTAATTGCAATAGTGCAATAGCCATCTCAAAAACCATGATTTCCTATTATTCGTTATTCACTATTCTCAAGAATGGCTCTAACAATTTTTTAGTTATTGTATTTCTTGGTTATGGTTTAAATTATTTTAAATGTTCACTAAATTTTCAGAAAATGTTCTTTAAATAAAACGTTTAGTTTGAGAAATTTAAGAATCTCTGTACTTTCAAGTTAAACAATATTTGTTCCCAAGTTTCATTCACTTATTTGTTAAATTGAATGCGGTCTTATCGTGCGGGTCCAAAGGTCACCAACATTATGAATCAAATCAGAAAACACAGTGAATACCGAAATGTTGTAAGATTCTTTTATCGAGCTATCAAATCTCGATGGGCTATTTACAAATATACAGGGAGAAAGAAAATAGTTTTTTTATATATTTGGTTAAAATTTTTTGTCAATCACCAAAAATTATGAGCCCCGCTTGACCTAAAAATCTAATCACTTACACAGTGTCATTTTTCGTTATTGTGATAACAAAAAAAATTTATTTTGCAAAAATATTATACACTTTTGTTAAAAACACAAGATAATTAGTTATTACTTCCCTCGTGAGATTTTTTTTCAGATCTTTACGTTTAAAGGTCTCTAGATGCCGGAAAACATGTTTCTCAATTCCGTCTGTCTGTAGATATGTCTGTTCGCGACATAGCTAAAAAACTACTTATCCGATTTCTTCAAATTTTAGTCTAAAATTAAAGGCCGAATAGAGACTCTATTCGGACAGAAAGAAAGCTAAAATGCCAAATGTGATTTTGGCGAAACGTCAGTAAAACTGTTCTTTTCAGAACGACAGTAGTGAACGGATGTACATTATATTTTTCCATCCGTGATATATATATATATATATATATATATATATATATATATATATATATATATATATAGCCTATATTTTTCGTTAGCCCCGAGTTTCTGGTAAAGCGATTTTACCGATTTCTATATATCAAAAAAAATTTACTTATTTTAAACACGCCTGAAAATTGGAACAAGCATTCTATAATTATTTATTTATTGCCTACAAAATTACAAATGTACTAAAAAAGTAAGCCAAAAAATGGTGTCAAATCTAATAATAATAATAATTTTTAAATTAAAATTCGCTGGCTAATATCCAGGAGCCAGTGGCAAAAGCTCCAGAATTATGTAAGGAATGTACAGAAACATGTGCATGAAAAAAAAACATTATTTACTTCCGAAGAAGATTAAGAAATGTACACGAAAAAATCCAAAGTCAAAAGACTTAAGTTACAATGCAAAAATGGATGTTCATAATGCAATTTATGATTTATACACGTCAAAGACTAATATAATCCTTCAAAAACTTTTTAATATTATAGACTAAAAATATCATCATCACTTAAAAGGTCATCATCTTCTGAATCGTCCTCAAATGGCGCAATGATCATTGGTGCTATTTCGACATCTAGACCTCGTCCTCGATTCCACCAATCCCATATTAATTTCCCCGTATGTTCCACAAATTTCTTCCAGTACTCCGGCGTAATATAATTTAATGAATCTTGCCAAACAATTTACACTTCATCGGATGTAAGGCCATCGTTCAAAATTTTGTACTTTATGGCCCAGCCCATATTAATTTTATTGCGTTAAACTGGCAATGGTTTGGCGGCAGTCGTTAAACCTCATGTCCATTTTCCCGTAATATTTCATCTACGGTATATATTGTTGGTTTTTTAATAGATTTTGCCATTAAAAGAAGTTCTAGTTTCAGCATACTGGGTAAAGGATTTTGTTTTATCAGCCAGTCATAAATATCACTTTTCTAATTTCTTCCAGGATGAGGTAGGTTGTTTATTTAAGATTCTTGAATGATAAGATGCATTGTCCAGAATGATTAAATATGGAGCATCTGAATTTGGAATCAGTTGTTCTTTTAACCACTTTTCAAACAGTTCACAGTTCATATTATCATGGTAGTCTATACTTTTGGATGTTGAAGAAAACAGTAAACTTGCACCTGTGAAAAATCCTGTTGAAGAACCTGCATGCAAAATGATGAACCGTTTTCCCGTCATACATCCCTTTTTTATCTTGACACTTTTTACAGACTCGTCCTGCCAAGATTTCGAACCACTTCCATTAGAAAATATCCAAGCCTCTACTAAAAATACCCCTTTTCTAAATTTTAAATTAACATTTTCCATGTATTTCTTTAAAAACTGGATACGCTGACTTCCTATATGTGGCAACTTGCATAAAAATCTTCGATTACAGTCCTTTTTATATCGAAAACCCGACATTTTTATTAATTTTGACAACCATTTTAGTCCAATTTCCAATATGCCTCGATTTTTTAAAGCTTCTTTTAAAACTTGACGGGTTATATTAGTTTTTGATGTGTATAAATCGAAAATTGCATTATGAATATCCATTTTTACATTGTCACTTAAGTCTTCTGTCTTTAGCTTTTTTGGTGTACATTTCTTAATTTTCTTCGGTAGTAAATTATGCTTTTTTTCATGCACAATTTTCTGCACAGTCCTTATACCGACTCCCAGAGCGTAATAAAAGAAAAACAAACTTAAAAAGTTTGTCGTTGCTAAATCGTATGACCCGCACGATAACACCGCTTTTGACTTTAGTTCGAACATGGAGGTTTTTTTTTTAGTGTTCAGACTTCTACAATATATAGATCGATGGAGGATAAGAGTTTTATAAAATTTTATTTGGTATATTTTTTGCTTGTAATTAAAAAATAAATATTATATTTAACTTCTTTATAATTGTAGGAAATTAAATTATTATAATAATATAAACACAACATGGTAATAACACGCATAAATCTCATGTAACAGACCCAACTAAATTTGCAATATTTATTTTGAAAAATATAGGAACATAATACTTACAATGGGTGAATATGAAGATAACATTCTTCCTACTAATACACCACAATCAGATAACAAGAAGGTCATTACTGGACTGAAGTAATTTACTAGAAAAAATAATTAACAATTAGACGACTAGAAATGCACTAAATACAGTAAGTTGTGATGAGGTAAATTAGTTTTACTGTACACAAGATTTTCTAAAGAATTATTCAAGGTACTCCTTTGTAAATTAAATTATGCCAATTGTTCTGTAATTTATATCGAGTTATAAATGTAACAACCTCAAAATGCCATTAGAAAAACAGTGCAGCTATGTGTTCCTTGGACAGTTTTATGGCATAATCAATTTTGTAGCAATATAATTATGACTTAGATATTTTAAAGTATTCTTAATTTTTTTTTGAAAAATGAAGCATTTACATGTTTTTATTAACATTTCTCTAGTTCACTGAATAAGCCAGAAAAACCGTCCTCCTCGACTATAAAACAAATGACTGTGATTTATAATATTAATTTCATACCATAATTGTTTAGACTATTTAACTGAGTTGATCATTTTATAAAAGTAATATTATATAAACTACTGATCAATTGCTATGAATAGTTGAAATTTGGTATCGTTTTAAAGCTCAAGATTTCTGGCTTAAATTAAGCAAATCAAAAAGGAAAGGACTCAAAATGAATATATATATATATATATATATATATATATATATATATATATATATATATATATATATATATATATATATATATATATATATATATATATATATATATATATATATATATATATATATATATATATATATATATATATATATATATATATATATATATATATATATATATATATTTTTTTTCATATATATATTTCTACAATTATATTCCTACAAACCAGGAGCAAACCAGGTAAAGATCATTTTATTTCAGATCAGACAAGGTTCCTCGGGAATGTAATGGAGAGCCCCTTTGGTTAACGTTATAGTGATTACAGGCTGGGCAATCAATTCGGTTCACCTCTCGGTTGATGCTATTCGTTACTTTTCTCAAGTTATTTCTTATTGGGAAAGTTTTACGAAAACTCAAATTAAAAACTCTTATTTCGGAGCCGTGCGCGTTAGCTTGTTTGTCGGCTATTCACTTCAAATTTGCACGACTTAAGTTTTGGTTTTTATTGTCTAAATTTTATTGCTTCGTCATTGGGTCGAGGTCAGGTCAAGAAGAAGGAACATTGCTACTTTTACATTCTCTGTATTGATTGTAGAGTTGTAGCTTGCAGGCGTAGCTTGAGAAAAAATAAAGGACCACGCACACCTCTTATGGGTTTTTGCAGAACCGTCCAATTTTATGAAATTTTAGTAGATAATAAGTCTTGGTGTTCCGATTGAAAGTATTTATGGACAAAAGTCAATATCATGACTATTTTCAGTGAAACAGGTGGCTAAACTTTACCATCTTCTATATAAAATACATTGGAAAAACAAGATGACATCAAGTTTCATTTTTCAGCATATTTAATGTATGTTGATTTCATACACATATATAATGTAAAAGTTACTTGCCAAAGTTTTTGATCTTGAATATAAAAATGTTTTCTATTTTTGAACCTTTGTTCATATAAAAAGTTTAATACTCTACATGAACCATAGGATTCAAGTAGGTCATCAAAATATCATAAAAATTGCGTTTTTCCGTATTACATATTGCATTCGGAGATATTAGACTGGACTTATTTGTTAGCAAAATTTTTCGGATGAGTTATTTTTATTTTTTGTAGTTGTTTTTTTTCTCGTTTTGACCTAGCGTGATTCTTACCTTAATTTTTTTCTTGACAACGGCTCATAGCGTCAACAAAATAATCCCATGCAAAGGCTATGCGAGGGGGCTTTCGCATAGGTTTATTTGGTAGTTTAAAAAATATTATCAATTTGGAAAAACCAGTGGTGTATCATTTTTTGATAAATACTCGCAAGTCATTGATGGAATTGAAAACAAATTTTTAACTCAAAAAATTCGCTTTAAATAACAAATCTTTCTGGAATAGTTAAGAGCTTTTACAAAAAGTGTACATTTATTATCCTGGTTTGTGGCATGATTAAATAAAATTTAATTACTTACGGGCCCATGACGTTCTATCAGGCTCTTGTTCTGATACAACAAGAGCGGTAATTGCAGTATGAGATGCAGCCATCCCAATAAAATTAACAAAGAATATTAAAAGGACGGATTTTAAATTATGAAATGACCGGATCAATTCTTCTTTGGTGGGCAGCTTCTTATGTACGAGTTCTGGCATGGATTCAAGACATTCACTAAAATATTTAGATATTTTATAGTGAATATTTAAAAAAAATAAACACACATTTTTTTTGAGCGACGAAAAAATAAAGAAATTATTATTGTATTGTATATTAAGAAAGTATTAGGTAGTATTATAGAAAGATACCCAACAAGATAATAAACTGTAACTAAGGGATTAGAAATCTTTTTTTACTTTTTCGCAACTGAATAAAAATGTTTAACTTTAAATTAATTGAAACAAATATTTAATATAATTACATACCTCAACATGTAGACTAGTCTGTCTACGGAATTTTTACATAATATAAACAGTATTATTTTGATATCATTTACCTTAAGTTTTTATAGACACATAGTATATTAAATATTTGTTTATATTATGTATCTTCAATTAATTTAAAGTTTATATTAAATATTTTTATTCATTTAAAGTGAAATATTTTTATTCAGTTGCGAAAAAGCCAATAAAGATTTTTGTTTGTCAATCTAAACGCAACAAATAATCTGAACACATTTAAAAATAGTCTCTCCATCCACCCCGCACTCCCCATATATCAGTCTATTTATTGGTTGTGTTAATAGGGTGTTACACTGTTGGGTTTGAAAGGATGATGCCATTGAATGCAACTTATTTAAGCCATATCCACTAAATTTATCGATTAGCATTTTTCTCGAATTATTTTGCATTTTTTTAATGTTTAAAGGTTTTGAGGACAATTAATTACCATTTATGATAATGGACAATTAATTAATAATAATAATATACAATAATAAAATAATAGTTGATACACTGGTCCCTGTTTACCTTTTAGGTAGGTTTATAGACCCTTTCATTGTCGGTACATACTGGTTAAACTGGGAAATTTATAAGTTTAGAACAGAAACGTGAGTTTTCAATTGAAATAATTTATCCATTTTAATCTAAATTCTAAGAAAAAATTGTATATTTTGGCTCTTGATCAACGTTAGTCCCACTGAATTTGGTAAATTTGAATTATGTATTAAAAAATTACATTTTTGGTGTTTTTTTTACACAAGCATTGATTGGTAAATCAATGATAGGACGACATTGACCACATCTTGAATATAAGCTGGGTAATGGTGTGATCTTGCATTTAAATATCTGTCAGTATGTATAGTCAAAATGTTCGTTATGCAGTTTTGTCACCATGATATCTAAAAATGGTTTCTAGTTTCCTCTAACTCTAGAGTAAATTGTATTCTGGGGTGAATTGAGTTTAGGCGAATCAGGAAATGGCCAAGTTGAAACAAAATAAATATGTCATCTACATAAGACTTGTATTTGCTTTCTGCCGAGCTTCATTCTCGAAGAATATCATAAATAAATTAGCCACTACTGGTGATAGTGAAAACATCATTGGAGCACCATCTACTTGTTTATACATTTGTCCCTTAAATAAAAAATAAGTATTTTTAAAACTCCGAGAGTTGTATTATATCCTCCTGGGAAATTCTCGTTCATAACAGTTCTATCCAATTCTTTGTCGACGCGACTACTATAATCCAATGACGATATCTGTAATCTGTATATTGTATATACACGTTTTATTTTCGATTTCCATTTAAAACAAAATATATTTTTCAATTTTTTTAAATATTTTTTTTAGTGTTTCTTTTTATGTATATCGGAGAAGTTATTAGTTGACTCGTTGTTGAATAAATATTCTATGAGCAAAGTTGAGAATATGTTGCATAATTTATCTTTAACCACTCATTATAGCCACCGTAGTTATATTTGGAAAAATAATCTTTAAATTTAGATATGATTGTACTTATCAATTGAGACGTTTTTTAATATCTAACGATTATATTATACACTGGCATAATAAGAAAATATTCACTGTTGTCATTTTATAATAAGATCCTATAGAATCATTTTACGTCCTATGCTTTAAAGTGACTTAAAGAGAATGTTGGTATATAGGTTTTCGGTACCGTGAAATGGGGTGAGATTGATATGCCGGGGTCAGATTGATCATTCGTCATTACATCACATATATGCAAAAATAGCTGGCAACTATGTAAAGCAGGCTAGTACGTGAGTTTGCTACTGTGCGGTCAACATCGAAAGGAAGATTTAGTGCTTTGAAATTTATATATATATATATATATATATATATATATATATATATAGAGAGAAAACAGAGGTAAGTTTCTTATTTTTAGCATAATGGATATTTTCTTTATTGTGTTGTGATAGTAATTTTAGATGTTTAGCAAATTATTTGAGAATAGTTTTTTAAAAATGGCGTAAAATAGTGAATGGGGTGACATTGATCAGGTGATCAATCTCACGTATGGTCGATCAATCTAACACCATCCTACGTTTGTTCATAAAATTAGTTTTTATTTTGTTACAGATTTACCAATATTTGTCAATATGGGAAGAATCTAGAAAAGAAATTTAGGCAGTAGAACGTGTGCCAATTTTTCTGAAGATCAAGTTAACCAGGCGTTGCACGATGTATTGGAAAATGGAGTATCGCTAAAAAGAAAATACAAATTGTCTTACGGAACGCTTAATAACAGGTACCATGGGCTTAGGATTAAGAAAACAGGTGGGCAGCCTGTGTTTACATATGAAGAAAAAGAGGCTGCTATTAATAGTGTTTTAGTCTGTGCAGACTGGGGATATCCACTATGCATCTTAAATGTGAGAATGTTTGTTAAGAGTTTTTTGATAAAAGTGCCAGAACCGTATATCTCGGTTTAGGGAGAATATTCCTGGGTAATAGCTTATTGAAGCGACATCGAGGCATTGCCGGTAAAAGATTAGCAAGTAATATTAAGAAACAGCGAGCGGAAGTATCTCCTGATGTAATTTAAAATTACTTTAACAATTTAAAAAAAACGATTGAAAACATTCCCTCGCAAAATATTTTTAATTATGACGAGTTGAATGTTTCAGATGACCCCGGAAAAAAATTGTGTATTTATCGAAGGGGTACCAAATACTCAAAGTCAAAGTCCTCTACATCGATCATGGTTTGTGGATCTGCTTCTGGTACGCTTCTGCCACCGTATATCATATATAAATCGGAAAATTTATATGATACTTGGACAGAGAACGGTTCCAAAGAAAGTCCGTGTCGCGACCAGCCATGTTATTCATTAGGAACACGATATAATCGAAAGTCACACGGCTGGATTGATATGCCGATCTTCAATGACTGGTTTCTCACTTGTTTCTTACCACACGCTAAACGACTCGAGGGAAAAAAGTGTTAATAGGGGACAACTTAGAATAGCATTTTAATCCTGATCTTCTGAGACAGTGTGAAGATAACAATATAATATTTGCATGTTTGCCACGCAACTCTACCAATATTTGTCAGTCGCTAGACGTGGCATTCTTCAGGCCATTTAAAGAAAGCTGGAGGAAACCTTTAACATAATGGAAAATGCAAAATTCCAAAACCTCTGGCATTCCAAAAAATGAATTTCCTTTGTTGTTGAAGCAAACACTTGAAAACATGTATAAAATACCACCCAAAAAACCAGACGGAGAAAAAAGTGCTATAAAAAGAAATTTACTTTCTGGTTTCAAAGCATGTGGCATTGTACCTTTTAATTCCCACCGAGTTTTGGAAAAACTACCGAGAGACGAACTTATTAACGAAGACGAGCTTAGATGTTCTCTTACCGGATTTCTGAAATCTCTGAGGTATAATTCTGGCTCAGAAAAACCACGACGTAAAAGAAAACTATTAGTAGCTGAACCAGGTTAAAAGCGTTTCAGCGTTAAAATCATCCGAGGAGTCCAGTAATGATGGAAATGAAAATCTTGAATTAGATGACAGCGATAGCGATGTTGATATCAACAAAGATGAAGAGGAAATTAAATACTTCTGCCCTTCATTAGAGAATATCTTAAAAGAAAAATTCGTTCTGGTGATATTTTTGTCTGGTTCTCAAAACAAGACGGAATTTCGCTATGTCTGCATGGTGAGAGAAGTTTTAGAAGGTAAAGAAATCGAAGTTCAGGGCTTGAAATCAGCAAGTTATTGCCTTACTACCAGATCCAACGCTTGAAAAGGACAAAATTCAGAAGTAACATTTTCGCGGGGATTTTAATATAAAAGAAAGCTAGCAGACATTTTAATTTTATTATATATTTTAAATTTTATTTCGTGATGTGTGAAATTAGATTTTTTATATATAAATAAACTATAATACAATAAGACTAGTAAAATGTTAGTTAAAACGCATTATGTTTTTTTTATATAATAAACGATAATACAATGAGAATACTAGTATGATCAATCTTTTTTCTCAATTTTTAAGAAAATCCAAAAAACTACTTGACTGAATTTGCTGAGGGTGAGATTGATCACTTTCCGTCAAAAGAACTATCGTTTCATACTGTAAAATTCAAGTGATCAATCTTCCCCCATTCACGGTCAAAGTTTTTTTTTGGATTAATAAAGAAATTTTCTTTACATTTATACTAAAACTATTGTTTAACTATTACTCTTTAGACCCTAATATAACACTAGAAGTTCTTAAAGATAATAAAAATAGAAAGATGTTTATAGTATAAAAAAATAAAATTTAAATTTCACCCCTCTTCACTCTCAAAAACTCTGACTGGGTTAATAAGGCGTTGAAAAGTCAATTTCAAATGCATTGATTAATATATATAATATATATGAGAGATACAAATTTTTAACCTACTTTAGCAACATCGTAAAATATATTTACTTAAAAAATTTCATCCTTGACGTCACAAGACTGAGGGTAAGTGTTACACCAAGTAAAAGAGATCCACAAATAAAGTACATTAAGGTTGCGTTTGTAACATCATCAGTAAAAACTGCAACAGATATAACATTCATTAAATCCCCAATTATTGCTGCTGCGCCTTCACCTACCAGCGACGTCTTCATGAATAGGTGTGGAAATCTCACGTAGAGGTTCATTGAGCTTATTATATTTATCGTTCCTGCACCTAAAATATTAAATAAAAAAAGATTTCATAAACAAATTCGTAAGAATTAATTCATATGTATAATTTTATTCATATTCATACGTATAATTTTTACTTCGTTCCTCCAAAATGTTTGATCCCGAAAAATAAGTTCTCTCGTTTTCGTCCGTCTATCGGTGCGCACATATCTCAAAAACTGCTTATCCGATTTACTTTAAATTTGGCTCAAAAGTTAAAGGTCATATGTGACTGAATTGTAACAAATTAAATGTAGTAAAGGTCCAATATGACAGAACAAAATGACGGTTAAACAAAATGTTAAAAATCATTATTAAAAAATATTTCAAAACCAAAATTTGCACCGTAATTACGTGTGACGTAAGAATAAATTGGTAAAATTTTAGTGCTGTGGAGCCATGACGGCGGATCCAAATAGTGGCATATTGAATGTTGTGAATCAGTGACAAAAACTACTTCTATAGGTGGTTTCTTTAATAAATAAACTCTTCTACTCCTTTTTTTTTTCGCCGGTGGTTCGTTATTCCTCTTTTTTTTTTCGCTGGTCTGTGAAAGTCGGCGGCCTCCACCACGTGTCATAAACTTTTTTGGCTTATGCACGTTGGGTTGCGTAGTTTACATGGTTTAATAGAATAAAATTCGCAGTTAATAACACAGTGGTAGAGCTGTATATTCGCTTTACTTGATTAATACACTTAGCTCTAGAGATTTATGCGCAGCATCATCTTCGTTGGATTCTTTAGATAAACAATACTTTACTTAGGTTCATAGAATAACTATTACTTATTTAAGTTTTAGAATAACTGAAGCTTAGGTAACTTTAGTATTAGAGCTTTGCGACTATTAAATACTCTTGAGAATCAAAATGACTTGGGTATTTTATTTAAGGTAACTGTGTTAAGGCATGATATTTTAGGGATAGGTAACACTGGAGTTAGCTAACGCACTAGAAGCGTATGCCGTCAATGTTCAGAGGAGGTTAATTGAGACCAAGTCAAGTCTGAAGCTAATGGAAATCGCGTCGCTAGTTATAATAGAAAAAAATACTTACTGAATGCAGTTTCCTTCCCAATGTCAATGTTAATTAGTTTATGTTATGTGAATAATTAATAAACAATTAACTAACTTAATAGTCTGGATAAACTTTATGCAAAGCAGATATTAGACTGAAACTATTTCATAATACGCTATACCTTTTTATTCGTTACGCAGTTGTTGTGCTAATAAAATATATGAATGAACCATAAAAATTTACAAAAATTTCATATTTTCTTTCATCTTTATAAAGAGAAAACGTTTAAGAACTGTTCACTTTTTTACAAACAGAACATTAAGCTCAATTTAAGTAAAGTTGTCTCCTATGTTTCTTATATCTAAGGTCAGTTTCAGGAATTTGTGATAATATTAATTAATTTAATTAAATCAGTTAAATAACTTACCAGATAATATGGCGTATCCAAGCAGCACTAAGAAGAAGAAGACAACTTGAACTAAAAAAAAAAAATAATTATGGAAACGTATTCATTTAGGGGATCGACTAAATGCATGGGAATCTCAAAAACCGTAAGAAACTTAAAGTTTTTAGCCAACTTCTAGGGCATAGTTGTGTAGTTATAGGCTGATTTAATTTCGGCTTACAAATTTAAGAATATTCGCTTACTTTCGGAAATACCGAAAAACTAAATATTTTATTTATTTATTTTTTTTAAATTATTTACAAAGGGAATGCAAAATAAATGATAATTTACCATTGGCACGTTTTATCCTTTATAAAGTAACATAATCAAATTTAAAATCTTACGTCTCTATCAAATTTAAAATCCAACGTCTCTAAAGACACATCATAAACATTTTCCTAAAAAAGGCCCTGAATTAGTCACCTTATTTTTAAAGGGTCATTGACATCATCAAATCAACGATTCTTTAATGACGTTTCGATGATCAAATTACATTCTCAATGCTAAATATATTAAATTAAATTGCCTTGCATTGGACGTACTGTTTTCCTATGAGGCTTTGACTCAAAACATTTGTGTCATTTGGTGTATAATTTTGTTAAGCCACATGTCATCCCACAAGTTAAATGAATATTTTCCTTAAACCTCTCTTCATCTTGATTTTGATTTCGATATTCATCAGACGAGTAGTAGTAATCATGTCTGCAAAACACACCGTTTGTTAAAAACTGTATTCAACCGTTGATATATATTTCATAAAAACCAGTGAATCTGTTTGTCCGACAATACAACTTTAGACAACTAGATTTACATTTTATATTCCCTTTATTTTATTTAGTACTTACTACTTATTAAAAATAAACCAATCAAAAAATTACACATCTTCTTTTTCTTCATCAAGTCTACTTTTACGTTCCTGCTGTGAGTATTGTGCTTTTACATTTTACAGCATTATTGAAGTTATATTTTTGTGTCATACTGTGAACTATCTGAAGAATACAGCAGAAAACTGTATAAAAAATGCTGTTCCGAGCGTTAGGCGCATAGGCGTGCATTTTTTTCATCAACAGATATAGGCTGGGCAGACTTTACGCGACATGACGCATAGATAGATCCAACGTAAGTAATCTTGATCAACCAACTGTTACAATTAAAAGTCTTACTTAATATCCAGCATGGATATCCATGGCACACTTGATAAAAGTAAATAATTGATTATCGAGTATTTTTCTTAGTAATATTTAATTTTTATGCTTATTTTTAATCCAATCGCAAAAAAGTTAGTACCGTTAGATTCGCAAAAAAATCGAAAAGGGCTTGTCTAAAAAGGGTCGCCATTTGAAAAAAAAAGTTAAACACAAAAATTTAATTCTATTAACTTCTCTTGTTCCTAGCTATCAGACTAATCACTAAAACTTAGCGATTGTATTATTCTGTCATTATTTCAGATCCTTAGATAAATTTGCGTTCGGTCATGTCCACCTAGATGCAATTTTAGAAATGGCTATAAAAGAATCAAGTCGGCGTAAAAGTTTTTAAAATGTCACATTCTTATTCAGAATTGTCTCAGAAATCCAAAAATGTAAAAATATACAGAGTGTTCGATTTAAAAACTGGAGCCGGAAAGTGAAAAATATGCGAAAAATCTCCTGTTTATGTACCATTTACCTATAAGAAATTTCGTTTTGATAGATCTAATAGTTTAAAAGTTATGGCCTGTCTAATAGATTCGTTGACACCCGGTATGTTAAAGACCATTGGAGTTCAGATCTTTTATTGGTAGGATTATTCAAATTTCTTTTCAATAAAATAACAATAAAAATTCCATAGGTATTAAAAAAATCGTACTTTGGATAGGATGTTTTAAATGAAAAATGATCACATGCATGGCGTACTGAATATTCTATTACATAAATGCAATTCAGCTTTCCGCCAGAAACATGGTTAGAATAAGGCTTTTTTAAAATAATTTACTTATTATTTATTTTTCCTTGTGAAAATTATAATAAAAATTAATAGTAAGTATTAATAACACTTGTGTGGGTAGAGAGCTTTAGCTATAAAAATATATCCATATTTGTCAAGTTCGGGCTGCTGGCGAAAGCTTTGTATTTTAACTAAATAGATAGTAATAATATCAAAATTTTGAATAAATACTTACAACTATCAGTGTCAGCTATCGCACTTAGGACAAATAAAAGGAAAACAAAAACCTTAATACCCATAGTTAGGTTGACTCTGTTTATTATCCGGAATCAATGTCCATAAGTTAAAAATACCAAAAAATAATATTGGTAATGTTCTAACTACAGTAGTGGCAGAGGCGAAATTCTTTTGCATAAATGTTCGATTTGCTGCAGACTCTGTGGGATCTGACAAGTTCCTAAACTTATGCATCCAATACTATAAAAAAATAATTGCATGTAATAAAGTTCCTAAGACTACTTTCTGTTTTATTAAAAACATCACCTTCTAAAGGTTATATATTTGATACGTATACAAGAATAATGGATTGCTTGTTGCATTTGACATGTTAACACCACTGTTATCATTCCAGGCGTTGCACAGTGGTTTCCCGGAGACCATTTATGGCCAATAAGGGTTATGTTAGAAGTACTTTTAAATATAATATTAAAATACACTAGAAGGTCCAGTAAGCTTAAAAAATAAAAAACGCTGAAAGAAAAGAATACCTACACCTATCAAAACGAAGCGTCTTTTCAATGTTTTACAAACAGGCTCTTAAAAACACATTATTTTTCTATTATATTGTTTAAGTTATTGTTAATTATTTAAGTTTATTTGGAAATATATTAACAAAATTTGATGTGGAAGCTGCAGAACAACGTAAGTAAAATTAAAACGGTAATTCAATGTTTGATTTTTATTTCATAGTAGCTCTTTTGAAGGGTTGTTTTATTCGTAGTTAAAAATGTCTGATATATTTAAAACGTTTTTCTTTGGTAGAGAAAATGTATGTTTCCGTCATCGACCGTTTTTGTGTTTTAAGTAGAACATTATCTAAAGATATTTTTGAAAAATAAAATAGCTGTCGCTTTCTGCCGTTTTATGAGATATTAACGCTTTTATGTTGGTATTCATTTTTATTAATTTTTGCTACAATAAGACCCGCCAACGATATTGAAAAAAAAAATTTTACAGAACCGCAAAGAGTCACAACCATTCGGAGGTTAGAGATTTTTCATTTATGGTTTGAAAATAAAGGAAATTCAGTTGAAAGAAGTTCCCAAGTTTACAATGGAATTGCCAATAGAATAAATATTCGAGGCGAAATCTATCAACAATCCGCTAAAAAAATGATAATTGAAATTTGCGACCAATTAACAAAACAATAGAAAAAAGCTAATCGTTCCAAAAATACATTTATGAAATCGTATAATGCGTGGTTACTAAGTGAGAACTTTTTCTCCACAAATGAATATACTACAAACCTTGGGTATTTCTTTTGGAAGACCAGAAAAATCATTTACAGAAAGCAGTAATAAATCAAACTCATCAGATATTACGACAAAATTCAATTGAAAGGTGCGTGGAACTTAATTTTAAAAGAAGAACAAAAAAAGGATGACCTAAACTTGATTAAAATAGGTCTTGAAACTACACCAACCCGATCAGCTAAAATAATGAACACTTGGAATAATCGTAACAAAAAACCTATCAAACCACATACAAATGATGAAGCTCTTGGCCTGATAATCGATACTAGGATGTCCAAGCATGATTATGAAATAATTAGAATAGACGCTAAGGTGCTTTTGGACCATACTGTTTCGCAAATTATTTTATCTCAAAAAGATGTATTTGAAAATGTCGATACCGGCCTTACAATGACTTTTAATACACAAGTGGGGTTGCGACGGAAGTACCGGTCACAGCGAATATAAACAGACTAATACAGAAAATGCTTCAGACTCTGATATATTTCTCACATCACTTATACCCCTACAATTATTTTTAGTCAGTGAAGTTGATCCAAATATAAAAAAAATATTTTGGCAAAACCCATATACCCCAGATATTGTAGGCCAATTCAAGTTTCTTTTAAAAAATTTGACATTGACTTTGCATGATTCCAATTCAGTAAAGAAAGAAATTGAGGAATTACATATGATAGAATGTTTAGATGTGAGAATAAAACATTTTTAGTGAAGCATGATTTAAAGATGACAATGATAGATGGCAAATGTTTTGACCAGAAACGAGTTCAAATCAAGCATATAATATTTGCGGCGCTACTCCGAAAATAATGAACGACATCAAAAAAGTTAAAAAGAAGCCAATAAAGGAATTATCTCTAGACTACGGTTAATCCACTCTTCACGCATGGATAAAATTTATGGAATACTTCATACACTTATCATACCGATTGGATTTCAAAAAATGGCAGGCTAGGTCAGAAGAGGAAAAGGCAAGTATTAAAGAAAGAAATTCAAATCAAAGCGAAGCGGGACTGAAAGTAATGCGAGGGGGAGTGGAACTAGGAATGACGGGAATAGGGCAAGAAGATTTTTTGCCGAACCATCAGTAAGAGGTAACATCTTAAATATCGACAAAGAGTGTGTAAAGCGTTGTGCGTGCATTTTGCGAGCTATGTCATCGGGATTTCCACTTGACGAACTTTAATTTAAAGAATATGGCGAAAAGACGGTACTGTTGACATCAAAATATCCGTGGTAGTACATGCCCAGCAGTATTCACAAGGTTTTGATTCATGGCGCATCCATAATTTCTTTCGCAGTCCTACCAATAAGCATGATGTCGGAAGAGGCACAAGATTCTCGCAACAAAAAACTACCGGGAACATTTTATTCGAAAAACATGAAGAACAGCCACAAACCAGGATCTTTTAAATAGATTTTTGGTATCTTCTGATCCACTTATCTCAGGTTTAAGAAAAATGCCGAAGAAAAATAAACAAATGTTTTTACTTGAAACACTAAAATTATTTATAGAACATTTACCATCTATGGCTCCTAAATATATTTATTCCCCCGATTCTGAAGATGAAATCAATGTTTTATATTAATTTTTTGTTTGTTTTTTAATAATTACTTCATTTAATAATACATATTCGTAATATACTTTTAAATATTTTACGTTTATATCTTGTTGTTAATTTAAGACACAAATAGCTTGTAATTTACTAACTAAAGTTTATTTTTAAGCGTAATTTACCTAATCTCTACCAAGTAAACAAAAAATATTTTTAATCACAATTATAACCTAGTTTTGGCCAAAAACGATCTCCAAGAAACCACTGTGCGTTGGTCCAGAGGCATTCGGTGCCGTCACTCACAACATACAATCCATTTTTCTTGTATGAATACCAAAAATGATACCTTTACAAGTAAGGTTACGTCTTTATTAAACAGAACATAAAACTTAAATGTTTTGTGCAATTTAACTATTAATGTAGTCATGTGATTGAGTAATTGTGTTTTTTGTCATAATGTGTAATGTCTTTGTTTCTGTTTTAGGTAACTCATTTTTAAAAAAATCGACTTTAAGGCAATTAAAACATAAAAACTGTTCTTTTCAGTTCTATAAGTAATTTTGAAAAAATTATAAATTAAATATATATATATATATATATATATATATATATATATATATATATATATATATATATATATATATTTGTAATATATGGATAAACCTAGTTGGCAACTAAGTTTATACATATTTTATAATATAAACCAAAAAACCCAAAAGTTTGGATTACGTAACATATGTATGCTACACGATTTTAAAAGGTTTATATTGGAATCATTATTATGTTCATAAATAAAATTCAATAGCTTTTAAAACGTTTAATTTCCGAACCTTTTGTCGATGATATAGAATATCTAATCTAATACGTGGTTTAACAAATTTTAATTTTGATTTTTAAGCCTAAATGAAGCATAACGTTTTTTATATCTATTCTAGAAATTTCTTACACCTTGTGCTTTATATACAGGGTGGTCCAACCAACTTTTTTCTCTTTTCATGAAATATAACACTTTAAGCATATTTCTCAACCTGTATCTTTATTCCCTGGCTGTGTCAATGACACCCAAATTTCAAATGGAAGGTAGGGTTGAGTGATACATTATTTCGAAGACTTCTTGTTGGACTTTATTTAAACAGTTAATGCGAAAACGGCTTTAGGAACCTCAGTTCTGTAGTTTTGGTATTAAGGAAACAGGCAAGTAAATTTTAGTTATTAGTATGTCAAAACAATTAGGATAATTATCTAAATTACTTATTATAATAAAAATTCAGTGATTTAAATGCCATTAAAATCGAGATCTTTATCAGAACTAACTTCCTAATTCATCGTTTGCGTATTTTGATGAAATAAATAAAATTTTGCTGTTAACTGTTGGAGAAGAATTTAAGTAAAAGTTTATTGTAGTCTCTTCATTGATGTAGTTTGCTTACTTTTGAAGCTATTTCAATTTTTCTGTAAGAAATGGTTTATTCCATTCCAGAACGAGTTGAAATTGTTAAATTTAATTTTCAAAATAATAGTTGCTAGGAATACTGCTCATTTGTTTAATAAAACTCATCCCGATAAAAATGTGGATGATTCGTATGTTGCCCGATTATTCCAAAATTTTCCAAAAGAAAACAATCTTTTAGGTGTACACAAAGGACTAAACCTACTAAATTAAAAATAAATATCTCAGACAGTTTAGGAAGACCAACAGCCGGTTGCACAAAACTGAATTGCTGTTTAGAATATTTAACCGAGCTTTCAGATTTGACAAGCTGCTTATAGAAATCTAGGAACTCGTCAATTTTGACACACACGTTAAACATTCTAAACGATCTTAATCGAGCTTTCTGCAACCGGCCGACAGATTGTAAAAGGTTTCGCATATGTAAGAAAACGTCTTTTTGGACATATGTAAGAAAACGACTTTTTGGAGCCAACCAGGAATCCTCTATCTACGGTTGGTTTAAATATTCATTTCCAATCACCCTTTATATGCAAAGAAAAACTTAAATAGCCTAAACAAAAAATAATTTGTGGCAGCTTAAGTATCAACGGATCAGTTCAATTACTGAGTATTACTAGATTTCCTTGTTGAGCATACTTACGTTATTTGCAGCACCAAGAAATGTCATTGGTATTAAACGACATATTCCAAAGAAGAAAAATAACAGATGGCATAGCAAAACTCTGTTACTTGGTACTAAACTTTTCGTTTTCTCTCCGGATATTTTATCTTCTCGTTCAATGATTTCTGAAATAAAGAAGGCTATTAAACTGCCGAAATCAATATATTTATGATTTTTTGTTTACTTTTGTATAGATATAACACCCATTTTCAGGAATCTTCTTTAACTCATTTTATTTTAATAATTATTTAGTTATAACTTTAAATTTAGAATTTATCAATATTTTAACTTAATTGCAAAATTTTGAGTTTAAACTTTGACCTTAAACTTCGAATTTAATAATATTTTAAGAGTGAGTTCTAATTCCAAACCACAAATTCTCTCATTTTTATCAAAAATAAAATAGAATCGTTTTAGGTGTATTTTTTGGCCTTAATTAAAATTAACAACGCCTCGCATTAAAACGACCATTCTTCAAGATATTTCTAATTTAGAAAATGACTATCCAAGAGGAACAATCTCCTTTTATATTTAGTTACTTCAAGTTTTTAAATTTACCGCCTCAATTTTTTTTAAAAAACCGATAAGTTCGCTAGGTTAAGGGTGGAGACCGTCGCGAACTGGTAACTATGGACGTATTGTATGTTCAGCTCTTGGCAAATATCTCTAGGTAAATACTAACCCTACTTAAAATCGGTAAAGTTGAGAAAGGATTTTTTCCTCATGTTGAATCGTCTATTCAAAGATTTAATAAATAATGAACATGGCATTGTAATTATTAATTTAAAAGAGTGTAGACAAAAGTTCGCGTATACATATAGGCAAACGTTTGTATATGCACTTCTGACTAACATGTATCACATCTTTTATTGCGTACATCTGAAATTTGGCATTCGTTTTCTACACACGTGACATGGCAGCATAAAACACTCGCTTAGTTTTGTCCTGTCGTCTAAATGAGGCTTTAGGATCAAACAAAACTAATTCCCAAGTTACGTTTCAGTCACCTTCTTCTGTCTGTCTGGTCGGCATAGCTAAAAAACTAGTTACCCGACTGACTTCAAATTTTGGTCAATAATTATGGTTCCTATGGGGATGACATGCTAACATTTTGATAGTTAGTATTATTACTAAAAAACTACTTATCCAATTTATCTTACATTTTTGGACAGAAATCAAATACTCTGTACGAATCAACTGCTTAATTTTGCTACGAATGCAAGATGGCGGAAGAAAATGGCGGCTTAGTAGAATATTTAAAAATTCAGGCTAAAAAATACTTGTTGGAGTGATTTCAAATTGCGTGCTATAAACAATTGTCGTATACAGATGAACTAGTGAACGGTGGTACTAATTCAAGATGCCTGAACAAGATGGCGCCTAAATAAGATATTTGTAATCGTGAAAAAATCACCCTCTCAGGTTTTACGAATCTTCAAGTTTCAGCGTCCCTAGATGCCAAAAAATATGTTTTATCATTTCCGTCGGTCCGTCTGTCAATTCAGGGTATAGCTTAAAAACTACTTATTCGGTTAACTTTAAATTTTAGTCAAAAATTAAGGGTCATATGGAAATAACCTGGTAAAGTTTTGGTAAAAATCCAACGTGGCAAAACAAAATGGCGGCCTAGTGGTCAATTGGTCATTTAGGCATTTGCAGTATTACAGATTTTTTTACACACTTCGTAGATATCAAATGTGTGTGAGTGGAATTTCCATGCTAAATGTTCAGTTGCGATCGGAAGACAAAATTTTTTTATATTATTTTGCCAAGCAATTTGTATCGAATTTTGCCATAAAGATAAGTTGTTTTTTTATTACTGACATCCAATAAACCAAATTAATTAAACTCGACGTTTCTGGATCAGTATGTTCACGCAAATATTTTGTGATGTTTGCAAGTTTGATTGAAAATATTTTTTGATCTAAATGGCATTGATTTTAAAAAACATAATGTTATATACGTTCATTGATTAGCCTTAGAAACAGGGACTTTCAGCGTTCATAGTATATATTTGTGTGCATTGGCTATGTTCTGTGTTCATGAAAATCTGCTGGAACAGATGTATGTATAATGCCCATATTTTTTAACAAGTCTAGACCATTAAAACACCATTTGTTTAAGTAAGAATATAAAATAATTTGTTATTGTGTATTCTTTTTGTGACACTAAAAGGTACTTAACAGCCTGTATTTTTTGGTACATAAACGTGGTTGACGAAAATGTACTAGAAAAATTAGTCGACTTAAAAATTATTAGTTATGATTTAGTTGCGCACAAACATCGTTTATATTTATCCCAATTTTGACTTTATCTAACTCGAAATTGGTCGATTCGATCAATTTTAGGGTTTAAAATTCGAGTATTATCAATTAGAACTCGGAAACCGAAAGAGATTCTATTAAATTGTAGCAAACTGATACAATGTAGAATCGATTAATGTGTTATTTCCAAAAATTCAAAAATCTGGACAATATTGAAGTTTTTCGAACTGATTTTTATTTTTTCCTGATTTTATCCTATACATAATTTATATAAATCTCAATTTTTGATTGCCCTTTTTTCTTCCATAAAATGTGACCCCCTGAGATTTTTCATCCGACGATTTCGTCCTCGCAGGCTCATCCTCAACTTAAGGTTTTTAAATATAGACTTGAAATATTGTATATAGATAGATCGATATAGAAAGAGATAGAGATATATATAAAAAATATTGATAGATAAATTATATCAAATGATAAATTCAAGAAAACAAGAAATTTACTTATTTTCCAAATTTTAAATTCTCGGTACACATATTATTCGACTCCCTATTTTGCAACTTTGCAACAAAGAAGAGTCTGATCATTCCGTTGAAGAACAGAAACGAAAATTTGAGACCAGTTCCGGTGAATTCAAAGAATTATTACTAAAACACTATTTTCCCAATTTTTAAATTTTGCACAAAATTCAAGTATTATGTAGGAATAAAATTTTAGTACGAATTCAAGATGCCGGAACAAAGTGGCGGCTTAGTAAAATATTTAAAAATTTAGCCTGAGAAATTACTTAATGGTGTGATTTCAAAATGTGTGCCATAAATAATTGTGTTATACAGATTAATTAGTACAACTGTAGTACTAATTCAAGATGGCGGCTAATTAGAATATCTGAAATCTTTACATATCTAGTATCCCTAGATGCCAAAAAAATGTTTTAACAATTCCGTCGGTTCGTTTGTCATTTTATCTGTGTATCTGTCAGTTCACGACATAGGTTATATATACATATTCAATATGAAAATATATTGAAGTTTAGTATGGGGTTAAAAAGTTGTACTCTGATCAGTAGTTTATTTAGTTTGTTAAATAGTATGACCTGTTAAAACTGTTTTTATTAATGACACTCATACTATTCTACCGTTGAAAAAAAGTAACATTTAGTTGTATTTCAATCAACGGGTAAGGAAACCAATCTTGCTTACTAACTTAGTTTAAATTAATAACATCTTAATCTTTCACAAAGAAATTAACGTTAAAAAATTGCACCCATTTTTTAAAACCTATTTCCAATACTAAACTCTACTGAATATTTTATATATCTTCTAATCATTATTAATTAATATTGATTAAGTAAATACCATATAAGGATACAAAATAGGCAAAATACTACTTAATAATTTATATTTATAATTTAAGGAACATGTTTTTTAACAGACATATAACATCGGTGCTTTACGCTAAAGGAGATTACTAACAAAATTTAATTAAGTTGGTGCAATCAAAAAAGTCCAAAAAACAGTTTATTTTAATACTTAAAATAGATTTTATCTATATTTTTCCCAAATTCATTATTAACTATAACTATACTTAATTCACCACTAGCGGTTTTAAATATTGTCCAAGTAAAGTTCATTGTTAAGTAATGAATTATAACTGAAACAATATTTGAAAGCCCAGATGCGGAAGAGTTTGGAAATAAGAAGAATATATTTTTATCGTTTTAGAATAGAGTTTATAACAAACTAGCGGGTACCCGCGACTTCATTCGCGTATATGACTATCATGAAAGGGATGTAAAGACGTACTTAAACCGCCTCATTTGAGTATCTATTTATAAACCAGGTTTGTTGTTGCATTCTCTGGTTATAAAATTGCCAAGCTACTACGAGAACTTACTCTAGAGCATGCGAAATGAAGTTGACCATGGGAAAAATAATCCTAGCGCAAGTCTACTCCAGCCCTACTTAAGGATTACCCTTGAGGTTTGTTAATTATCATGGCAAAACAAAGCTTTAAAGGAAAGTGTACACGTTTAAACTGAAAATGATAGTCTGACGGAATTAAAGGGATACGCGGTATACAAACTGTTTCTTCCAGACCAGGGCCAGAAATAATAGTAGACTCTGTTACATTGTTTTGTAATGTTTTAACCTGTAGCGGAGTTCCATTAGTTAGAGAGTGTAGGAACCCGACAGGATATTTAACTGCATTCTATTGAGTAGTATGTTAATTGTGGAGGTGTAATTTTTCCAATAAAGCTAGATTTATTTAGTATTATAGAGTTAATATAGCTCGTTCTTTAAACTAAGAAGCGGTTTTATTTTAACAACTTTCGAGCCCACTATAAACATTTAATCACCCCATTCGAAAATAAATTTCGAAGAATCTTTTCTTACTGAACCTGTGCACTCTAAAATTAAGCTGTTTGCATAGGCTCAGCTTTCTACGGCAAACGGTTTGAGAAAGATCGCAAAAATTAATCAATGACCCTATTTTTTCAAAAACCCTGTATGAATTTAAAAAGAACCTTAAAATATGTAATAAAATAAAACAAAAAGCACGTGTTCAAGTATTTTTGCGAATAACTAATTGTTTTTTAAATAAAAAATATAATATTAAAGGGGTGGTTTCAGCCCCTTGGACACCCTGTCTCGGTTTTTAAAAAACTTTAAAATAAGTAAAAACATAAAAAATAAAGCATATTATGTTCAAACATTTTCCGAATAACGGTTTTTTAAATAAAATATATTATAATATTTAAGGGATGGTTTTATCCCTTTGGACACCCTGTTTGATATTTAAAAAATCTTAAAATATGTAAAAAAATAAATTAAAAAACGCATTTTCAAGCGTTTTTTCCGAAAAACTAAACGTTTTTTAAATAAAAAATATTATAATATTTAATAGGTGGTTTTACCCTCTTAGAATTTGAGTTTTGAAAAATCCCTTCTTATCGAACCTCTACACCCCAAAAATCAACCTGTGTGCTAAAATTCAGTCTTTTACCTCAAGCGGTTTTAGCTGAAGCGTGATGAGCGAGTCAGTCAACTAAGTCTTTTATATAGTTATTCAAATGTAGTAAAATATATAATTTAGTTATTGTGTAATAAAATTTTTACAAACCGATAGACATAATTGTATCACACTTCGCTATTTCTAATAAAAGGAAAGATTCATAACGAGGAAAGTTCCGGATAAAGGAAATTTACCGATTTTTTACAAAATGTTGCACAAAATAACCATTCATTTTTTTGTCGACTAACCTGCAAAAGCATGTTCTTCAATTTCTGCTTCCGTGGTCATGGTTGTTCAATACGTAAATCACAAACACAAATATTGGATATAAAAATTAATTAAACCAAACTATAGCAACACAAAAATTGAACTAAGGGCGGAAATATTAATATCATTAATTTATAATTTTTGGAATATAGCTCTTGATTTTGATGACTGGCTTATTTGATAAAAACCAAGTAATTAGAATTGCGAGGTAGCAAGTAAGTGCTTAATCTTAAAATTCTGAATATTTATTAAACTACTGATCAGTGCTAATCATATGCTTCCGGTGGCACATCATGAAACAAGCTGTTTTGATATTGATCTACAGTGTCCTACTGTAAAAAAAAAACTCTATTGAGATTATTTCTTTGCTAGAATTTGATTTATGCCCTTCACTTAGTAATTTAAATCTTTCAGTGTCTCTGATTTTAAAAGATGTTAAAATATATATAATTGTAAACTTTTATCTTATCGTAAGCTAATAAGTTTCATTCCTTTATCACATATCTGTTTAGATCCTTACGTTTCAGGATCTTCTGCACGCGAATTAACATGTTTTCTCATTTCCAACAGTGACGGCTCGTACTCAAAATTCTCAAGACCCATCAAGGGTGGTTTTACGGTGAGGGAGTTGTGAGGTAATTACTCCCCCCTTCCGCCTAGACTGGTGAAACATCATGTGCAGTTTACATATTTTGACGTGAAAATTACGATTAAAAACTTGGCTGCGAAGCGCTATAGCACAAGAGCGACCTGTTGGATTGGGTTTCTTGCATATTCAGCTAGAGTATTGATGTAAATATAAACAATGTAATTAATAAATTTGCTGCAAAAGAAAAATTGGACGTTATTCTGTAACTATTGATTAGAATCTGTTTTTTTTCCCTTATGCCACAAGCATGATAAAAAATGTAGGTATTTATGTTGTTCTTCTACCATTTATAACACAATATATTATAACATAATACATTATAACATAATATATTATAACATAATATATTATAACATAATATATTACCAAAGGTTTCCTAAAATCGCCCTCGAAGCTAATGTGGTATTAATTGGTGCCACGTCCAAATATGGTCACATACTAGTCTTTTATTTTTTATTTTCATTTATTTCTTCAATGATAATTAGGTAGGCACCAACCTATATATAGTAGATCTAGGCTAGAGTATAAGTTTAATAATTAAGAAAAGAATGTTAGTAAAATGCTCTAGTCAGTCAATTTAATGTTTTGATATTTTAATGTGTCTTGCTTCAAGAGGAAAATAAAATAGATGCCAAACAAAGTGAAAGCTACATACACAACCAAAAAAGCATATTGTCTGAAAAGAACCACTAAAACAAATTGCAAATGATATTTTAAAATATTCACTTGCACTTATTTCGTCACCAGATTTAAACATGTAACATGGAGTAAAAATTGCTAATATTATTATATATTTATCAACCATCATTAGTCATGACTAAAGTAAAGAACTAACTAACTAAATAAAATAAGTAGCATCATTTTATAACAATTACAATTAATACCTCTAAAATGGTAGAATTCAATTGGAAAAAATTGCGGGGATACGGCCACATGGAGACGTGTTGGGTGATATAAGCTACGACCAACGTTATAGACGAGATAATAGCATGGGATGTATGCGAAGATACTGTGTGGCGTGAATTGTACATGAAGTCTAGCATGTGAGATGATGGAATCGGCTGGCCGAGCCAACGTCTAGAATAAATATATTAGAATATATGTGGACGGTGGCCCGCGGATTGAATCACTGATTGAACTATTTGAGAATGTAATAGAAAATAATGAAACGTGGGAAGCAATAAATAGTTCGAGGGGGTTTTTGGACTGTTTGAAACGAGATTTTAAATTTAATTATTTGTTGAACATATTTTCAGAAATATTTCCATTCTCGGACAATATTTTTAATATATTACAAACTAAAACAAATGATACTGCTTTTTGCCTAAAAAAAGTGGATGTGTTTAAGTACATGTTAAGCCAAAAAAGAGATGACTTTGACCTATTTTGGGGGAAAAGGATGACGTTAAATGTAGAGCCACAAGCCAAGCGTCTTCGAACAGACAAGGTCGGAGATGTTCAAACATCATACAGACGCCTCTTTTATGAAATAATCGATCAAATTCAGCAACAAATAAACTATAGATTTAACGGTTTAAATGATTTTAAATTCCTCGAGCTCTGCAATTTTGATGCATTTAAAGGAAAAACTTTTCCATAAGATGCGTTTAAATCTCTTCTTGTTCACTATGGCCAGTTCTTCGACCAAGTTTTACTGCGATCTGAACTAAAAGTGATTTAGGAAACTGATGACAAAGCGCAAAAAGTAACGCTAAGGAACTAATGCAATTTTTAAAACACAAGGAGCTGGAAGATGCCTACACCGAAGTGTCGAAATTGTGTGAATTAGTATTGACAATACCTGCCACAAATTCATCAGTAGAACGCAATTTTTCAACACTTAAACGTATAAAAAATTTCGTGAGAAATTTAACGGGGCAGGAGAGACTTTCGCATACATCGCTGTTGTCCATTGAAAATAAACTTCTTCAAGATATGTCGGAGCATCGACGTTTTTATAATGACGTTATTGACGAATTTGCAAAAAATGATTGAAGAATCGAATTACATTACAAAGAGGTGAGTTTCTAAAAATTGCTTCTCTTTCTTAAAATTTCACCGCACGCCCTTGGATGGAGAGCATATATACCGAATATGTTTGTAAATATTTGCAAATTTGTACAATTTCGTTTTCGATAATATTGATTTTACTATATGTTACTTAGCATTTTAAAGCCATTATTATTTGGAGAAGTTTCTTAGGTTTTTACAGATGACAAAACATATTTTCTCAATCACGTGGATATGTCGCGGTATAACTACTTACCCAGTTGGCTTCAGACTTTGGTGAAAAGTTAAGGGTCATATGGGGATAACCTGGTAACATTTTGGTAAGACTAATTATCCAATTTACATCATGTCTTGCATAAAAAATCAAGTATTGCGGAGGCATGATCTGGTATCATTTTGATACAAATGCAAGAAGGCAAAACAAAACGGCAGCCTAATAAAATACTTAAAAAATCAGAATGATAAAAACTATTATATAGAGATATAAAATGGTAAAATTGTGGTACGAACTCATGATGTTGATACAAAATGGCGACCAAATGAATTAATTATATAAATTACCTCAAATTCCCAAAAACTAGATGTGATATAGGGACAAACTTGTAACATGTTGGTACGAATTTGACATGACTGAAGAAAATAGTCTAATAAAATTTTAAATCGTCAGTGTAAAAAAAATGCCCAAAAATCAAATATGGCACATAGGCAGAAACTAGAAAAAGATTATTGAGAATCTAATATGGTCGAATAAAATAGCGCCCAATAAAAATCTTTCAAAAAACAACAGTATATATGTTACTAAATGACTAGTGTGGAACTAAATTCTGTCACACATAACTATTCCTAATAAAATAAATGATTCATATCGAAGGGAGTTCCGGGTGAAGGAAAGAACCCCCCACAATCCTTACGGGAAATGGCTTTCAGTCAATTTTCCTGAAAATTTGCAATGTTGTAGTTTTCATCCTCCTGATCAAAAGACACAACTGAATCCTGCGGCTAGTTTGCGATATACATAGCGTCAAAGTTGAAATACTGCCTGTATCTTATTTCTTAAATTTTTTTATTAGGTAAGTACTTAAGACCAGTTCAAATGAGCCAGTAACTTAGAATATCTGAGACTAGAAGTTACTGTATGTAGTAGTAAAAATAAATTCATACATCGTATAACTGTTTTCCACATTGCGGTCATTTTTGTTTCATATTCGACCGCACCTGAAACACTAAATTTCCAGTTTTTCCAAAAAGTTCAATTTAAGCTAAAACAAACAGTCAGATTTGGCTAATTTTTTAATATGTTTATTAAAATTAAATGTATCGATAAGATTTGTAAGTAGCTGACATTACCACGGCCATGAATTTTAATAGTCGTTTTGTAACCTATTCATCATCTGAAGATCTAGACCTCTTAGGCTTACCGCAGAGATATTTAAGTAGGTAACCGGTAAAAGTGACACATTTTAATTGTCACAAAAAAACAAAACCCCGAAAAGGTGAGTAATAACAGATATATAGTGACGGCAAACTAATTGGAAACGAAACCTTACGAAAATCTGAAACCCTGCTAGTAATAAATTGGTTTAAAATATTTCGAAAATTATAATCATTGTTGCTATTTTTAGGGTGTACATCTATTATTATCGCATTAAACAACCTTATTAAGTTTAAAAAATAACTTATTCATTACAAAATTTAAATAACACTAAATTTTTAACTATCATCCAAAGATTTTCTATTGGATTAAGGTCTAGACTACAAGATAGCTATTGCAAAACATCTACACGATTATCGTGAAGTCAGACAATCACCTTCCTAGCTAAGTGCTTTGAATCATTATCGTGTTGGAATTTCCAAAGTACTGATAAATTTTCTTCTGCAAATGGTTGCATCACGTTTTCCAGTATGTTAATGTATTCATACTAATCCATTGTACCAGTCATTATAAAGAGGGTCAACACCATTCCAAGAGAAGCAGCCCCATACCATGATACAACCACCACCAAATTTCACTGTTTTCATGGTGTAGCGCGGGTAAAATTCTTTATTTGGTGGACGTCAGTCAAAATGTTTTCCATCAAAACCAAATTTATTAACCTTGGATTCATCTGACCATAGGATCTACTTCGATTGTTTGACGTTCCAAGAAAGGTGATTTCTAGCAAATTCCAAACGGCTCCTTTGATTCACTTCAGAAAGGTGAAGCTTCTTCCTTGGTACCCTACTAAAAAATTGTGTCTCATTCAAAATTACGAACACTTCAAATACTAAATTCCCTTAGATTTTCAACAAAAATTTCTATCTAAATATCAATTGCTAATTTGTGAGGGTCTGCCTTAGAAAATGCGAACAAGTCGACGATCTAGTTCCATACCCATTTCATGAATCTTAACATGATGAACAGCGTTAAACACCGCCTTTTTGGAACGAATAACCATTTAATAAGATTAATAATAACCCGTTCACTGTTACCCACTACATAAATATCCCTGCAATACTCTGCTAATTCAAAACCTGTATTAAAACTCATGGCCACGGTAATATCAGCTATTTACAAATATTTTCGATACAATTTTTAATCCTTATTTGATTTTAATAAATATATTAAAAAATTATCCAAATCTGACTGTTTGTTTTAGCTTAATTGAACTATTTGTAAAAATTGGAATTTTCGTGATTCAGGTTTGGTCGAATAAGTAACAAAAACGACCGTAATGTAGAAAACAGTTACAGTGTATGAGTTTTTTTACTAATACTAATAGTAACTTTTAGTTTATTATATTCTAAGCAACTGACTTATTTGAAGTATTTAAAAACAAAAAAAATGAATAAAATGAAGAACAGGAAAAATTCCAACTTTGACGCCCTATATATCGAAAACTCCCCACAGAACAGTGGCGGCTATTCAGGTGAAGTGTTGTTTCACCAGGAAATATAAACAAGCAAACATCTAACTATATTTATTATATATCTCCTAAAATTTTAGTTTTTACATTCATTTATTCACTTAATTGGGAAAAAATAAACTGTACATCTCGAATAAATATGTTACCTGATCGTTGACGGCATATCTTTTTAAAACTTTCAATCGAACTTTATTATATAACTATAACAGTGGCGCCAACCGCTTTGACTTTGCTGGAGGTGCTATGTTTAGTTTACGATTTTCATACTATGTACTACGAGCCCTGCGCCATACAACGCTCTCGGTGATTTGCAGGCGCAGTACACTACACCCACGGGTCGTTCAGTTTGCGGTTGTTGTTTACTTTTTTTTATTTTCGCGGATTTCGCTGCAACCGGTCAGCTCCTTTGCAGTTAACTTGACTGTTTTGTGTTATATTTATTTATGGTGTTGTTACAACTTCAAATTCGGAATTAGTAAATGTGTTTGTTCAAGATTGGAATAAATTAAAAGACGTCTTTGAATTTATTACAAACTGTGACAAATCTAATGAAAAATCGATCCGCCTTACGAACGGATTTTTAAATGAGATGAACGATTTTGAATTCACGTTTCTGGCATTAGTGCTTAATGACATTTTCTCAATCACGGACATACTATTTGAAGTTCTTCAAAAAAATTCGCTTGACGCTCATTTTTGCATATCCAATATAAAACGCTGTCGTGAGGCGCTCTGTAAAAAAATGAATATTTTTTAATACCATGTTTGATAAAGCAAATTCTATTACAGAAATAAATCATTACCAACGTGAGCTTGCTAAGCTTTCACCTGAAGAAATTAGGGCTAAGTATAGAACCTTTTTTTTATAAAATATTGGAACATATTTTAATAGAAATGACACTAAAATTACAAGACTGTGAAAAACTGGCAGGTTCTGCTAAATTTTGCAAATATATTTTAAATTTTCCGACTGGCACGTTTGAAAATTTGTTACAGTTATATCGGGAAATATTTGCAAAAAGTCAACGAATTAAAAATGAGCTTGGTCTTATTTTTGCCAATGAGAGTAATTGGAATATATCGCTGTAAGAGCAAGTGAAAAAAATTAATAAAAACAAATATATTTTTACCGAAGCATATAAATTGTTTTCCCTTATTTTGACAATACCGTCGACAAGTGCTTCAGTGGAAAGAAGTTTTTCTTGCTTCAAATGTGTAAAAACTTATTTAAGAAATACTATATCCCAAGGAAGACTTATTTCTCTTGGCAATATTTCAATTCAAAAGGAATTTTTGGAGGTGATTAGGGCAACTCATCCATTTTATGAGGATGTTATAAATAAATTTGTTGATATGAAGGATAAGAGAACTGATTTAGTATACAAAATTTAGGTAATTCGTAAAAAAATATTCTACCCCCTCCACATATAAAAAAGTTCTGGAAAAAAAATTATTGTGATATTTTCTTGCTTCATTTACACTTCACTTTCTTTTTCACCCGCGATCCGCCACTGCCACAGAATTGAATTGAGCCTATGAAAGCTTTTGATCAGAATGTCGAAAACTGCACTGCAACATAGCAAATTTTCAGGGAAATTGACTAAAAGCCATTTCCCATAAGGATTGTGCGGGGTCCTTTACCGATTTTTTGAACTATCACCATAAAACATCATCTCTCAGATTTTATGTTTACGTATAATGTTTAAATTAACTATCAGTAATAACATGATATCGCGCGGTTATCCACTCTTTTACACACTTTAGGTTCTAATATTGTTGGTTTCATGGTGGTAATTTTTTAAAAATTTACCATGAAAAAACAAATTACGTTATACATGTCAAAGTCGGTTTCTTAGTATAGTATTATCAGTTTGTTTTACAGGGTAAGGCTAATTGGCAAATAAAGCAACGCGAGTAAGTGTTTTATTGTTACGAAATTTTTAGTATACACGCAGAGGCGTCTTCGCACTAAAATTAACGTTCCACGTCTCCAAATTACTCGAACGAAAAAAGAGATCTTGAGGCAGGTGATAATGGAGATATATCAGCAGGCAACGTTGCATCAACTTGGTGATACACATAGAGTTCTGACTGCTGAAAATATAGAAAGGACAAGCAGCCCAATCCATTACATTTTGCTGCCAGAAACGCGATTACTTGGTCCCGTCTCCCCACTCCTCTCTCTCTTTCTCTTCCTCTCTTTGGCTTTCTCTTTGTTTTACTTTGTGAGTCCACCTTTTGCCGTAACACATCTGAGCATCTTCGGAGGCCATATTTCTTATAGTTTTCATTTTTATGAAAATGTAATTTTATTTTTAAGAAACTTTTAAAATTATCTAGATACCTACTGAATAACTTGTACCATTTTGGTATTTTTTTAAATCAGAACTTGTTTAATTAATGCTTTAAAAGCGTTTTCAGGCGCCTGCATAACCTGCACGATATAATCGTAAATAAGTTGTATTAGGATATGATACCAGAAAAGACCCTATATATTTTAGTTCTTATATCAAAAAAGTCGATTCAAAGTTTCTGACACTTGCTCATTTTAAATTTCGTTAAATTTATAACCACCTTTTTTTATTAGCGTATATTGAATCTCGAATTGTGTTATTCTTAAAACTGTAAATATAATTTGGGATTTATTTTTCACAGCATTTTTATTTCTATCAATCCTTTTTTAGAAAATTTAGCATGACAACATTATTAACCCCTTCAAGCCCATGTTACCCCATATAGCAACCAAAGTATTATGGGTTCCCATCCCAAACTGCCAGATTTTTTGAAGAATGGCTGTAGTATTCTGAAGAAGGAAGACACTCTTATATATTTCATTTTATTTTAATGACATTTGTCTTCAGTGGTGTTACTGAGAGCTCACTAAAAAATTAAATTAAAAATTGACTAAATATTGAAGCTTTTCATGTGTATATTTCTTAACCACAAGTGTATACATCATCTGAAAGAACTACTTCTGATTTTAAAGAATCGTCGTTCAAGTTAAAGTAGTTTAGTAGGTACTCTAAATAAGTAAAATTAATAAATAAATAATATCAGCATTTCTATAAGTAGAGTAGGAGGGTACACCCCCTAAAGGCATTGCATCAGGTTTCCATCATTTTATAGTTTCAGTAAATTAAAAAAGGCTTATTGCCCTTCTAAGGAGTGACAGAAACTCATATTGAAGTTAATTTACAAGCGGTGTTAGACAAAACCGTTGAGCATTTAGTACCAGCAGAGAATGAAGTTATTAACAATGTGGCCCCTAATTCTTCGTTACAACTTGTGTCGAAATTGGAGTATGATGGAAATTCTGGTCACAAAAGAGGTTTGCACACATTGAGGCGACTGATGAGTTTCTATTCGTATTTTTATTTGTTCTTATCAGATTAGAAGACATCGACAGCTTTATATGTAAAAATTTTATAATCTTCTTCTATTATGTTTTACCGCCGAATTAAATTCATTCCTTAGCAAAAGCTAAGGAAACAAACAACTTAACATGATAATTAAGATAAAGTTTTGATATTAATAAAAGGTTTACTTCCAACAATTTGTAACCTCAGTAATCAAATTTCTCCTGACAATGACTGACGGAAATGTGTAAAATGCTACGCCTAAAATGATGAATAGCGAAGCCAAGCATTTTAATGGTAACAAAGATCTCGGACTTGGTTTGTCTACACTTCATGCTTGGTTTTCTTGTTACTAATTCGATTTTTTGTATCATTTAAATATCAAAAACTGACATGTTGAAGGCGATAATGAGAAAGCTAATATGAAACAGCCAAGTGACCAAAGTAATGATTCAAGCCCGAAATGGACCTTATTGTGAACAAGTCAAAGTCAAAATTCGGTTCCACAAATGATGGGGTTACGGCACGCCCTTTTTGTTGAAATGAGTACTCAGATTAGGCGATTATATAATATTTTAATCAAAAACTTTCATATTTGTTGAAGAATATAATCGTCGGCTTTTAAGATAAAATTGTATTGCCAGAAATGAAGACTTCTTGTTGGTTGCAATGTTATAACAATAATAAAATACCAGATAGTACTAGAGTTTTATTATTAGAATAATTAAAAAAACATCAATTTTTCGATTTCTCATACACGTGGTAATACGTCAGGACAACCCTTGAGGAGCGCATTCAAGTAGCACCATTTTAAGAACATAAAAAGTAATTGTGGAGCTTCACAGAAAATTTCCGATTTAGTAAAATGCCATTATAGGTGCCGATAAAACGAGTAGATAATGATATAACAAACATGCCCGCGCTGTTGTGTTATTCTTGATTTTTTTCCAATATGCTTGCTATAGAAAGACTGCGCCACCAACAAAAAAAAACTTCTAAAAAAATCCTCCAAATTGGTCTAACCATCCCGAAATAATCAGTGTACATACATATTTTTTTTTATTTATATTAAATCTATTAAAACTCATTTATAGCATTTTTTGTTTTATAGCAACCCATTTAATTACAATTTATTTTCTTTTAGCCTTAAGTGTGGATGAATGATAAACTCCAATTCATGGTAGATGCGATGTAATTATTTATAAAGATTTAAGATTTCTATTGTCACCTACTTGATTTCCATTGATGTAAAAACTCTAAAGATATTGTTCCTGTCACTGTATCAATAATTATTAAGTTAATCATACAATCTGGTTTTTTTTTCGGTGATAACGGAATTTTATCTATATAGGTATAAAATATAATTAAAATGCATTATCAACATTACGCATTATTTATGACACCGTCGCTTACGTTTATGATATTCTAACTATTCAGGTGTTCATAATCACCAAATAAACATAAACTTAACTTACTTAATTATTCGTCTCGCCAAATAATCCTACAAACGTATTTTCATTATTGCCTCTGGTTTACTCGGGAAACATGGGAAATCATTATTTATTAAAGTGATGTATAATGTTCTTATTCGCGCTTTCTAGATATTTTAAAGGAGCAAAGTTTAACTAAATATTTTATGATAAAAGTTGAAATTGAATAAATAAAGGCATGAATGAGTTTTATTAATGTAACAAAACCGATAAAACTAAGTGATACATTAAAATCTTAACTTTTAAATAACTCTAGAGAAAAACAAAAGTAATAAAAATAAAAAAATCCAGATTCTGATAATGACTCTAAAAGTATTTTCTGATAATAACTCTAAAAATAATTATAGTAAAAAAAGCTAATGCTACTACAATCCAACTCAGGATGTGAAACAATTATTATACGCAAGCTCTTTTGTCATTAGAAATATAACCACAATATGGTGAAACTTGATGTGAGAGAAAAATTGAAATATATATATATATATATATATATATATATATATATATATATATATATATATACCTGGAAATCTTATTTTCTTGGGTCTAGGTTAATAATAAAACACAATATTTTCACATCAAGTCAACGTTTCGCTCATATTGTTGAGCTTTTTCAAGACTTTATTTGGGATGGCTTGATTTCTAAAAATTTTTTCGCATTAAAAAAACCAGTACATTAAATACAAAGACGCAAACATTATCATGCATGCTGGAAACATTAAAAGATTTAAAAACTAAAAAATTTTCATAGTAATAATATTAATTTTAAAACATTTTTTTTTTTGTTTTTAATTTGTTTTTTTTTTATAAAGGCACATCTTTGTGATAATTTAATAATATTATTATATTATTAAATTATCACTGAGATGTGCTTCTATAAAAAACAAATTAAAAACAAAAAAACATATTTTAAAATTAATATTATTACTATGAAAATGTTATAGTTTTTAAACCTTTTAATGTTTCCAGTATGCATGATAATGTTTGCGTCTTTGTATTTAATGTCCTGGTTTTTTTAACGCAGAAAAGTTTTTAGAAATCAAGCCATCTCAAACAAAGTTTTGAAAAAGCTCAACATTATGAGCGAAACGTTGACTTGATGTAAAAACATTGTGTTTTATTATTAACCTAGACACAAGAAAATAAGATTACCAGGTATAAATATATGGTTAAAGAAAAATCCCTAGTTTATATATATATATATATATATATATATATATATATATATATATATATATATATATATATATATATACGGACAAAATATTCTGCCCATTGTAAACTTATTCAAGTATAGGGTCCAAAAATCATTAAATGCTTTTCATCATCTCTACTGGCATAATTGACGGCGCGGGCGTTCCGCCCTATATGGAGCTCATCAGGCCACAGCAACTGAGTGCTAAAGATGATGGAAAACATTTAACGGTATGTTGACTAGACACGATGATAATATTAGGCAATGAGATATTAACCTTTATGGGTAAGAGGTGCCATCTATGGGAACAAATGTGAGGTTTGTTTATACCTCTTTGGTAATGTTTAAAAACATTATATAGATAAATTGAAAAACTAAACAAATTCATTGATTTTGTGTAAGCCGTACGATACTTTTTTGGCGAAACGACGGCCCCAAAGGTATGACATCCATGATACCGGCTTTTTAGGATAAAGTATTAATAAAAAACAAAATATGACGTCCGTAGATATATAAATAAGAAAGAAATTAACGGCCATTCGGACAAAACATTCTGCCTATAGTAAGCTTATTCAAGTATGGGGTCCAAAAATCATGGACCATTGTCAGTATGATGAATTATGAGGCTTTTTAGTAAAAAAAAATCTGTGTATTATTCTAGTTCAATGTTTTTTTTATTAAAGCAGTGCTCTAAAGCGAAACAACTATTTAAAATAAGTACTTATTTTATATAATTATAACACAACTCATATGTTTATCAGAAAATAATTAACACAATCTTTGGTTTGTGAGTATATGAGATATATCAGATATAATCCAGTTATAATTAGTGTTGAGGAATGGACTTAACTATCACCTAACCTAATCTTAATATTAAATATTTATAAATAAAAATGATTATTTTGAAATAAAATGTATTGGCACGTTTTTACTCTAGTTATAATATATTATTTTTATATTTTCGATTTAAATATTTTTTTTATTACTACAAAAATGCCTATTTTATGATTATCACAGTTTCACAGTATAATTCAATAAGATTCCCAGTTTTATTGATTTTGTATCAAATATAGGCCAATAAATAAATTTGTGACAAAATATACTTACTAGAAACCGAGTGCGCTATCATACTCAGGATAGTCCATTATGTTTTCCACTAGCGACTATTATTTATTTATATTTGTTATAAACAGTTTAATTTAAAAAAATTGCATTTTCTTTCGTTTTTGGCTTATAATGTCGAAACTACTGAAGCAACCTTAATAATGTAAGTAATGAATTGTAGAGAATAGAATTACAAACAATATGATATGGTTATACGACTTAATCGGATTTATTAGAACAGAAGAAAAAACTGAATAACCCGGGAAAATTAGACCTTTCTTCGAAAATTCATATCTTTATTATTTCTCAAATACAAAAAGGCCCTTTGCAAAATATTAGTTATTCATATATACTTTATGCATACCAAAACCAGGTGCAGCGGTTTGTTGGGTTTTTGCACAATTGCGATTTCAATTTTTGAATGCACTTTTTTTCGCGTCTCTGGATGGATCGTGGATTTGATTTGAATTCTGCTAAATCATATCGAAAGTAGAAGTATAATGCTACAAAACGTATTGTCTTATTTTCCTTTGAAATTGCGAATAATACTTCCAAACACGACCAGAAACGACCGGACGCGGTAAAGTAGCCAAGTAGCCAAGTAACGCACGGCAGCGGATGCCAATTACTCTTCAACTTTAATTTTCGCAGCAACTGCAGGAGCTATTAAAATTACTATTATTATATTTTTGATATCGGGGTAACTGAACCCGAGAAAACCGAATATTTACTTACATTGCGCAAAGAATTAACGGCAATGCTGCTATCAGACGATTGACTACATAACCTTTGTTAATAAGTTTGATAAATAAATAAATAATACATATAGTTATTTTTATTAAACAGTTAAATTTATTATGAAATATACAATGATGAATATACATAAAGTATATACCTAGTCATTAGTTTTAACGGACAGTTATATGAATGTCGAGAAACGTTAATTATTGGTCTGTATACCTGTGCAATGGCAAAGTCAATTAGACGCCATAGATTATGTATCGCTACTTGTCAAAAAAAAAACAGTCGGCAACACACAAAGGCAGCATTACATAGTAATCGACATAGATCGAACGACGCGACGCATAGTGATTATGAATAATCTATAATGGTAGGCTTGTTTGCACGTTACTCAGCAATAAAAAAACAACTGAACGTGGGTTGTTCAGTCTACAGCTCTTTCCGATCTTAATAGTTGTCAAAGTTAATTAATAATATATAGAGTATAATTTTCAACAGTATTGGCAGTATTGGGGCTTAAAATAGGATCTGCCCGCCGTAATCTTTATAAACGAAAAAGCAGCAATTTCGTTGATTCTTCGTAAAATCTGACTAAAGAATTTCTTTTCTCAGGTTCACCCCGGTATCAAAAAAAATTCAAATCGCTTCTGCAGCTGCTGAGATAATTATAATCATAGATTAATACTTTGCGTGCCGAGCGTCTCTATTCCACCGCGACTGCCTCGGTCGCTACCACACTATTCGGCTACTTTCACGTTCGGACGTTTTTGATCACGTTTGGAATCATTTTTCACCTTTTATATGACTTCGCAAAATTCAAATCAGATCTTTCGCTGAAAGTGCATTAAAAATTCAAATCGCAATTTAGCACATATTAATAGCTACTATCTCGCATATGGACTTCGCTAGAATTTATGAAATATTGAAGATATATTTTTTTGGATTTTTCTCCTGTTCAAAATATGATTCCATGAAGTCGTGTAACTTTATTCTCTACAATTCATCTCTTTACACCATTAAGATTACTTCATTAGTTTCGATTTTATAAGCCAAAAACCAAAGAAAACACGATTTTTTATTAAATTGTTTACAACAAATAAACAAATGATAGTTGCGAGTAGAAAAGGTAATGAAATATTACTATGGGCTATCTCGAGTGTGAGGGCGCACCCGGTTTCCGGTTATTATTTTTGGCAACAAATCACTGGTCTTTTGCTCTATTAATTGGCCTAATAACTTAGAGATAAAAGATAAATTAAATGCCAGTTTTTAAAATTGTCTTTAAAAATTAAACTCCATGCATAACATAACCATAAAATAAATTTAACAAATTAGAAACTACTAGGACGTAGAGGTGAGCGATATTTCACTGCCGGTGATTTAATCACCGTGATTTCAAAATCACGGGTAACTACAGTGACCAAGATCCTAGCGGGCGATCGGTAAACTGTGATTTTATTTTTCACGCTTTTAAATAATCAATACTCAATTATTGTACCGGCGACCGAAGAATGGTGCAATCAGCTGTCGATTAGGCGCGATACGTCGCGCCAACCGTATTCTGCACTGCACTACTATAGTTTACAGAATTGCCAGTTAGATTTTTACCCTAGTAGTAAATTCTTTCACAAAAAAACAGGAGATTGACAAATATATCAGTAGATTTTTTAAATGTATTTAAAACATTTAAATAATACATAAAAAAATATATAAAACCACAACTTATTATTCAGAATCTGAAAATTGTAATACTCTATGGAAAAAATCAATATTAATAAATATGTTACGCTACATCTCTATTTTCCATAGCAGAAACAAAAAAATCTTTTTTCGGTGACAGTAAAATTATTTTAATAAGACACTAACAGGATGTCGCGTCCGTCGCCGTGGTTAAAAGTAGCAATGATTTAATAATCAGTTACTAGAAAGTCGCCGCCAAGTTTGCAATAATAATGATATTAGACAAACCGTGATCACTGTCGCTGTTTAAAAAAACGGAGATTGAGTAATCACGGCAACTGATAACGACGTTACCGAAAAATTACCGGATCGCCCATCTCTACCAGGAGACAAAACATTTTTGCTAAGATGAAAACCTGTCTTCAGATTTGATTAAGCATCAATTATGTGCATAAAAGGCTTTTGCCTACACAGATTATTTTCAATTCGTTTCACACACTATTAAAGATCTTCGACAAAATCCTTACATATTTAGATTTCAACACTTAACAAATATGCGTTATATAATACAACAAAAACGTATAGGTATATATTCTCTCACTGATGGTTCATTTTTGAATTTAAATATAAAATACGCTATAAATTTTGCATTCTTTAACAACCTTTAACATTCCGACTGACACGGGCATCATATAAGATTATTATACCTATTGGGTACATAAAATTGAAAATTGATTTCTTCATTAACCCGTCTATCTTAAAATAATAATACAATTGTCTTATAAAATATTTACAATAAACATTCCAACTGGCGAAATAACCGTTTGCAATATGCTCATTCCTAAACCAAATACAGTAAAGGCCATGTCAGAATCTTCTCTAGAGGTTTTCCTAAAAATATTTAAGGAATAGTTTAAACTAGTGTTGATAATATAATTGCAATTTCAGTACTTTTATATTTTTAAAAAACAAATTTATAATTTTTTTAAAATTTTTCTCGGTATAACTTACCTAGCAATAAGCAAAAAGGTTTGATTCATCATATACCCATTTATACACATGTACAGTCCGAGAATTATCCCATACTGGTAATCATAAGGGAACACGACAGGAAGGTGAACTCTGGGTTGTGCGTTACATAACCATATTAGCGGTACTAAAATTACAGCACTGAGTGTTGCTATGATGAAACACCATTTGTCCGTCAGTTTCTGAAAGTAAATTCAAAACGCATAATAATTAATTTTAAGACAATTTTAGAGAAACAGCTTTAAAGTAAACTAGATCATATTGGTTATATCTCGCTGACATCAACTTGTTTCTTTCTCTAACGTATTAAACCATTTACCGTATTTTGATTGCAAAAACGTCGGTTTAAGGTATAATATCCTCTCTCGTAAAAATGCTAGACTATGCAATTAATGTAAATCGATTATAGACAAGCTTCGCGAAAATTTGGTTATATAATATTATAACACGTTTTCGATAAATTAGGAAATCGTGGGGTTTTTCAAATTAGATCGTGTTAAATTGGAATAATCATCTAACGTTTCACCATCTATTGGACGAAGCTGCACATACTTTTAATTTTGAATACTGAATTCGAATAATATTCAGATTCGTGATTTCTTAATTACTCGTTATCCATTATCCTCAAGAAAATATTGTTTAGTTATTGTGCTCCCTAGTAATGGTTTAGAGTTTAGAATATTTTAAATGTTCGTCAAAGGTCAGAAAAGCATCTTTAGGTAAGCGTTTAACATAACAGACAAACTAATGTCTTAGCGTTTATAAATATCTCTATAATTCCAAGCAAGCACACTATTTGCTCCATTTATTTGTTAAACATTCAATAGTTCAGTTATGAACTGGTTGTTTTATCGAGAATTCTGTTTTCTAGATTCTATAAACTAACGGAGGATAAGAGTGCCATAATATTTAATTTAAAATATATTTTGCCTCTAGTTAAAAAATATAATAATTTATCTAATTTCTTTGTAGTTATAATAAATCTCATTATTTCAATAGTATAAACACTACATAAAATATTGTAATACGTTCATTTTAAATATCTGAGATCTTCATAAATATTTTCTAGAAAATACGTGTAAAAATCTAATATATCAGACGTCCTAACTTAATTGACTATATTTATTTTATATATACAACAAAACAATACAAACAATATACGACACATTATACTTACAACTGGAAAATACGAAGATAACATTCTTCCTATTAAAATACCACAATCAGCTAACAAAAAGGTCATTACTGGACTGAAGTAATTTACTGAAAAAGACATTTTACAATTAAGTGACAATAAATACACAAATAAATTTTGTAGTTAGTTAGTTTTATGCTACATAAGACATTTTAAAGGATTAGTCAAAGAACCAATTTGTAAACTCAAGTACAATGTTAACTTATTTATATAAAGGTATAAAACTCAAATGATTATAAGGCCAAAATGGCTCTCTCTTGAGGTGGACTTTTGCAGTACATTTTAGTATGGATGTATGTGCACTTTATATAGTTTTAATCCATAGTGAATTTTCTGGCAAAATGATATAACTTAAAAATTTAAAAAACATAACGAATTTAGTTAGTTAAAAATATTCCTTGAATTTTTTAAAAATAAGTCATTTACATATTTTGATTAAGACTTCTCTAGTTTAATAAATAAGCCATTTGGGCAGGCACAGCCACACGTAACCTTCCCGAATATAAAAAAAGTAGGTGTGATTTAAGGTAATAACTTCATACCATAAATGTGTCTACTATTTAGCATGGCATAAATGAGTTGATTCTTTGATTAAGGCAATTTCATATAAATTACTGATCCATTGCTATGAATAATTGAAATTTGGTGCCATTTTTAAGGCTCAAGATCTCTGGCTTAAATAAGGTTAATCAAAGGCAGTTTTTGCGCTTAGATTAAGTTATTTAATTACCCAAAACAGCAAAAACTGGTTCCCAACTTTATTAAAGCTATTAATTCTATCATAACATTTACTAACTATCTGTCTCGGGACAATTTTGAGATTTTTCCGTTATCTCCCTGATTATAGAAGATATATTTTATTATGTGTTAAAATTGATCGAAAAGTAAGTCGCTAATAAAACTAATATCTTAAAGTGGTAAATGCTTTAATTTGAAAATTAATTTCAATTCACTTATTTTGTACATATGTAGAAAAATGATAATAACTAATTAAAATAATTTTTGGATGTGCGATTTTACAGATCAAAATAAGTAATCTTATCTCTTTTATAACTATACCAATTTGCTTAATAATAAAATAAATTAATATTAAATTTAGATCACTATATAATATTTTTACAAAAATATTATAAAGTTGGAATATTGCTATAAGTTTTTTTTTGAAAAACTAACCAACAAAGTTTGTCAATTAATTTTTTCCATGGACATGAAGATATCGAAAAAATGGCGAAACTGTCCTGAGAGAGGCACTCTAAAAATATAATGGTGGGGCGAAATTAAAAAAATAATTTTGCAAAATTAGGTTCTCGTTGAATATTTTTAAGCTTTTTACGATCTTACAACAGCATATCTATACAATAATATATTTAAGTATTTAATCTGAAATAGAGATATTCGCTTTTAAAAACAGTAGCAAAAATTTAAATATTCTTAGCAACTGATAATGAGTTTAATTAAAAGTTATAGAGTTTTTCCTTTACGAACACCAGATATCTCAGAGTTCTGCGATAGTATTTATCATCTTAGCTAATGAAGCGTTAGAGCTAGCGGTATGTAAAATTTAATATTTTGCAAGGAAATTTATAATTAAGTACCGAAAATATAGTGGTAAATACCAAAGTTGTTTTCCAGGGGCAGCATAGGAAAAGATATAGGACTTCGAACACATCTTATGTATTTTTGCTGAACGGTCACATTTCATAAAATTTTAGTATGTTGTAGATAATGACCTCCTCATTAGTCTAAAAGTCTTTATGGGCCAAATTCAATACCATGACTTAAAAGAACAGGGTGTTAGACTTTACCAAATCCCATATAAAATACATGGGAAAACAAGATAACACCGAATTACCTTTTTCAACTATAAACATATAGTTATATAAACTATAAACATAATTTCTCAAATGCCTTGTTCAATAACTAAAAATCAAAGTGTGTTTGAAGCTATGTTCATATAATTTTTTTTTTCATAATTTTTTAAATACTATACTATATTTTTTTAAATGAATTTGGTATAATACTGTTTTCCACATGTATTTTATGTGAGTTTTTGGGTAAAGTTTAACACCCTGAATCTCTGAAAATAGTTATAGGATTTTTCGGTTAATAATTAACACATTTTTAAACTCTTTAGACATCGCGGGTGCACGAGCAATATCTCCTATCTTGCATTTTTGGTCAAATTTAGGTTATTGCATTTCTAAAATTGTCGTATAATAGCGCAACGTTCTACAAAAACTTCTAATTCAAAATAAATTTCTTTCTAGTTTTAAAATGCATGTGAAATTTTTCCCACGTCGTCAGTTCGTTAAGCGGTGCAGCAGGGGTTTCTTGTCTCGCCTAAAAAATGCTGTGCAACACCAGTTAACGGGTAAGTAGTAGATAATAAGTGTGTTTAATTTATTAAATAGGCTCAATAGTAACCTCAAGACTGATTTTTCTCCGAAGGCGAACACGCGACTAGTACCATACGAACATTCCATTTGTTTGGATAATGATTCAGATATAGACTACGCAAACCAAAATTACAAACCAGAAAGTGAAAACAGCCATAGCAGTGATGAAAATCGAAGAAATAATATTGAAGAACACGAGGAATTAATGAATCTACAAGAAAAGGAAATTTAAAGAAAACGAGGAGATTAGTAAAAGGGAAAAAATAAAAAAACTACAAATGGAAGGTCTGGATTACTTGGGTTTCACGAAGAAAAGAGAGACGAAAAAATGAGACGAGATCAACCACGGTCAAAAAGGATCTTAAAGCCACCTTGTAGATCAATGCAAGAATTCTAAGAAAAAAAAAATGTTAGAAGTTCACAGAAGAATGCAGACAACAAATCTTTAACACATTTTGAAAGCACATGAGCTGGAAACAGCGAAAAGTTTTTGTGGCCTCAAATGTTACAAAAATTCCCACCAAAATAGGGACCAAAGAAAAAAGGGACGTTTGAATATTTTTTAAATGATGGTAAACAGAATTTACAAGTTTGTGGGACAATGTTTATCCTTAGCTCTGGGGTATAAGATAATACAAGATTGGGTTCATAATAGCTCCTACGGAATGGCTTTACAAGTTAATAGTGACGTATCTATGAGCGAGTCTGTTATATTCCGATATACTGCTCAATATAAGTTTCTAAATACATTTTTTGACACTTTGCCGAAACTCCCTGCCCTTTACTGTAGACAAGACACAAGAAAACTTTATCTCGAAAATAATTTTAATAATATGACAGATATATACAAAGTTTACAAAAAAAACCTGCTTAGATAAAAAATGTAATCCAGTAAACAGAAACATCTTTAACAGAAAATGTCGAGAAAAAAATCTGGCTCTTTACCAACAAAAAAAATAATGCAATACTTCTTTCTCCTATAAATACCAAAACGTAACAGAACAAGACTATTTAAGACATATAGAACGAAAAGAGAAAGCACAAAAAAGTAAATCAGAGGATAAAATAAAGGCAGAAAATGGAGAATGTGTGGTATTGACGATGGATCTTCAAGCCGTTAAACTTTGTCCTTTTTTGCCTGCTGGAAAAGTTTACTTCAAAACTAAACTTTGTTATCACAACTTCACGTTTTACGACTTAACTACACGAAACGTTACATGCTACTGGTTTTGCGAAGACCAATATAATGTGTACTAATTTCTCCTATCCCAAAAATCTATAGTCATTTTCTCCTATCTCAATTTTGGTTTGAAATCAATAAAATAAATACAAATTTATGTAAGTTGTCAATAATTATTACTATAACAAAACTAATTTTACTAAAAAAACAGAAATTAATACCAATTTAAACCAATAGAAAAGTTTTTGGTTTCTCCTGTGAAATATACCGAATTTCAGTTAGGAGATATTGCTCATTTACCCGCGATATAGCATGCGCAGATGTTTGACTAGACTTATTTGTAAACAAAATTTACCGGCTGATTTATTTTTATTTTTCGTATTTTTTATGCATTTTGACCTAATTTGTATCCTACCTTAACTTTTTTGTTGAAGACAGCTCGTTGCATCAAAAAAATAACCGTATTCAAAAGCTATTTGGAAAAAATTGCCTTGCAATGCCAAATTTTAATGGAATAGTTTATAGATTTTACAAAAAAGTGTAAATCGGGTATCTTGGTTTGCGGCAAGGAAAAATAAAATTTAAATACTTACAGGCCCATGACGTTCCTTCAGGTTCTTGTTGTGATACAACTAGAGCGGTAATTGCAGTATGAGACGCACCTATCCCAATAAAATTAATCGCACTTAATACAAGGACGGCATTTATATTTCGGAATGACCGGAACAATTCTCTTTTTTTGGGCAACTTCTTATGAACGGGTTCCGGCATAGAGTCGAGGCACTTACTAAAATATTTAAATATTTTATAGTGACTATTTCAGTCTATTGTTTTGCAATGGCAAAATGACATAGCAACGGCCTGTTTTCTGCTGCCAAAACTCATACCTGGACGATATTCTCTTTACCTGAATGGTTTTTCAACCACAAAATCAATACCGTAAGTAATAAATAAAATTATTTTCGTGGATATTAGAAAATAAAGTTGTTATATTTTATTTCTTTTGATTTCACTGTTTTACTTGATATTATATATGGTAGGTACGTAGGTATTCCGGCATCTAGGTACATTTAAGGGTCCCTAGATGCCGGAAAACATGTTTTCTCAATTCCGTCTGTCTGTTCGCGGCATAGCTAAAAAACTACTTTCCGATTTCTTCAAATTTTAGTCTAAAATTAAGGGCCACGCATGCAAAAAATACAGGCTACAAATAAATAAATATATATATATATATATATATATATATATATATATATATATATTTTTTTTTTTTTTGGTAACGCGATTTTACCGATTTTTATATATCAAATTTTGTCTTATAATTAATAAAAAAAATTACTTATTTTAACAGGCTTTAAAATTGGAACCAGTATTCTATAATTATTTATTTATTGCCTACAACATTACAAATGTACTAAAAAAGTAAGCAAAAAATGGTGTCAAATCTAAAAAAAAAATTTTAAATTAAAATTCACTGGCTAATATCCAGGAGCCAGTGACAAAAGCTCTGAGAATCGGTATAAGGAATGTACAGAAACTTGTGCATGATAAAAAAACATAATTTACTTACGAAGAATATTAAGAAATGTACACGAAAAAATCCAAAGGCAAAAGACTTAAGTTACAATGCAAAAATTGATATTCATAATGCAATTTATGATTTATACACGTCAAAGACTAATATAATCCTTCAAAAACTTTTTAATATTATAGACTAAAAAATATCATCATCACTTAAAAAGTCCTCATCTTCTGAGTCGTCCTCAAATGGCGCAATGATCATTGGTGTTATTTCGACATCTAGGACTCGTTCTCGATTCCACCAATCCAATATTAATTTCTCCGTATGTTCCACAGATTTCTTTCAGTACTCCGGCGTAATATAATTAAATGAATCTTGCCAAACAATTTGCACTTCATCTGATGTAAGACCATCGTTCATGTGGTTTTCGTAATATGATTTTGCCCCAGCCCATATTAATTCTATTGCGTTAACGCAATGGCGGCAGTCGTAAAACCTCATGTCCATTTTCCCGTAATATTTCATCTACGGCATATATTGTTGGTTTTTTAATAGATTTTGCCATTAAAAGAAGTTCTAGTTTCAGCATATTGGGTAAAGGATTTTGTTTTTGTTTTGTTAGCCAGTCATAAATATCACTTTTCTTCCAGGATGAAGTAGTTTGTTTATTTAAGATTCTTGAATGATAAGATGTATTGTCCAGAATGATTAAAGATGGAGTATCTAAATTTGGAATCAGTTGTTGTTTTAACCACTTTTCAAACAGTTCACAGTTCGTATTATCATGGTAGTCCATACTTTTGGATGTGGAAGAAAACAGTAAACTTGCACCTGGGAGAAATCCTGTTGAAGAACCTGCATGCAAAATGATAAACCGTTTTCCCGTCCCACATCCCTTTTTTTTCTTGACACTTTTTACAGACTCGTCCTGCCAAGATTTCGAACCACTTCGAAGATAGAAAATATCCAAGTCTCGTCTAAAAATACCACTTTTCTAAATTTTGAATCAACATTTTCCGTGTATTTCTTTAAAAACTGGTTACGCAGACTTCCTATGTGTGGAAACTCGCATAAAAATCTTCGATTACAGTCCTTTTATATCGAAAACCCAACATTTTTATTAATTTTGATAACGATTTTAGTCCAATTTCCAATATGCGATTTTTTAAAACTTTTTTTAAAACTTGAAGGGTTATATTAATTTTTGATGTATATAAATCGTAAATTGCATTACGAATATCCGTTTTTACATTGTCACTTAAGTCTTCTGTCTTTGCCTTTTTTTGTGTACATTTCTTAATCTTCTTCGGCAGTAAATTATGCTTATTTTCATGCACAATTTTCACACAGTCCTTATACCGATTCCCAGAGCTATTGCTACTGTCTCCTGGATATTGGCCGGTGAATTTTCATTTTCGTAATATTTTATTAGATATAATTCCATTTTTTTCGCTTGTGGATGCAAAAAACTCGAAAATTGGTTTATATTACTCATTTTGTCACTAACTTGGCAATCTGACTTTAAAGTGACATCCCTCAAAGATTTTTGCAACTGCTGGTATTTATATGTTTATCGTCTTTTTTCATATGAAAACATCATTTCAGTTCAGTTCTCTTTCTAATATAAAGGAATATTGGCAAGATATTTATTTATTATTATTAAATATAGGAGGTTTTGTTAAAAAAAACTAAAAGTATGGCTTTTTATTATAATATAGAAGCACTTTTTTACATCACCTATAAAAAAAGGCTTAACCAGAGCTAAAATTAAAAGTGTTGTTAAGCTGAAGGACTCGCAAGGTATAGTTGGCGTCAGATAAATCCGTACGGTGTCAAATTAGTGTAATCTCATTTTATGGTATTTTGGTAACACAACGAAAACGTAACGAAACTATAATATGGGTAAATTCTGGAATAATCTCTTCCCAAATAACTTCTATCTTCTCCCACACCTCAATTTCATTTTCAAGACGAAAATTTATATCATACATTTTCTTGAGCATGTATCCCCAGACATTTTCTATGCGATTCAAATCCGGACTTCTAGAACATCATTGTAGATATCTAATATTGTTTCTTGCTAACCAATCCTTGACTAACCTAGCCGTATGAACAGAGCAGTTGTCGTGTTGGTATATAAAATTATTTCTTTCAAATAATACATAGCACATGTTCAAAAATGTTTAAATATTCCTGGCTATTTAGGGTACCACCAATATTCCAGCATACACCTGACCCCTGGACGCTTATCCAAGCCCAAACTGAGCCAAACTGACTCAAAAGCGGCCACTGGTTTGTTGGTTTTGGGTGTAATTTGGATCGTACCGAGAATTTGGCGGTCGGTATACACGAATCCGCCCATTATACGTAGACTGAAACACCTTTTCATCAGAAAATATTACCTTTCCCAAAAAATCTTCATTTTGCAGCAAATATTCCAAAGCAAGCCCAACCTTTTGTTCTTTATCACTAGGTTTTAAGAGAGGTTTTGGGGCAGCTGCTCTATTTCTTAAATTGGAACATTGTACTCGCTGACCTGTCCTATTTGAGCCTGGAAACTGTGTCCTATATATCGCGGACAGAGCCGTTTTAAATGGATTTAACCTATTCCTGCCGATCACTCCAAGGTATGTTCTTCACGCCATTTTTTTACAATCCCCTGAATAGTGCTCTCAGCTATACCAAAATTATTGGCAACTCTCGCGAAAGACCAGCCTCGTTCTATTAATGTAATTATTGCAGTTTTTGTAGCAATACATAAATGTGGCATATTTTGTGCTATTATTGTGCACTTAGGAAAACTGATATCTAAAATCAATAACGGTCAAATAACGTCAACAATTAATAATGTCATCTTGTCATGTTATAACTGCCAAATTTGAAAGGTAATTCAGGTAAATCAAGGAGTACAAACTACAATTTACGATGAAGCAATTAGGCAGTACGGATTTTTCTCTCGCCAACTGTACATTATAATTGGCCAAGACCCCTTAGGGATTTTAGCGGAAGAAACACTTCCTTGCAATTAAAAACTCGTGAATTAGACAGTTTTTGTACTAGGTATTTAAATATTTAGATTAAATAAACAGAAAAGTACCTAAGAAGACAAGAAACGGTGATTAAGGGATCAGTTCCCTAACCACTCCGCACCCACCCAATATATATATATATATATATATATATATATATTTAACATTTTTAAAAATAAAAAGCAAAAAATTTCTTTCGAAATCAATTTAAAAAGCAAATATTCATGAGAGCTATAATTTAAACTTCCCGCCTTGAAAATATTAGGTATGCAATCAGACGCAAGATGGCGCTTGTTAAAGCCAATTCCTATTTTTTTTTTATATAATCTGTAGGATCTGCACTACGCGGAAAATATATAAGGTGTGCAAAAAAAAAGTTAAGATTAGTTAAAAATTTAGCGATTTTAAAGATTATGTACGTATATTTCAACACCCTGTAGCATAAAAACTAATTTAAAATTTAACTTTTTATTTTAGTTCTAATGAGTACTGAACATTTTACGCAAACAGTTTTTTATTTTCTCTCTAACTTTATTATTTTAAAAAGATACAGGTGTTGCTTTTAAAGCCAAATTTGCCAATACTGAGTGACACGAGAAATCCAACAGACTGCAATTTTTTCAGTTTTCAGTTTGAAATTTGAGGCGTTTTTATAACTCTATAAGAAGGAAATTTTCTATGAAAAAAACAAGTGGAATTGACCCCTATTTTTTATTTTAGAGATACCCCTTTATTTAATTTTTTTTTCAGTTCTCGTTTATTTAAACGAGAAGTTAACTCCAATATATTTAATGGCACCTCGAATATTTTTTTTCAGTTATTTTCATCTTAAAATTACCTTTTTAAAGATATGTGGCCAGCTCACTATTATTTTCAAGATGGCTATATGACAGCTACTTTAGACAAATGAAAACACGTGAAAGATCTTTAAAAAGAAAATTTTTCGGCGAAAATATCAGTGACAAATATACAAGGTGTCATTAAAAATATTGGGATAGAATACGGTAATACAAAAAGTGAAAAAAAAAATTTGCTTCATATAGGGTCTAAATGCACAAATTGATATGTTTAAAACTAAAAAAATGGCAACCTGTTACATGTCTCTTGCATCACCCGGTATTGGTAAATTTGGCTCTAAAAGTAACACTTGTATTTTTTAAAATTACTTCGATATACTCTTAAGTATGTATCTTATTTCAAATACATTAAGTAGTATTTCTACTGCCTCCATATTTCTTTTATTTCTATATCGACTTATAAAGACAAGAGGTGAAAATATAAAAGAACATGCTGCACTCACACTGGATACAAAATTTTGAAACTATTTTAACCACATCGTAAAATAAACTTACATGAAAAACTGCATTCTTGGCGTCACAATACACAGAGCAAGTGTTACACCAAGTATAAGAGATCCACAAATAAAGTACATTAATGTTGCTTTTGTAACATCATCAATAAAAACAGTTACAGATACAATATTCATTAAATCACCAATTATTCCTGCTGCGCCTTCGCCTATGAGAGACGTTTTCATGTATTTGTGTGGAAATCTCACGTAGAGGTTCATTGAGCTTACTATATTTACCGTAGATGCTCCTGAAATATAATATAAGAGAGAGATTTCATAAATAAATTGGGAACAGGGAAGTACTGGAATCGTGAAAAAAATCATTCTTCAAGATGTTTGCAGAGTTGATCTTTTCATTTCAGTGTCCCCAGATCCCGAAAAACATGTTCTTCCATTTACGGACGTAAGACTGTCTGCGCGCGGAATAGCCCTATATTTCCAAATTGACTTAAAATGTTCCACAAAAACCAAGTATGAAAGAGAAATAAACTGGTAGAATTTTAGTGCAATTTTAATGGAAAAATAAAATATTTAATATTTCGGTAAAATTGCATTTTCTGTATCAAAACTTTTCTTTTATGGAGAAAAAGTTATACTTGACATACTTTAAAAATTCTTATTTTTACAAACATTGTATACTTGAGGGAGCAGTGGTTCTATCTGAATTATGTTAGATATATGCATGAAATAGTTGTATTGTTATAAATTCTTATTTGCGCATGCGCCAAATACTCTTTAAGAAGCAGTGTCTTTCGGATTGACAAATAAAATAAAATTATAGCAGAAACTGGTAAAAATATATGCAAAAGAAAAACTTACCAAGAAAATGAAAATTAAAAAAAATCACAACTTGGCATTTGGGCTTTACCGGGGAGCTCCCTCGTAACGAATTTCGCCACACACTATAAATATATGTCTTAAAAAGTTGCTAAATTAAAAACATTTTTAACCATTGAATTAATTTTCCTTTGGAACGTAAAAACCGGCAACATGAATCTAAATCTAATTTTTTTCTCTAAATTGCTACCGCAAACAGTAGTTTTTCTATTTTTATCTGCATATCTGAACAAGTAACTCTGTGCTACTCTAATATATAATAGTTAAATATATAATTAAACAATACTAACATTATTTGTGTTAGCATCAACTCAACTCATACGAGAAATAGTATTAGCAAACTAAGTTTTTGCGTTCACGAAAGTCATCAGTATATTGTGATGGTGAAATTATAGATGGAAACAATCTTTACAATCGACAAAAAAACACTCTAAACATTTTGTAAAAACTTGTTCCTGGTTGCCGTACTTGCTGTTTCTGTTAGTGTATAAGTGGTGCAACAGCTTTAAATGCCAAAACATATGACCAGAAGATCGAAAAAGTTTTGACGAAAGAAAATTAGAGTACCATCGAGGGAAACATTTACAAAACCTTGAAGAAATATACTGCTTACATCCTACCACGGTACGCAGTAAGTTAACAGCAAGCCATCCTATGTGTAGGGTTTACGAAGAATCTATAAGCTCAACATGCCTCAAAGAACAATCGCTAGCTTCAGAGACTCACCAACAAGTGCTTTGGCGAAGTAATTGTTTGTGTTCATACAACCTTTATAATGTAAGGCAAATATGTAAATATATGTATATATATTTATTTTTATATATATTATATTATATATATATATTTAAGGCTTTTTCTTTTTCTTGGATCTTGGATATATTTTAGGGTTTTGGTTCTTGGGGATGTAAGATCCAGGGATTAAAATAAATTGTTTTTCTTCCTTGTTTTTTTTTTATTTCATTCTTGACGTTTTGGTCAGGCACGATCTTCTTCAGAAATTTTTTTTTTATGGTCAGAAAAAAAAGGTCTCGAAGATTCATTGTTCACAGTTTAAAAACAACATAAAACGAAAATTAGTTACACAGTACATTTTTCATTTTTGAGACGACAAACACATTAAAAATATTAATTTTATTAATTGTCACATATATAGGTGAAAGGTTTGGATGTCTAGTTGGCGACGGAAGTCGGCATAAACAACTCGACATCCAAACCTTTCACCTATATATGTGACAATTAATAAAATTAGTATTTTTTTTCGTTTTATGTTGTTTTTAAACTGTGAACAATGAATCTTCGAGACCTTTGTTTTCTGACCATAAAAGAAAATTTCTGAAGAAGCTCGTGCCCGACCGAAACGTCAAAAATGAAATAAAAAAAAACAACGAAGAAAAACAATTTATTTTAATCCCTGGATCTTACATCCGCAAGAACCAAAACCCTAATATATATATATATATATATATATATATATATATATATATATATATATATATATATATATATATATATAATATATATATGTTTTCATTCCGGGTGTACATCCGTTCACTACTGTCGTTCTGAAAAAAATAGTTTTGCTGACGTTTCGCCAAAATCACATTTGGCATATAAAAGGAAGCGTCGCAGTCACCAACACTTGTCTCTATTCGGACGCGAGAAAGAAAGCTTCGAAAATGCCAAATGTCATTTTGGCGAAACGTCAGCAAAACTGTTCTTTTCAGAACGACAGCAGTGAACAGATGTACACCTGGAATGAAAACACATTGTATTTTTTCATCCGTGAAGGACTAACAATCAACACTATACACCTCGACGGGGAGGAGATCTTCGAGACATTCAAGGCGTATGAGAAACTGAGAGGTAAGAAAACTAATCTTTTATGTGATCTAACCTTTCAAATTAAGTGTCGTGACAACGATTTACTTCTTACATTTACACGGTTGTCTTATCATACTAAAACTAGAAAAACTGACACCATACTTCAAAATGCTAGTAGGGCCTTATTAAAAGAACAAATCCATCAAACTAGAAAACAACTAGCCGAGACAGAGAAAGAACTTTTAAAGTTACACTTTAAACTAAGTAACATCATTCACCCTTTATTGTGAAATCGCATAGAAACTTTGGCTTTTTGGCGAACAGAGTCAAATAAGAATATTAAGACTGATAAACTTTTGAAAAAATATGACAATCTTCTAAGAAAGTCGAGTCAGCCACAAGTATCATCAGCAGACGTCGAGTAATTAGTGCGTAATATATCATCCTACACTCTCAGAAAGTGAAAAATCCGTACTGAGTAAGGGTTGTAATTTTACGATATCTCCTAAGGATCTCTAAATATCTCTAAGGAAGAAATAATAGCTAGAGTGGAAGCCGTCCTTGACTCCTCTGAAGAAGCAAAAGCAGAGGAATTTCGACAAGAGGTGGCAAGAATTTTAAGATCAAGCAAAGCACCAGAACAAAACCTAAATGAACAAAGGGCCCTAACAAACCTTCGAAAAAATAAAGGCATTACAATCCTTCCAGCAGATAAAGGAAACGCAACTGTGGTTATGAATACCCAAGATTACGTACAAAAAATGCGGGATATCCTACAAGACAATTGCTATAGGCCTGTTCCAAGGGACCCGACAACGTACTTAGAAAAAAGTTCACCAATAAACCGAAAATTCAACAAAAAATCATACCACCAGAAAAGTCGAGCAGAGGTCCTAAACTCTATGGTTTACCAAAAATACACAAACCAGAGGCGCCTATCAGACCTATTGTTAGTGATGTAAATTCGCCGCTACAAAAACTGTAGAAATATCTTTCTGAAATTATGCAACCAGCTGTAGAAAAAACTGATTCATTTGTAAAAAGCTCGGGGCATTTCACTCGAATTATACGAGACATCGTTTCTTGAAAAGACGATATCATAGCAATCCTAGATGTCAAATCGTTATATCCCAGTATTCCCATGGACGAAGCATTGGACAAGATTGCTATGAACGAGGATTTCTAGGCACGTATAATACAACTCTCGGAGCATTGCCTTAAAAATACTTATTTTTCATTCGACGGGGAAATGTATAAACAAATGGATCGTGCTCTAATGGGTTACTCGCTATCACCAGTATTCGCGAATTTATTTATGATATACTTCGAGAAAGAAGCTCTTGAGGAAGCAAGTTTAAAGCCCAAATTATGGATTCGTTATGTAGATGACATATTTATTATATGGCAACATGGTCATGCAGAGCTCGTAAAATTTCTGACTCACGTAAATTCAATCCACCCCAGGATACAATTTACTCTAGAGTTAGAGCAAGACAACAAACTACCTTTTTTAGTTGTTCTGGTCGCAAAACTGCATAACGGACATTTCGAATACTCCGTGTACGAAAACCAACACATACGGACAGATATTTAAATGCGATATCACATCATCACCCAGCACAAATTCAAGCTGTGGCAAATACCCTAATATCCAGATCCGTGCGATTAACTGAAACACAGACGAGACAAAACGAACTTAGATATTACTAGTGCTTTAAAGAAAAATGGCTACACAAATCGCACCATAGAGAAAGCTATTAATGCACAGGGTTCCCGAACAATGAACAACAAAAATTATGAACCGGGAAATCAACAAGTAATCTTACCATATCTAAAAGGCACAACAGACAGAATCGGAAGAATTCTTAGGAAATACAACATACAAACAATACACAAGCCACAAACAACTATAGGTAAACTACTTGGAAACCCAAAAGATAAAATCAAACTGAAAAACCATGGAGTATACAGCATTCCGTGCTAGGACTGTGAAAAGATGATGTACGTGGGGCAAACTAACAGGCGAATATCAGCAAGAGCAGAAGAGCAGAAACTCAGCATCAGAAACAAACAAGCAACCTCAGCTTTATTACTACGTAATCAGGAAACCTGCAATAAAATAAATTTCGATGGGTGTAGGGAGATCGCCAATATAGAACATTATAAGACCAGAATAATCCGAGAAGCCATAGAATTGAAAAACAAGGTGATTTGAATAAAAGGGACGAATCAATAAAACTACCAACAGTATGGAAGACAATAATCCACAAATCTAAAATCCCAAAAACTCAAGCGCAGTTAGCGCAACAACAGCACCATCCGGAAGACATAAATAACCACCAACAGCCATGCAGATATAATCTTCGGCCTCGGGTGGGGGTATAAAAGGAAGCGTCGCAGTCACCAACACTTCAGTCTCTGTTCGGACGTGAGAAAGGAAGCTTCGAAAATGCCACATGTGATTTTGGCGAAACTTTGGCAAAACCGTTCTTTTCAGAACGACAGTAGTGAACGGATGTACACCCCTATATATATATATATATATATATATATATATATATATATATATATATATATATATATATATATCATATTTTCAAAATTTTTCCGCAAAATCACGTCTTAATGGAAATTTTCTTAAGAAAATAATTCTTTGGGATAATCATTCAAATAACTTACCAGATAATACGCCATATCCAAGCAGTACTAAGACGAAGAAGACAACTTGAACTGAAAAAAATATGGATTATGAAAACATATATATATACGGGATGTCACAAATCGACTAAGTTCTTGGGGATCTCAGAAACTCTAAGAGATGCGAAGTCAGTTGAGTATTTAAAGGCTGAATTAGTTGATTTTTGTTTTGGAAATATCAGAATGAAATCGAAAATCGATATTTTTTATTTTATTTATTTCTTGGTGTTATAAAATGACATAATTAAATTCAAAATCTGAAGTCTTTGAAAAACCACCATTAATTTAGTATTTTTAATACGGCCCTGGATTAGCAGTCTCATTTTTAGACAGCCGTTGACTCACTCAAATCAACGACGTATTGCATGTTATACTTTGTTGATGTTTCGATGACTAAATAAAATCATCAGTTCAAAATTTAGTAAAATATATTTCCTTCTGTTTCTATGCGTTTTTTAATTATTTTTCGCTATTAAATATTGAGCGCTGGACTTGTAGGGATCGCTTTGTTTCTCTAATAAGGCTTTGGAGCAATATTTGGTGTATCATTTTGTTATTCCACATGCCAATCGACACAATAAATGAATCTCATTCTTAAATCTAACCTCTTGATTTTATTTTTGATTTTCAAAGACCAGAACAGTAGTAAATTGTAATCACGCGTTCATATAATTTTAATTTAAAAATCATTACCTTATGTGAATTTGTTCAGCCAGTAACAAAATTCCAGCAACCTTTCAATGTCCCCCGATAGGCTTTTGACTCGCATGCATTTTATTTGATTCTAGCCATTAGAGTTTAAACTTCTCCAAATCCTCAATTCAGATTATCCATTCAGTTAGAAAAAATCTAAATCATTAACCTTTAAAAAATAAATATAGATTAGGAGACAGTTGCTTATTTTATTATTTACTTGCATCATTCCACTCATTAAAAATAAACCAATTAAAAAATTGCACTAGTAAAAGTAAGCGATTTAAAAAAAATTTCTTTTTTGCCAGGTTAGAAAATTTAATTTCTTAAGTTTCCATCGTGTGGTTTTTAGGCAGTCTTTGAATAATAAATAAAAGATAAATAATGATAGGATGGAGTTTATAGTGAAACTGATGGAATCAAGTTAGTTTGTTATGGTTTACTGAATTTACGATAAGGAAAGTAGCTAAGCAATGTTGAAGGTTTCTAAATTTTTGTTAGCTAAATTTAAATAACAATTATTTTTTAATAGTAGATATAGATATTTGTTACACTAGCTAAGGAATACAATCCCCGAAATTTTTTTTTAATAAAATGTAATTTATATTAATAATTTAATGAGTTACTACTACTCTTAATATAAAATAGAACATCTCTTCAATGATACTTTGTTTGTTTAAATAGAAACAGCAAAAAACACGAATCCTTAAATTTAAGTTTGTCATTAATTAAATATTTGCATTTAATAAATATTTGTTTTAATTCGCTTTAAAATAACTTAGGTAACAAGAAATCGTTATTTAAAAACAATGCCGCATTGAAGCAAAAATGCACTGATGATGTAATTTAGAATCGAAATGTGTGATACATCGTTGTCCTGAGAAGGTCAATGGCTCTTTAAAAATGACGTTACTAATCCAGAGTCGTATCTAAAAAAGTTAAGTTGATGATGACAAAGACGAGACGTCGGACTTTAAATTTGACTGGCATTTTTTAAAAGACAAAAATATCCAAAGGTAAAGTGATTTATTTTGCATTCCGATTTTAAATATCGTCAGGAAAAAGTAACATGAAAAATTTTGATTTTCGTTTATTTTTAATGTTTCCCGAAAAAACTCGGATTTGCATAAATTTGTAAACGTCAGTTAATTTAGTCCACAAGTATGTAATTTTGCTCTAATTTAACCGACTTCTTATCTCTTGCATTTTCTGAGGTCCCCATGCATTAGTCGAATTTGGGACACCCTGTACATTTGCAAGATTTAAATTAATTATTATCTAAATGTGGTGATCTGGAAATGATAATGAATAAAGTAGAATTTTAAAAATATAAAAAAATAAAGATTTATTAGTAGAAAATCCGGAAATTTTAAATTTCCTAAATCTTAAACTTCACTCAAAGATTTACTAACTATGGAATTTAAAGAAAATATATATAACACAAAAACAGTCAAAATTTTGTTTTTGCAAACATAGTACATAGTACTTCGCCATATACGAATGAACATCAACGAATTAAGGTTTTATGCAAAAATATAATAAATCTCTGGTGTAAAAAATATTAATATTTTTTTAAATGAAAAAATATTTTCGCATTTAAGAAGCTGTTTTACACCACTGAGCTTACCTTGTGAATATACCTGATCTGTTTTGACCTGTTTTGTCGTTTTTCAAAAGAGCTAGGTGATTTTGAACATTATTTGTCTTCGTTTACAGGAGTCTAATTCGTATGAAATACGAGTATTTCTAGGGCTACTCTGTATAATGTATATAAATATTTTTATATGTGTACAAAATGACAAACGAGATTTTACGTATTACGTACAATTCTTTTTTCTTCGAGCTTCTGGTTCAAAAACACATTTTTTTTATTTTACAGTGTCCTTGTAAGTGGGAAGTATTAGAATCACGAAGAATCAGTCTCCGAAAAACAGGTTCTCGCATTTCCCTCAGTCTGTCGTTCTGTCTCTCGTCCTGTATTTACGCGACATATGTCAAAAACTACTTATCTGATTGACTTCAAATTTTGGTCAAAAATCATGGATCATGGCGGCGTCACAAAATATAAAAATTAATTAAACACTGATGAAAAATATTTCTAGAAATTATAAAAAAATAGATTCGGTGATTCGACCGGTTGTTGAATATCTAGTCTAACAGATGAGATTTTTATATAATTCACTGTCAGGTTAAAAGGAAAAAGTGGTATAAATAACATGCAACAGTATTAAAAAGTAGTGGTGGTTTTAGTAGTAGTAAACTTATAGAATTAAAGCAAATTTCTCCCCTTACCTACACAAAATTTAAGTTTAATATATATTATTTGGTAATTGACATAGTTTAGATCAGAAAATATTCTTCAAAAGTTAAAATATGCATTTTTAAAACAAAAAGTTTCATACTTTTTTTTATGAAAATGCCCAAAGAAGAATGAAGAATGTTTTTAGTAACTATAAACCTATTTGTCTTCTACATGCGCCGAAACATATTTTCTTAACAGCAAAAATTTTGTAAATTGATGAATAATTGATTTTCATTTTTTTATGATAAATTATTGGTAGGAAAAGTTAAGAAATAATGTTAAAGGGGTATAATAAAGAAAAAAAAATATCGCATACCAGTCAAATTGAAGAAGAATTGTGGAAGTCGTTGACGTAGATACTTGATTTTTTTTGGTTTACCTATATTTAAAAAAAGCGGACAATATTTCTAAAAATGCTGAAATACCTTAAATTTACTTTATTTTTTTGTACATACTTTTTTTTTCACTAAATAAGGTAGCTCTAATATTATCAGAAAGGCCCCTGAAAACATAAAAACACATAAAAACGTGTTTCCAAATATACAGAGTAGCCCTAGAGGGCTACCTGAAAATAAAAAAAAAACGGATTCCAGAAACATTAAAGTTGCCTAAAAAGCTACGAAACACGTCACATTTGCAAATTCAGGGTACCTTAGAAGGCCCTCTGAAATAAAAAAAAACCAAAATTAAAATTTTAGGATTTTATTTTTAGCCGTAGAATACACACTGTCAGACTAAGTAGGTAATCAGCTCCCTAAAACCAAAATTAGGATTTTAGGTTTTTATTTTTAGCGGTAGAAAACGCCAAATCTGTTTTGTAAATAATTTTTTTTGCGACTATACAAGGTTATTCTAGGGGGTAAATCAGCTTTTTAAAATATATATATATATATATATATATATATATAACAAGTATGTAGTACAAAAAAATTGGAAAATTAAGTCTTCTAAGATCATTTTTATATATTCAAAATTAATTGTCTCAAAAACTAAGTCTATTATCAAAAAACTTAAAGCTTTAAATGGATTAACACAAAATTAACTATATAAAATCCTATCATAACAAATCGAGACTGATAAAACTGGAATTCCAAAACTTATAAAATATAAACAATTATTAAACCGAACGACTAGGCGAAAACCCTGATTATGATAATCCCCTTCAAACAAAATAATTTTACATCTCGTCAATTTGAATGAATGAAACTAACAAATACAGCAGGAATAGAGCAACCATATCTTCATATCAATTTTAATCTATGGGCTTATATATATTGGTTTCCTTGTAATACATGATAATGTTAAAAAATGTACCCATTCTTGGGAACTTTGGTGCCAACTTCACCTCGTCAGTGCACCCCCTGTATATAATCCAGAACCCTTACTAAATAGTCCATTTTGTGTAGTCTGTTAAGTATTTTCCGGTGCCGTAATTAGTTTTCTGAACAGAAGCCCTCTTCTTTTGGAAAATAGAAAAAGTGACTAAAAAAATTATTTTTTTATGACTTTTGCAAAAAATTTCAGTTTTTCTAAAAAATTTCTATTCTGTCGCCATTTTTCCGACCGATATGCCTTTAGGTTTTTGTTCTCCTAGATATTTCCCATGAAAAATGTCAGTTTGGAAATTTCGATTGGACTCATCCACTTTGAGATATAAGCACCCAAAACACCCTTTTTTCGAACAAAAAAAATCGTAAAACCGTTAAACGAAATTGAAATCCATCCAAAAACAATAGGGTTCTGTAAGACCGAATAGGATTGCTGGAAGAATTTATTTAATGAAATAACAATAAAAATTCCATACTTATTAGAAACCGGTACCTCGAATGGGATTATTTAAACAAATATGGAAAATATTCACGTCCCCTTCTCGATATTATATTATATAGGCGGCAACTTTGCTTCTGCTTTCCGCTTTTTTAAAATAATTTATATTTTTCCTTGTGCAAATTAAAATAAAAGTGAATAGTAAGTAGTAATAGCAAGTGTGTGGGTAGAAAGCTTTATTAATAAAAGTATTCAAATTTGTCACGTGGGCGGTGCAGGCGAAAGCTTTGTATTTTAAATGTATATATATATATATATATATATATATATATATATATATATATATATATATATATATATATATATATATATATATATATATATATATATTCTAAATAAATACTTACAACTGTCAGTGTCAACTATTGCACTTAGTACAAATGAGAGGAAAATTAGAACCTCAATAGCCATAGTTAGGCTCACTCTATTCATTATTCTGAATCTGTGTCCATGAGTTACGTTAAAGATTCCAAAAACTAAAGCTGGTATTGTTCTAATTACAGTAGTAGCAGAAGCGAAATTCTTTTGCATAAACGTTCGGTTTGCTGCAGACTCTGTGGGATCTGACAAGTTTCTAAACTTATGCATCCAATACTATAAAAAAATAATGCCATGTAATAGATTCTTCAAAAATCTTAAATTTTAAGAGAGGATATTCAATCCTAAAATATGTATGGAGTTCTCCGTTGCCTTTTGGCAGAGCATATTAGCAAACGTTAAAAATTTGTCTGTCAAATCTATGATTGCACTTAGGCATGACTGTGGCTTCGTACAACTAAATGCATTTAAGTAGGTATATATTTTACTTGAGGATTAGTTTGCTCCACATTATCTTATAACCCAAACAGGCCCTAAAGGATTGAGTACCTAACATCTGTTTGCTTGTGCAAAAGATTTATATTGTAATCCTTATGTCTATAAATTTTAATAGCTTTTAAACCATTCATTTGCCGATTCTTCTGTTCAAGATTTAAAATAACTAACTAACTATTTAACTCGGGGAAATTATGAGATGTTTCTAAAAAGCGGTTTGTAATGTTTTAATTTTGATTTTTTAAGTCAATATGAAGTGTTGTGTTCTTTATATTTAGTGTTGAAATTTTCGCCTTCCGTCTATATACCCGGTGTCAACGAATCTAGTAGACAGACCATAACTTTTAAAGTATTTGATGTATCAAAACGAAATTTCGAATAAGTAAATCGTACATAAAGAGGAGAGTTTTTGCGTATTTTTCACTTTCCTGTCACTTCCGGTTGACAGGAAATGACTCCAGTTTCGATTTTTTAAATGGAACACTCTGTATATTTTTACATATATGGATTCGTGAGACAATTCTGAATCAGAATGTGACATTTTATAAACTTTTTACGCCTACTTGATTTTTTTATAGCCATTTTTAAAATTGCATCTAGGTGGCCATGACCGGACGCAAGTTAATTTAAGGAATTTCAGGTCCTGATGACAGAATAATACAATCGCTAAGTTTTAAGTGTTAGTGTGATAGCTGGGAACAAGAGGAGTTAATAAAATCAAATTTTTGTGTCTAACTATTTTTTTTAAATGGCGACACTTTTTAGACAAGCACTTTTTGAAAAGAGGTACCCATCCCCTGTTAATTGACCTTGAAATAAAATTGGTCCGAGTATTCTGTTACCATCGACAACAGCTCAGATATACATTGACACCAAACCTTTCTTGAAAATTTGCTACTCTCATTTCATGTTGATTTTGTTGGGCCCGTAACGAGGGTAACGAGTGTTTTGCTTGTTAAACGTACCATTATTATTAAATCTGGATTCGTCAGAAAGTTGATAAAATTTGGGTCAATTCTATAATTTTGGAGCAACCAATCACAAAACAATACTCGTCTATCGCCATCGTCAGGATACAAATGTTGGTATAACTGGTACTTAAAAGCTCGATATCGGTATTTCTTTAGTATTTTTCTAGCTGATTCATGACTTAAATCCAGTTCGTGATTAATTTTTCTTAAAGAAACAGTTTTATTAACTTCAGCCATAGCAAGAACGCTAATCTCCATTTCTTCAGTTATAATAAATCTGCCTTCCGCCACTTGATTTCCTTCTTGATGCTTAAAACGATTCTCGAGATATGAAAAATACTGATGGACTGGATGTTGTCGGTCGGAGTATCTATGAGCATACAACTCAGCAGCATTCCTTGAATTTTTATAACAGTCTCCAAATATTAATAACATATCGACATTTTCACTTTGGGTATACATTATTTTGACTTTTGAAAACAAAGATAATACAGAAAATCAAGAAAAATAAAGAAATCTAATGTCTACTCAGAAAGAATAGGTAAGTGTTACTGTCAAAACAAAAAATTCTACTTAATATCCAGCATTGCTATCCAGGGCACACTTGATAAAAGTAAATAATTGATTATCGAGTATTTTGCTTAGTACCTAATATTTAATTTTTGAGCATATTTTTAATCCCATCACAAAAAAGTTTAAAAAGTGTTTGTCTAAAAAGGGTCGCCATTTGAAAAAAAAATTGATTTTATCAACTTCTCTTGTTCCTAGTTATCAGACTAATCACTAAAACTTAGCGATTGTATTATTCTGTCATCATTTCAGGTCCTTAGATTAATTTGCATCCTATCATGGCCACCTAGATGCAATTTTAAAAATGGCTATAAAAAAATCAAGTAGGCGTAAAAAGATTTTTAAATATCACATTCTGATTCATAATTGTCTCAGGAATCCAAAAACGTAAAAATATACAGAGTGTTCCATTTAAAAAATCGAAACTGGAGTAATTTCTGGTGAAACCAGAAAGTAAAAAATATGCGAAAACCCCCCTCTTTATGTACCATTTACCTATACCAAATCTAGTTTTGATACATCAAATACTTTTAAAGTTATGGCCTGTCTAATAGATTCGTTGACACCCGGTATAGGCTATTACATTAATTGCATTTCGATCTATAAAGTCCTATGGATTTTTGACATAGAAAATCGTTCTTGAAAGTTTTTGAGATGACCTGAAAGTAATATTTTTATTTTCATTGTTCTTTACAATATTTGCAATTTTATTGGATATTTGCTCAATTTATATGGGATTTGTGTATTTCTGTGTACCCGTTTTGATTTCAATGTTTTTATTGTATATTAATTAAAACTTTACACAAAAAACTATTCACTAATTGTCTAATGTATCTCAAAATCGAATCTCCTCCCCAAGAATACCAAACTCTGACATGCTTTGGGCAAATAATACAAAAGTAATATTTTGGCCTCAAACAATTTATGTATGCGTGTGTATGCTACAATAGACTACGTCTGCCTCAATTTCAGTAGCAATTTAAAAAAATTTGTCCCAACTTCTTGGGACATAGCTCTTACCGCGGAAAATCCCATCAAGGCATTTCATGTAAAAACGGTTGAAATTTTTAATTCTGCTTTTTCCATCTGAAAATTGAGAAGCATACCCAAAAAACCCTGGTTTTTATTCATTACATTCATGGCAACAGAAAATTCACAAATTGACAATTTTTTCATTCTAATTTTACGAAATATAGAACTCTTTACGTAAGTTAATCACCAGAGCCAAGCAGAAATACTCCTCTAGCTGTCCAAATGAGTCTTCAAACAAGCAAAGGAATGTTGATCTCTTGTGACTGACATTTGCGCGGAAGTGGTGTTCGGAGTGTTGAGACGTTATCAATAATTTTTTACTCTTCCATAGCTGAGAAAATTACGGAAAGTAATTCCTTCTGTGGTCCTTCTGGGGGTAATAATCTGAGACAGCAGTTCTAGATTCCTTTTACTTCCTGCGTACTTGTTTGGACCAGCTAAAGAATACAATAGAAAGAAAATAAATTTTCGCACTTTAGCTGTAGAGGTGCTTGTGCAAGCAATTAATACGTCTTTCAAGACAAATTCCTTTTTACCTTGCTTAATTTCTGCTAAAGTGATTTCTCGAACAAAGGTGGAGATTTGACTGAACCGACTAATTTTCGCCCTATTTCACTGTTATCAACCCTTTCAACTATAATTGAGAAGCTGGTAAAAACGAGAATGGTATCCTTTCTTGAACTCAATAACAGCCTTTGTCAAAACCAGTTTGGTTATCAGAAAAATAAGCACTAAAAGTACCATATACAGTTTTCTGTGACATGTCCAAGACATTCATACGGTATAAAATTCTACTGCTTTCGGGGAGTGACTCTCGCTTGATTTAGTTCCTTCTTGACAGGACGTCACCAGCGTATGTTTCTTGGTGCAAAATAATCTACTTATTTAAAGATCTTTCTTTTGTATCAATCAATCAATCACACTATTCGCAGATGATATCACAATGTTATAGCATTGTGCTGACATCTTGTCATTAAAATCTTCTTTATCGTCCGACATGGACATGGAAGTGAAAGTCTGCTGTGACGCAAACTTTTTGAAAGCGGTGCTCAGCTTGTGAGGCAGCGGACGTCAAAATTTCTGGGTCTGGTGATTGATAGCGAACTTAGCTTTGATGATCACATAATGACTCTTTGCAGTAAACTATCTTCAGATTCAGCTCCTAAATTTACATATCGCAATCCCCTATACACATTTTTTGAAATAACCAATAATTCTAGGGTATAAAGTTGTATAATCATCTTCCACGCTATATTAAAGAATCAGCTAACTTAATAATGTTTAAGAAACAAGCTCGTAATGTACTAGTAAGGGTTATTATAAGGATAACGAATTTTACGAGGACACTTTTTAAGGGTCTTATACTATTTGTTGTTTAGGCTTATGTCTCGTTTTTTACCTATGCAATGTTTTATGTAATTTTTTTTTATTATTGACTTAATAATATATTTTTTTATTAATTTAATTCTATTGACGACATTTATTTTTGATTTAAGTTTGTATTAATTTTTATTAATTTAATTTAAATCTAGTATGTATAAAGCTTTGTCATTAGAAAAAATTCTTTGATAATAAAGCATTTTTGACTTTCACTTTGGAAAATCCGAATTGCAAATGTTTTGAGGAAAAATGAAAATAAAAATATTGCATTTAAGTCATCTCACAAACTTTTCTATGTCAGAAAGTAAAAAAGAAATAATTTAAATGTCAGGAGTTTATAGGTTAAAATGCAGTGAATATACAGGTTTGAAAAACAAGATTAATTTTAAGATATAATAGACAATTAGGTAAGTGTAAATTATTTTTAGGTACAGTTTTTTCCAATAAGTAATAAATAAATCTTAAAATCAAAACTTACCTCCAAAAATATACGACTTTCGCATATACAATGTGACCCATTTAAAAGCGGAACTTTGACAATACTCATTGGCGTGCGAGTCTAGAGTGGGGCAAATGGTACGATTTTTGAGAAAAAGATATTAGGGTTTTTTTAACGAAATTTTGATTCTCGATTCTTACTCGGCATTATCAAGAACCCTCTTATACAAAATTTCAACGAAATAGCCTTGCGAAACACGAGCTTGCAAAAACGCTTTTTTTTTTCATTTCAAAGGCAAGAAACACTTTTTAACATTTTTTTGTTATATTCACCATGTTTATCGAATATCAAAAAATGCCTTAAAGCAATTTTAATAAAGTACGTTAAAATATTGAAAAAACGTAAAATACTGTTTTTTGATCAAGACAATGGTTTAAGAGATTTCTGCCTTTGAAATTAAAAAAAAATAATTTTTCGGAAGCTCGTATTTCCCAAAGCTAACGACTTATTTTGTTGAAATTTGGTATAAGAGGGTTCTTAATGATGCTGAGTAAAAATGGAGAATCAAAATTTCCTTAAAAAAATCGCTAATATTTTTTTCTAGGCTCGCATGCCAATGAGCTATGTCAAAGTTGAATATGTCAAAATAGTCATATTTTAAATCCATGCACATCACCAAAATTTTAAGCTACCCTGGTAGTTAATTCCTGAGATATCAGGGTCTTTTGCTTTTAAATACACTGTATAAGACAAATTTGTAACAAAATTGCAAATATTGAAAAGATAAACAAAAATAAAAGTATTGCTTATAAATCATAATATTTAGTAGCTTAAGTATAGGATCAATTCAATTATTGCTAGATTTTATTATTATATATACTTACGTTGTTTGCTGCACCAAGAAATGTGTTTGGTATGAAACGACATATTCCTATTAAAAAAAAAAACAGATGGCATAGCAAAACTCTATTACTTGGTACTGTGCTTTTCGTTTTCTCGCCAGATATTTTATCTTCTCTTTCTATGATTTCTGAAATAAAAGAAGAGTATTAAACAATTATCGCCGAAACCGTGGTGATAATTTTTGAAAGATGTAACACCAATTTTATTATTATTTATTTTATTTTAGTTACAACTTTAAACTTCGATTTTAGCAATAGTCTATATGTGAAGGCAAAATTCTAAGTTTGAACTATGAACTTTAAAAATTCAGGCTTGAAATTTCAAATTTAATAATAGTTTAAGAGTAAGTGCTAAATCCAAACCGCGCATTCTCTAATTTCTAACAAAAATATAACAGTTGTCCTTCTTGGCATAGCTTTTGGACTAAATTAAAATAAACCATGGTCTCGCACTAAAACCATCAATCTCCAAGGTTTATTTTTTCTTTAGAAAGTGATATTCATAACGTACAATCTCCTTTTATATTTAGTTTTTCTGAGGTGATTTTTTCCAGGTGTTTATACAGGCTGTCTATTTTAGGGTATACCACTATTGATATCTGATAAATGGCAAGAGATACGATGTTGATTAAATTAGAGAAAAAGTTCCCTTTACGGAGGACGTTAATAATCCGTTTATAGTTTTTCAATTTTTTTCTTTGTTCCTGAAATACCGGGATTTTGCAAAAATTGCCCAAAAATTATTTTATTAAATATTTCAAAAAGTTTGTACTTTAGAAAAAAGTTTTATACTTACTTTAATGTTCTCTACAAAATGCCCTCAGATTTTCAATCCGACGTTTCGTCTACCGGCCACTACCATCAATTTTTTTTATCATACGGACTTGCATTTTTTATTTCATTTTCTTGAAGAATAATTTACAGTTAATACATCAACATACACCAAGAACATGTTTACCGACTTTTCGTACTGTTATATTCATCTTCATGATTCCTTTTTCTAGTACGGCTCTGGATTTTCACTGAAAGAATGGGCTTCTTCATAAATATCTTTATTTAATAATGTGGACCCCGGAAAATACAACTAAAATTTTTTACGGTTCATCACAAACAAAATTACAATTAAATACCTACTAATATTAAAATGGTTTAAGTTTTAAAATTAATTACTTACAGTATAAAATAACAAGTAACGATTGGAAATATCGGCCGTTATTTCTTAAACACTCTCTAGCATTTTTGATAACTCTGTATTGAATATTTTTAAGCATTCTTGGTGTTATTTTATCACATGCCCACTGAATTCTTGGCTTAAGATCATCCAAATTTGCAGGATTCGTTAAATTTACCGAATGCTTTATATGTAGAAAAATCCATTAGAGTTAAGTCCGGGGAACAAGGTGGCCAATTAATAGGACCGTTATTTCCAATACAGTGGTTAGGTTTAAAATTATTAAGAAATCGGGTACAGTGACGGTAACGATGCGCTGGAGCACCATCTTGTTGAAAAGACTCAAAATTACTAGGCACAGCCAAGGGCAGGTTATCTGACATTTCTTTGAAGCCATTTGTCAAAAACTTCCTGTGCATGTCACTAGTTAAATGACCCTCAAAGAAGTAGGGACCCACAACTTTAGAATACAAAATTCCCAACCAAACGTTATTCCCGAACCACAATATTTTCTTGCAAATATCAGAATCAAGCCTATGTTTTCGGAGAATCCATCTACAGAAAATTCGCCTTTTACGGAAATCTGTTAGCCTTAGATGTTGCACTTTTCGGCAACGATAGTTTTTAAATTTGGGCCGACGTAAAATCTTTTTAGAGAAATCTTTGGTAACACTGATTTCTCTCTCAATTTCTCGCAACCTAATACATTTACATTTACTTCACCAACTCCTCCTTGGGCTGTTACAGTTGGAGTATGGATTTGCTTTTTCTGAAAAAATCCATGTTGTAAATTTCTTTCTAGTCTACGGAAAATGCGAACACTGGGAACGGCTCTTTCGGGATACATATGATGGTACAGTTGAGCTGCATTATCTGCGTTACGCATGGATATCGCATTAACAAACAGCATATCTACTTTCTTGTCATTTGATTAATCCATATTATTTCAATTTCCGGGAACCACATTATTAAACAAAGATATTTACGAAGAAGCCCATTCTTTCAGTGAAAATCCAGAGCCGTACTAGAAAATTTGAAGAAGAATATAACAGTACGAAACGTCGGCAAAAATGTTCTTGGTGTATGTTGATGTATTAACTGTAAATTGTTCTTCAAGAAAATTAAATAAAAAATGCAGGTACGTATTTAAAAAAAAATTGATGGTGGTGACCGGTAGATATAACGTCGGATTGAAAATCTGAGGGCGCCATTTTGTAGAGAACATTAAAGTAAGTAAGTGTTGTATAAAACTTTTTTCTGAAGTACAAACTTTCTGAGATATTTAGTAAAATAATTTTGGGCAATTTTTTAGGAACAAAGAAAAAGGACACTACTTCTTTAATTTAACCAACATCGTATCTCTTGCCGTTTAGGATACAGCACTAGTGGTATACCCTAAAATAGGCAAAACAAGAGAATTTTCAGACGACTGTAATAAAAAAAAACGGTAAATATCCTTTACCCGAAACTTTCCTCGTTATGTAACTTTCCTTTTATTAGGAATAGTAAAATGTAACCCAATTAAGTCATTTAGTATATTGCCTTTTCAAATATTTTTATTAGGCGCCATTTTGTTCTACCATATTGGATTCGTACCAATATTTTACCAGTTTCGACCTATGCCTTAATTAATATTTGGGCATGATTTAAAATAAATTGGATAAGTAGTTTTTACACAGATTTTTTAAGACCGTCATGTTGGCTTCGTGTCAGTTAATCTCTGCATGACATTCAATTTTGCTGCAAGATTTGAAGTCAATTAAATAAGAAGATTTTTTTGTTTTAACATTTCACTATGCCGTTATTTTGTTTCGCCATATTGGATTTTCACCAAAATATAACCAAAAAGATATCTATCAACCCTAATAAAATGGTTCTAGTCGCCTTCACAAAGAAAAGGAATCTGGAGAGACTTCGAGCACCTTCCTTACGGGGATAGGTGATACCATTTTCAGCTGAAGTGAAATATTTGGGAATTATCCTGGATAAAATCCTAAACTGGAATGCTCATCTGAATAAGACAATTCAGAAAGCTAAACTATTCCTGTGGACCTGCCGTAAAATCTGCGGGAAGTTATGGGCTATATTGGCTGTATCTAACGTTCATAAGACCAATGATAGCCTATGGTTCTGTAGCCTGGTGAAGCAAAGGACAACAAAGTGTTGCCCGAGCCAAACTGAGTGGACTACAGAGACAGGCTTGCTTGCCAATTACAGGAGCGATTCGCTCCACCCCAACAGCGGCCATGCAACTCCTTTTAAAACTTCTACCAGTCCACCTATTTGTGATGATGACAACAACAGCATGGTGGGTAATACGAGTTACATGGAATCATCCAACAAGTTGAAAGTTGTAAAAACCTGCTGCACAGCAACCCTACTCGGTGATCTTCCCAGGGAGAGAGGAGTGGGATCAGAATAAATTTGAGCAGACGGCTTCAAAACCAATAAAGGCGTAGGAGCTGTAATCCATGGGGTAAGGCCGAAGGTTGATCTGTCAGTAAGCCTGGGCAATAACACCTCAATATTGCAAGCAGAAGTCTATGCTATCGAGTTGTGTGCTAGAATGTTGTAGGATAGTCAAGCGGCCCTTAAAGCGCTTGAACCGGGTCATTGTACAACCAAAACAGTTTGGAACTTCCAAAAGGCACTTATTGGCCTGGGGAGCGACAATAAAATCGCTCTTATCTGGATACCAGGACATGCAGATTTAGAGAGAAATGTATTGTATCCTGAGAACCTTCCAGCAAAAAAAGTAGCAGAGACAAGATTCGTGGGACCTGAACCAGCTTTAGGAGTAGCCCACGAATCGGCCAAGCACCCAATTTTGGACTTGGTTGAGCAAAAAGCTAATCTCTATTCGCTTGGACTGCCAAGTCTCTCCCATGCAAAGGCATTTATCCCCATTCCTATGAAGAAGAGGATAACAGAACGTCTGTTAAATATGAACAGAATTAAGCTCAAAACAGCAATAGGCCCATACGACGAATTCGAGTGCCGCCTATGTATGGAGGATAACGAGACAGCCAGCCGTGTGCTGTGTGAATGCCCGGCAGCTGCCAGGATCAGGTTCTCTATATTCGGTAGAGATATCCTGCTGCCCAAGGACTTGAAGAATACCTCCTTAAATGCAATGATAAGACTCATTGAGGATTTAGAGTTACTTGGGGAAGTGTAAACATTGGTGTGAGCCACAATAGACCACAGCGTGCAGTAGGGGGTCGGTTTGATTCACTCACTTTTAACCTAACCTAACCTAAAATATAACCAGATCATTCCCATAAAACCTTTAATTTTTGACCAAAAGTCAATCGAGAAGGTAGTTATTATCTACGCCAGGAACTGACAGACAGACAGACCCACAGACAGACCAATGGAATCAAGAAAACCTATTTTAGCCATCTAGGGGCGCTAAAACGTAAAAATATGTAAAACAAGGAATTTTTTCAATATTTCCTTTTTACGAGGGAAGTAAAAATTGTCCTGCTATCTAATTTTACCGAATTCTTGGTAAAAGTTAGATAAGTAATAAAATAACAGGTATCAATCAATTTATATATGTAGGGATATAAAGTGTGCAATTTTTGTAATATCTTTATCTGCGAATATTCTTATCAATAATAGGGTAAGTACGGGTCAATAGAAAAAGAATTTTTACAACCCCTAATTAGTATTTTTTCTTACATTATTGATAAAAAAACTGGTATTTTACAATTTTTTCTTAAGTAACCACCAGACTCAACTTAATAATCCTGGAGAAAATTTGCTAAAATATCTTGTAAATAGCACTTTAATAATTTATTTCATAATGAAAATATTTTAGAGTTTATTTTGGGGTTACAAAAATAGCATTCTGACTAGTAGTTTATCCTATACAACTCAGAAGTAAACTGCTCCATACAATAATATAACTTGGCAAGATTATTATTATTAATAACAGACTGCTTTTTGTATAGTCCAAAAAATGTAACATTTAGTGGTACTACAACCGGTGACATCAATCAACGAATAACGAGACCAAACTTGTTTACTTACTTTATGATACCTATTTTAAATGAATAGCGTCTTAACCTCTCGCAATGAAATTAACGTTAAATTTTTGCACTCATTTTCCGAAACTTTTACTGTTACATCTTCAAATTATTATTAACATTTATTAAATAACTACCTTTTAAAGATAAACAAAATCAATAAAATACTACTTAAGAATTTATAATTTCAAATGCTTTTAACAAACTTCCAACATCCATGGTTTACGCTAAAGGTGACTAACAGAATTTAATTAAATTTCTGCAATTTAAAGATTCCAAGAAAACTTCAATTAAATAATTGAAATATATGTTATTGTATTTCATAAATTCATTAATATTAGTAAAGTTCGTTTTTTAGTAATAGCAAATTATAGCGGAGAAAATATTTGAATGGCCAGATGCCAGTGTTTGCAAATAAGAGAAATACATTTTTATCATCTAGGAAAAAAATTTATAACCTTTTATGTTCAGTCCCAACACTGGAACCTAACCCACACTACACCACAACAGTAGTTATAATAGGGGAGCGCCTCCTCCTCCTCCTCTTCCTCTCTCTCATGTCCCTCATTCTTAACTTCCTCCCCTTTTATTCTCATTCGCATCATATTTTTTAATTTTTTCTCTTTGTTCTCCCACATTTGATTTTGCATTCTTAAGTCTTATAAATAGGTGCATCAAGATCATTTTAGTATGTTAAGGTACGAGTGACTGTTAAAAGAAAAAAATCTGTTGAATAAATCTATTAATAATAATATTAAAATAAAATGAGTGAATCAGTTGGAGAAAGAAATCGATCCATTCCGCTTCAGAAAATTAGTCTCGAAGAAATTATACCAGGAGTTCAAGAAGAAAATATACCATTAGTTCGAGAAGAAAATAATGGGATTGTTTTAAAAAATTTGAATAAAACTGAGAGTGAAGAGAAAAAAGTGTTTTGTGCTATTTGTTTTGAAATAATCGAATATTATGATTCATGTAGACCAAATACATGTTCCCACATTTTTTGTTTAAAATGTATTTTAAGATGGAATGTTGAAAATGGTTGTTCTATAATGGTAAACAATTGTCCTGTATGTCGCACTAGATATTACTATTTGGTACAAATCTTCAAAGATGTAATTAGACATCATTTTGTTGTAATTTTAAAAAGAGGATAATATTTTTTATAATTTGTGTTTGTGAAAACTCTGGTAACAAATAATTTTGTAAAAAAAGTAAATGTAAATATATATAATAATTGACACACATTTTTTCCTTTTCCTATATTGAAACGACAACAATGATCTAACAAGTTTTTTAATACATACTAATTTTCACATTACATAACAAAACAATTGTTATGGGTTTACACAAAAAGTGCCACGCCCTAAAATGGCACCACTTTTGCAAATGGAAGCTTAAATTTTCTTATGGGAATTTACATGTAAAAATGACGGTTTTGATTGTCGGACCGGCATAGCCTAATCTACTACTTTTTAATTATACTAATAATATTAATATAATTTGCATCAAGTAAGAGAAAACTCAATTGAATACAGAAACAAGCGTTAACAAAATGTTATGCTAATATATGAGTGCTTCTAGTGGCAGTTGACATAATCGACACTTTTTTTACATATGATTAGCTATTTCATTTACAAATACAGTGTCAGATGTTAGAATAAAAAGAAGTATTTTGCATATAGCAATGAAAATATATAACCGCTTATAGTAACAGTTGACATTTTTTAAAATTAATATTGTTGACATATTCTACTTATTATCTTTACAATTTATGTTTAAAATTTTTTTTTTTTTATATAATCTACCCATTACGTTTATAACCTATATTTAAAATTAATATTGTTGAAATAATCTACCCATCACCTTTACAAACTATGTTTATTATTAATATTTAACAACATAATTTTCTATCTCTTTTTTTTTCATTTTTGTTGCAGTAAAAGCAAGCATGTTCAGGAATTAGTAGAAAAAGATGTATCCTACAAATAGCACAATGTAAATCAGAAGCACTAACAACATAGGCTCTTTTGTAGTGGCAGCTCACATGATCGGACTCCCCTCTCCGTAAATATCTCATGTGAATTGCACTACAAGGAAGGCAAATAGCAAATGTTCCTAGTCTTCGACTTTCAATTTTAGAGTAGCTTTGTATAACACATACATCTTTTTCTTCAAAATTATTAAATAATTCACTAGCCCTAAACTTGCTTACTTTTACGTCAGCCTCGGTTCCTAAATTTAGCAGTTGTCCATCCATGTCCACTCCTTCGTCAATTTCCTGATCATCTTCCTCCATCTCTTCTTCTTCCTCCTCAATATAATTAATGTCGATGTTACATAAGAATGATCTTCTAACAAGCCTAGATGATTTGTCCAAAAATGAATGTTTATAAGTGATGGAATCGCCTTCCAAGTTAATAAAAATTTCTTTTCTTTCTTCAATTTGAGCGGCGTTCTCCACATTATTTTCTTCAATTTGGTCAGCGTTTCCAATCATATTTTCTGCCATCGTTAGGAGCTTTAGATTTAGATAGATATATTTGATAAAAAACAATTTTGGTTATAGCTTATAAAATAATATCGACAACTGATATTACAGCGAATGATACTGTATGATCGTCGAGTGGATGTTCTTAAGTATATATCCCATCAACCACCACTTTTACTACCTGCAATACTTAAGTTTTTTTTTTTTTTTGTTTCTTTTTTCGCTGTCCCTTTCCCTGTGAGTTTGCTCGGGGGGGGGGGGGGGGCCAAGGGGGGCTTCGCCCCCCTGCCCGCTCCGCCAACCCCCCTTAAACCCCCCTCACTCTCACCTTATCTTCTTTCTCTCCCTTCCTTCTTTCTCTTTTTTATATGTTTCTCCGTTTTCCTTCCTTCTCCTTTTTCCTTCCTTCTCCTTTTTCCTTCCTTCTTCTTTTTCTTTCCTTCTCCTTTTTTCTTTTCTTCTTTTTTAATCTTACCTAACCTAACCTAACCTAACCTAACCTAACCTAACCTAACCTAACCTAACATAACCTAACCTAACTTAACTTAACCTGAAGAGGGTAGCCCGAAATTGGGGAACCGGGATTTTAGTCTCGGAAATTCAGGGGTCCGGGGGGGAGGGGGGTAAGGTTGTTGATCGGCTTGGGAAAGTGGTTTTTAGAGATTATCGTTCAACTTTAAGTAGGACACATGTGATTAACTTTTGCATATAAAATCGCCTCAGCGAAGAGACGAATGCAATTGATTTCTGCATTCACACTGTGCAGAGCTCGCGAGTTTTCTGGTGTTTACATTGTGTCTATTTGGTAAATTTTTATTTTTATTTCTAACATTTTTATTTGGCAAGATTTAATTCTTATATATATTGGTGACATTTTTATGTACATTTGTGGCATTTTTATTTGTTATTACGATTTTTTTCATAATGGACAATTTTTTGGCATCGAGTAGCAAAATAATTGACAATGACTTTGACTTATACACATGTACTCAAATGCAGAATTTTGCAAACCAACAAAACAATGAAACAGACGTATTTACAACTAGTCAACAACAAACTATTCAGGACTTGAATGAAATTATTTATAATAGCCAAGTTGAGAATAATGCCAACAAACACAACAACGAAAAATATTTATTTACAGCTACTCAACAACAAACTCTTGACGATCTTAATGACATTATTGACAACAAAACGGACTTAATTACAACAAAAACTAAACAAACTCTTGAAGAACTGAATGACATTGACGAAACTGAAAATTCTAGCTGTGAGGATATTGTTTGTTTTCAAAAATCTAATCCAAATTATTTAACATTAAAATCGCCAATTAATTCTCCGAGACCAATTTGCTCTCCCTTTTTGTTTAGTGAAAATTCTGATTCGGAAGAAGAACAAATTGATCAAAATTTAAGTTTGGCTATTTGTCCTACTAATTCACCATATGATATTGTAAATTCTGATTCGCAAGAAAAACAAATTGATCAAAATTTAAGTTCGGCTATATCTTCTATTAATTCACCATATGCTATTGTAAATTCTGATCCGCAAGAAAAACAAATTGATGCAAATTTGACTTCGGATATTTCTCCTAATAATTCACCAGTTGAACAAAATTCAATTTCGAAACCATCATTTATCATTAAAAAAAAATTTAAAATTAATAAAAAAAATAAAAAACAAATAGCAAACCTTAAGTGTCTGGGTTTCGCTATTCAAAATTTAACTAATTTGATCACAATTAAAAAGGGGAGACGAAAGTACGGTGAATTATGTTAAACAGGCCTTTGACAAATTAGTTGACTCATTTGAAGAAATGGATTCATAAAGTCAATTAATTTCTATTGCTTTTTTCAAAATTTGACTATAACTAAATAAAAATGCACAATATTAATTTTATTATTATACAAAGAACTTCAAAAATGCAATTGCTTTTTTCAAAATTTGACTATAACTAAATAGAATTGCACAATATTAATTTTATTATTATTATTATTATGCAGAAAACTTCAGAAATGCATAAGTGTGTAACATGTAATAAAGTCTTTACTAGAAAGGATAATTTACTGCGACATATTAAAAAACATGTTAACGGAAATTCCACAAAACTCAACAGTTGGTTGAAAAAACCAAAGCTTGTTAAAGGTAAGAACATTTTATTTTTCATGTCATATTTTGTAAAATATTTTGTAAAATATTTTTTTCTTAATTTATATAGATTCTACAAATATTGTAAAATATTGTAAAGAATGCAAGAAAAATATAAACCAAAGTCTATGGGGTGGACATCTTCGATCTAGTGTGCACAAGAACAATTCCAAAATAGGCTTGGAGGAAGGTGTTGAAATTATCAAGTCAGCATTCAGGGAACGAATAATATCTTATAGGATTTCCTCACACCAAAACTTCATAAATGTGAAAGAATATTTTCAACATTTGGAATACAAAATTGCACATCTAATAGATCAAGAACTGCAGAAACATAAATGTATCAAGCTAAATATGGAACTGTTCGGTTTCTATTTTAACCCCAGCAGCGACAGCTATGATGTCAAATCTTTTAATGCGCCGTTCCAAGTCATTTGCCAGGGATATCAGAAAAAAGAACTGTTAGAGCAAATCTGCACCATTATTGACCAGAAAGCTGACGAATTTGCAGAAAGAGATTCAGGTAAAGAATTTATTTTCGATTTTACAACAACAACAAAAAAAGTAATTTTTTAATTTTTACGTTGCAGGATGGGCTTTGATGAATTTACTTCATTTGGAAATTAATGTTAACAAGCACAATCCGCTGAGAGCCTCATCTTTTATCGAACTTCCTCAAGAGATCAAGAGACGTCAAGCTGTGATCAACATTAGGAATGATGACAACTTTTGCTTCGCCTGGGCAGTTGTGTCTGCTCTTCACCAACCACGCGGA